>CAWUFW010004688.1:1075000-1485221 GCA_963921515.1 Calotriton arnoldi
CAGTGAGAGAGTCAGACAGTGAGAGAGTCAGAGAGTCAGACAGTGAGAGAGTCAGAGAGTCAGACAGTGAGAGAGTCAGAGAGTCAGAGAGTCAGACAGTGAGAGAGTCAGAGAGTCAGAGAGTCAGACAGTGAGAGAGTCAGAGAGTCAGAGAGTCAGACAGTGAGAGAGTCAGAGAGTCAGACAGTGAGAGAGTCAGAGAGCCAGACAGTGAGAGAGTCAGAGAGTCAGACAGTCAGAGAGTCAGAGAGTCAGAGAGTCAGACAGTGAGAGAGTCAGAGTCAGACAGTGAGAGAGTCAGAGAGTCAGAGAGTCAGAGAGTCAGAGAGTCAGAGAGTCAGAGAGTCAGAGAGTCAGACAGTCAGAGAGTCAGAGAGTCAGACAGAGAGAGAGAGAGAGAGAGAGAGTCAGAGTCAGTGAGAGAGAGAGAGTCAGAGTCAGTGAGAGAGTCAGAGTCAGTGAGAGAGAGAGAGAGAGTCAGAGTCAGTGAGAGAGAGAGAGAGTCAGAGTCAGTGAGAGAGAGAGAGAGAGTCAGAGTCAGTGAGAGAGAGAGAGAGAGAGAGAGAGTCAGAGTCAGTGAGAGAGAGAGAGAGAGAGAGAGTCAGAGTCAGAGTCAGTGAGAGAGAGAGAGAGAGAGAGAGTCAGAGTCAGTGAGAGAGAGAGAGAGAGAGAGAGTCAGAGTCAGTGAGAGAGAGAGAGAGAGAGAGTCAGAGTCAGTGAGAGAGAGAGAGAGAGAGAGAGTCAGAGTCAGTGAGAGAGAGAGAGAGAGAGAGAGAGTCAGAGTCAGAGTCAGTGAGAGAGAGAGAGAGAGAGAGAGAGAGAGTCAGAGTCAGAGAGAGAGAGAGAGAGAGAGACAGTCAGAGTCAGTGAGAGAGAGAGAGAGAGAGAGTCAGAGTCAGACAGTGAGAGAGTCAGACAGTGAGAGAGTCAGACAGTGAGAGAGTCAGACAGTGAGAGAGTCAGACAGTGAGGGAGTCAGACAGTGAGGGAGTCAGACAGTGAGGGAGTCAGACAGTGAGGGAGTCAGACAGTGAGGGAGTCAGTGAGGGAGTCAGTGAGGGAGTCAGTGAGGGAGTCAGTGAGGGAGTCAGTGAGGGAGTCAGTGAGGGAGTCAGTGAGGGAGTCAGTGAGGGAGTCAGTGAGGGAGTCAGTGAGGGAGTCAGTGAGGGAGTCAGTGAGGGAGTCAGTGAGGGAGTCAGTGAGGGAGTCAGTGAGGGAGTCAGTGAGAGAGAGTCAGTGAGAGAGAGTCAGAGTCAGTGAGAGAGAGAGAGAGAGAGAGAGAGTCAGAGTCAGTGAGAGAGAGAGAGAGAGAGAGAGTCAGAGTCAGAGTCAGACAGTGAGAGAGTCAGACAGTGAGAGAGTCAGACAGTGAGAGAGTCAGACAGTGAGAGAGTCAGACAGTGAGAGAGTCAGACAGTGAGAGAGTCAGTCAGAGAGAGAGTCAGTCAGAGAGAGAGTCAGTGTAGGAAGGTGGAATCTGACTATATGGTTGCCCCCACTTTTTTTATGGTGTTTTGCTGGTTTATGACTTAGTTGGACTGGGACCCTGCTATTCAGGGCCCCAGTCTATCTGCTCTCTCTAAACGACATGGAGTGCACTCTAGGTGCACTAGTGATTGGATACTGTGGTGCCTTATGAGTCCCTAGTATATGGTACCTTAGGTGCCAAGGGCATAGGTACTTCACAGGCCTACCAGGGGCTGCAGCATGTGTTATGCCACCCCTGGGAAGCAGTCTAAATCTGACACCACAGGCCTGCTACTGCAGCCTGGGTGAGGTGGTGCTAGCACCCCTCACTGAGATATAGGTTTCCTATATCTCTCCTGCACACACATATAAACCTATCAGTCACCCCTAAGGCAGGCCCTATCAATCCTGAGGGCAGGGTGCTTGGCTTCTATGTGAGGGGGTGCCTCTGCATGAGCAGGGCCCCTCTGCAGTTCTCAGAGTCCATTCTCTGGTGCTGTTTGTGGATGCGGTTAAACCATATACTATTTAAGTGCATTATATCCTCGCGGTAAATGCTAACTTTGGAATGGCTGCATCAAAACATGTCGTGTTTGGTGTCAAACATCTTGGAATACTACCCCCCGCCAATCTTGGCGGCGGGGGTAGCATTCCACCCTTCTAGAGGGATAAGACATGTACCTGCTGTGGAAACGCGGTAGAATCCTAAAGAGCCCTGGCATCACAAAATGGATGCCACCAGTCACAGACACTGGGCTGCCCTCCTGCTGATGACCGAAACTCGCAGTGGAGGAAGCCCAACAATAGGCATCCTGTCACAGGGAGGTGTAACCACCTTCCAGACAGGGTTTAGTGTATTGGGGCTGGGTGGGTGCACTCTTAGAGTGCTTTGAAGTCCTGCACTGGGGGAGCAGAAGGCTCCTCTGTGCATATGCCAGTTCAAACCAGCTCAGGGGCTACCTGCCCCTGCTCTGGCGCGAAACTGGACAAAGGGAAGTGGGTGTAGCCACCCCCTCCCTTGACCCTCCCATAGGTGGGGTCATAGAGCTAGTCCATCCCCTCTTTTAGTATAAGAGGGGGAACCTTGCCATTGCAAAGCAGATAACCCCTGGACGACGCTCTACAGAAGAATCCTGGCCCTTCGACGTTCCACTACCTTTGGAAGACAGAAGAATCTCCCTTGGAGTCAAGGAGTGACTCCCCTGCTTGGCAGGCACCAAAAACGACAACGACGGTCGCAAACTACGCCGCTCCCGCCGGAGTCCGAAGTCCCTGCAGCCCAAGAAGTGGATTTCCTGACCTCTCCCAGGCCATCGTGAGTCCCCAGCGAAGCTGAGGCAAGTGGACCCCACGAGTAACGAGGAACCGCGACCCCTGGGTACCGTGCACTATTGTCGAGTGCAACCCCTTCACAACGTTCTACGAACCTGTGCTTTGGACCACGTGTGGTCCCGACCTCCAGCAGGAATCCCTCCGAAGATCAGAGGCCTACACCGTCCCGAGTGACCGTGGGCCCCTGTTGAGTGATTCCGCCCGAGGTGTCTTCGCGATCCCTTGCCCGCTGGCTTGTGGGTCCCCAGAAGACTTCTTAAAGAAACCAAAGGGCTCCCCTGGTTGCTCCAGGCCTGCCCTGACTTACCCTCGCTGGGTGAGTCCCACAGACCTTGCTGGTCTGCGCCATCGACTTTTCTTCATCTCCCCGAGACTTGCGGCTGCCAAGGCTTGTTGGCTCCGATCGAGTTGCCGACACCGCAGTCAGCTGCAGACGTCGAGGGACACACCGAATCCAGCTCCTGGTCGTCGTCGACGCCTCCTGGACCACGTGGCTGAAGAGTCAAGGCACCTGCAACCGACCTGAAGCGACCGACGACGGTGGGCATCCATCTTCCTTGCCCCGGGTCACTGCCAAGTGACTTTGAACACTGTCCCCTCTGCTTTCAGGTCATCCTTCTTCAGAATCCAGGCTTGGATTCCACCGGACACTTCTTCAGCTCCCGCAAGCAGCAAGTCTTCTTTGTTCGCCATTGAAAACGACGCCGCGACCCGACACCAAAGGACACCTGTGCACCCGGCTTCCCTGGGTGAGGTAACTCCAGCACTACGGTGCTCCTGTGGGTGTGGGCCCTAGAACTACTTACCCTGTAAGTGACTTGCTTGTAGGTTCTCCCGAAGTATCCTAAAACTCTTTATTTCCAACCGCGACTTGCCCCATTGAAGTTAACGGCGATTCGCGCCTGTGTATCCACACTGCACGCGTCCCCCGTGGGTCCTTTACTTACCTGCCTTGGGTGGTTTTGTGAGGCCCCAGCACTTCTGAAGGCCCTAGGCCTTGTCTCCTTGCAAGTCGTTGTTTCTAAGTCTCTTACTTAGTATATGGTCTGGTACGCCCCTAGGGCCCCAGCCATATTTTGTGCTTAACTTATTGTGAAACGTTGATTTGTGCATATGTTTGTCTTCTAATCTCATAAAGAGATTAGTAGAGAGTTATTTAGAAATAAATACATATATATTTGATATATATACCTGTGTGGTGTCTTTTCATTTGGTGATTCAAGAGATTATATGGTAAAACAAGCTGCTTTACATTCCTCCGAGACTTAGCCTGAAGGCTGCTCTCCACAGCTACCACTAGGATAGCTTTCTTTAAAAGGTTGTCTTAAACCTATCTACCATAAGAGTCGATTTGCCCTGGTGCAAGGTGTCCACTTTAATTAGTGAACAGCATATACCAGGCCAACTTCTCACATTGGTGGGCAGCGTGTGGGATTCCAGCTTGCCATTGTTTTACCAGAAAATCTCTATTTGAATTACTAACTGAAAACCATTATAGGTACTCAAGGTACATATAAAGTCAAGCTTAGTATCAATAAGTTCTACTGAACTTAGAGCTGTGTGCCAAGGGATAGCACACCCTTTCCACAGCTCAAGCTAGGATCAGTAGGCCACAAACTAGTGTAGGTAGTACAACACTGCACAACACTAGAATGTCCTTAAAGGGTGGACCCAGTGGATCCACTCAGCCTCAGTATAAGGACATGGCTTTCTCTGACTTGAGAGCCATGTGTGTTGACAGACACCTGAGGACTAGGACAGAGTCCCTCAACACTACACCTGATAGATCTGCTGACAGCAGATGACCTTAGATTGGCTCTAGGAGCTAAGGGGTCTGAATCAGTGGGTGGGTCAATCATAGTATCTGGGTCAGATGAGGACAATCCGAATGACCAAGACTCTGTGGTTGAAGGGCCAGGCTTCAAGGAGCCTGAACAGGACAGAGGAGTTCTCCCTAAGAGAACTGGCAGAGTGGATGAGAGGCACAGATCCCCTTCCAGGGAATCTGAGCACTCTTATCACTCTGGCAGAGAATTTGTCCAAGAGAGGAGCTCATACTTTAACTTAAGAGAGACCTCCTCTGAGAGAAGGTGCAAACTGCTCCAGTATGAGGAAGCCAAAGTGGCCCTCAGAACCAAGCAGTTGGCACTGGATAGAGAAGCCCTGGAGATCCAGAGAGCTTCCAGAAGGGAGGGTTTAGAACCCCCTGGTGGCAGCAACAGTGTCCCTAGAGGCAGAGAATATGTCCCTGACCATAGGAACCTGAGCAAGGTTGTTCCTCCCTACCAGAGTGGGGATGATATCCACAAGTGGATAACTGCTATGGAGAGGGCCTGTAGAGTACAGCAGGTCCCCCAAAAGCAGTGGGCAGCAATCTTGTGGCTCTCCTTTTCAGATAAAGGTAGAGACAAGCTCCTCACTGTTAGAGAAGAGGATGCTGATGATTATGA
The DNA here is from genome assembly GCA_963921515.1 of Calotriton arnoldi. Classification (NCBI taxonomy): domain Eukaryota; kingdom Metazoa; phylum Chordata; class Amphibia; order Caudata; family Salamandridae; genus Calotriton; species Calotriton arnoldi. Next base: position 1,080,250 of record CAWUFW010004688.1, read on the forward strand.
GGTCCTGAAGAGTGCACTGATAGATGGGTTTGGCTTAACCACTGAGCAGTACAGGTTGAAGTTCAGAGATACCCAGAAGGCACAGACTCAGGACTGGACTGACTTTGTAGATTGTGCATCCAAGGCTCTGGAGGGTTGGCTGGTTGGCAGTAGGGTTACTGATTTCAAAGGATTTTATAATCTAATGATGAGAGAACAGATCCTTAATAATTGTCAAAACCAGCTTTTACACCAGTACCTGGTGGACTCTGATCTGACCTCTCCCCAAGAATTGGGAAAGAAGGCAGACAAATGGGTCAGAACCAGGGTAAGGCCTAAGAATCAGGGTGGTGACCACAAGAAAGATTCTACCAAGTCCCAAGAGAAAGGTGGGGATAAATCCAAGGATAAGTCCACTACAGGGCCCCAAAATTCCTCTTCTGGGGGTGGGTCCCAAACTCCTTCCTCTCCTGAAAAGAAACCCTATTGCCATGTCTGTAAAAAGCCTGGGCACTGGAAATCTGATCCCAGTTGTCCCAGGAATGGCAATAAAGAAAATGTTCCTCCAACAACTACTACCACCCCTCCTGGTACTACCAGTAGTAATCCTCCAGTTGGGAGTAGTGCACCCAAAAAGTTAGGTGCTTTTGCAAGAGGAACAGAGGTGGGCCCTAGTTTAGACAGGACCCCCTCAACAGACTCCTCAGATTCTGATGGTGGTATAGGATTTGCCACCTTTACCGTGGGTCCCACAGCATTGGGCAGGTACAGACTGGAGCCAATAATTAATGGTCAGAAAGCTGTGGCATTTAGGGACACAGGGGCTAGTGTCACCATGGTGGCAGGGAAACTAGTCCCCCTCACCAGCTTTTACCTGAGTTTAAATACCAGGTGACCAACATTGATGGTGTCAGAACAGATCACCCCATGGCCATAGTCAATCTCAGCTGGGAGGGGGTCACAGGCCCAAAAAGAGTGGCAGTGTCCCCAACCTTACCTGTAGATTGCCTGATGGGCAATGATCTGGAAATTTCAGCCTGGGCTGAAATTGAACACCAAACCCATCTGAAGATGTTGGGTGTCCCTGTAAAGGTTAGTGGGGCTGTGATGGCCACAGCCCCAGCCCAAGATTTTGGAGAGATGGAGCCTGGAAGAATGGCCCACTCTCCCCCAGAAGAGAGCACAAGGGTTGAAGAAAAGTCTTCTTCCCTCCAGACAGTAGGTAAGGGTCAGCCTCCTCAGGGAACTGACCCTACCCCTAGTGAAGGAACTGCCACAGAGGTAGTCAGGCCTGGCCTGGCCACCCCCTGATGGCAGAGGACCCTTCCAAGGTGGTACCCAGTCTGGAGCAGGTAACCTGCCCCTCTCTACCCTGCCTCAGTCAGCCCAGGGCTGCAGAGGTCAGGGAGGTCAGTGGACCCCCAGGGCCCCCTGTCCAGAGGAACCCCCCATCAGCAGATTAGGGGCACCCAGGCTAGTAGCCCTAGCCAGGTAGAAATTCCTCAACCCACTGAGGGATCCCCCATACCTTTATGTAGGGACCTCCCCCAGAAGGACTCTGTTAGGCAAGGGCAAACCTGGGACCAAAAGGTTCCAAACATGCCATGTCCCTCCAGTGTTCCACCCAAAGGGACCCAACCCCCGGCTGTAGGCAGTCAAAGGTTGACCCTTAGAGCAGAGTACCACTCAGTCATGGAAAGACAGGCATACATGGTGACCAGTGAGCTGAGAAAGCTGAGGCCAACATTCCTAGGGCCACACTTCCCTACTCAGACACCTCACCAGCCTGGTACTTTACCAAAGCACACCACAGGTAGTGATTCCCCATGGTGGAGACCCTCTCATACCCTTAGGGTGAGGGATTGCTTAGTGGACCATAAGACAGGGGGCAACCATGCTAGTGCAGGTGCTTCCTTATATGGCCACTTAGTCAATAAAGGCTCAACTGGCCAAGGTTAGCCTTATCTCCTTTCGTTTGGGGGGGTTATGTAGGAAGGTGGAATCTGACTATATGGTTGCCCCCACTTTTTTTATGGTGTTTTGCTGGTTTATGACTTAGTTGGACTGGGACCCTGCTATTCAGGGCCCCAGTCTATCTGCTCTCTCTAAACGACATGGAGTGCACTCTAGGTGCACTAGTGATTGGATACTGTGGTGCCTTATGAGTCCCTAGTATATGGTACCTTAGGTGCCAAGGGCATAGGTACTTCACAGGCCTACCAGGGGCTGCAGCATGTGTTATGCCACCCCTGGGAAGCAGTCTAAATCTGACACCACAGGCCTGCTACTGCAGCCTGGGTGAGGTGGTGCTAGCACCCCTCACTGAGATATAGGTTTCCTATATCTCTCCTGCACACACATATAAACCTATCAGTCACCCCTAAGGCAGGCCCTATCAATCCTGAGGGCAGGGTGCTTGGCTTCTATGTGAGGGGGTGCCTCTGCATGAGCAGGGCCCCTCTGCAGTTCTCAGAGTCCATTCTCTGGTGCTGTTTGTGGATGCGGTTAAACCATATACTATTTAAGTGCATTATATCCTCGCGGTAAATGCTAACTTTGGAATGGCTGCATCAAAACATGTCGTGTTTGGTGTCAAACATCTTGGAATACTACCCCCCGCCAATCTTGGCGGCGGGGGTAGCATTCCACCCTTCTAGAGGGATAAGACATGTACCTGCTGTGGAAACGCGGTAGAATCCTAAAGAGCCCTGGCATCACAAAATGGATGCCACCAGTCACAGACACTGGGCTGCCCTCCTGCTGATGACCGAAACTCGCAGTGGAGGAAGCCCAACAATAGGCATCCTGTCACAGGGAGGTGTAACCACCTTCCAGACAGGGTTTAGTGTATTGGGGCTGGGTGGGTGCACTCTTAGAGTGCTTTGAAGTCCTGCACTGGGGGAGCAGAAGGCTCCTCTGTGCATATGCCAGTTCAAACCAGCTCAGGGGCTACCTGCCCCTGCTCTGGCGCGAAACTGGACAAAGGGAAGTGGGTGTAGCCACCCCTCCCTTGACCCTCCCATAGGTGGGGTCATAGAGCTAGTCCATCCCCTCTTTTTAGTATAAGAGGGGGAACCTTGCCATTGCAAAGCAGATAACCCCTGGACGACGCTCTACAGAAGAATCCTGGCCCTTCGACGTTCCACTACCTTTGGAAGACAGAAGAATCTCCCTTGGAGTCAAGGAGTGACTCCCCTGCTTGGCAGGCACCAAAAACGACAACGACGGTCGCAAACTACGCCGCTCCCGCCGGAGTCCGAAGTCCCTGCAGCCCAAGAAGTGGATTTCCTGACCTCTCCCAGGCCATCGTGAGTCCCCAGCGAAGCTGAGGCAAGTGGACCCCACGAGTAACGAGGAACCGCGACCCCTGGGTACCGTGCACTATTGTCGAGTGCAACCCCTTCACAACGTTCTACGAACTTGTGCTTTGGACCACGTGTGGTCCCGACCTCCAGCAGGAATCCCTCCGAAGATCAGAGGCCTACACCGTCCCGAGTGACCGTGGGCCCCTGTTGAGTGATTCCGCCCGAGGTGTCTTCGCGATCCCTTGCCCGCTGGCTTGTGGGTCCCCAGAAGACTTCTTAAAGAAACCAAAGGGCTCCCCTGGTTGCTCCAGGCCTGCCCTGACTTACCCTCGCTGGGTGAGTTCCACAGACCTTGCTGGTCTGCGCCATCGACTTTTCTTCATCTCCCCGAGACTTGCGGCTGCCAAGGCTTGTTGGCTCCGATCGAGTTGCCGACACCGCAGTCAGCTGCAGACGTCGAGGGACACACCGAATCCAGCTCCTGGTCATCGTCGACGCCTCCTGGACCACGTGGCTGAAGAGTCAAGGCACCTGCAACCGACCTGAAGCGACCGACGACGGTGGGCATCCATCTTCCTTGCCCCGGGTCACTGCCAAGTGACTTTGAACACTGTCCCCTCTGCTTTCAGGTCATCCTTCTTCAGAATCCAGGCTTGGATTCCACCGGACACTTCTTCAGCTCCCGCAAGCAGCAAGTCTTCTTTGTTCGCCATTGAAAACGACGCCGCGACCCGACACCAAAGGACACCTGTGCACCCGGCTTCCCTGGGTGAGGTAACTCCAGCACTACGGTGCTCCTGTGGGTGTGGGCCCTAGAACTACTTACCCTGTAAGTGACTTGCTTGTAGGTTCTCCCGAAGTATCCTAAAACTCTTTATTTCCAACCGCGACTTGCCCCATTGAAGTTAACGGCGATTCGCGCCTGTGTATCCACACTGCACGCGTCCCCCGTGGGTCCTTTACTTACCTGCCTTGGGTGGTTTTGTGAGGCCCCAGCACTTCTGAAGGCCCTAGGCCTTGTCTCCTTGCAAGTCGTTGTTTCTAAGTCTCTTACTTAGTATATGGTCTGGTACGCCCCTAGGGCCCCAGCCATATTTTGTGCTTAACTTATTGTGAAACGTTGATTTGTGCATATGTTTGTCTTCTAATCTCATAAAGAGATTAGTAGAGAGTTATTTAGAAATAAATACATATATATTTGATATATATACCTGTGTGGTGTCTTTTCATTTGGTGATTCAAGAGATTATATGGTAAAACAAGCTGCTTTACATTCCTCCGAGACTTAGCCTGAAGGCTGCTCTCCACAGCTACCACTAGGATAGCTTTCTTTAAAAGGTTGTCTTAAACCTATCTACCATAAGAGTCGATTTGCCCTGGTGCAAGGTGTCCACTTTAATTAGTGAACAGCATATACCAGGCCAACTTCTCACATTGGTGGGCAGCGTGTGGGATTCCAGCTTGCCATTGTTTTACCAGAAAATCTCTATTTGAATTACTAACTGAAAACCATTATAGGTACTCAAGGTACATATAAAGTCAAGCTTAGTATCAATAAGTTCTACTGAACTTAGAGCTGTGTGCCAAGGGATAGCACACCCTTTCCACAGCTCAAGCTAGGATCAGTAGGCCACAAACTAGTGTAGGTAGTACAACACTGCACAACACTAGAATGTCCTTAAGGGGTGGACCCAGTGGATCCACTCAGCCTCAGTATAAGGACATGGCTTTCTCTGACTTGAGAGCCATGTGTGTTGACAGACACCTGAGGACTAGGACAGAGTCCCTCAACACTACACCTGATAGATCTGCTGACAGCAGATGACCTTAGATTGGCTCTAGGAGCTAAGGGGTCTGAATCAGTGGGTGGGTCAATCATAGTATCTGGGTCAGATGAGGACAATCCGAATGACCAAGACTCTGTGGTTGAAGGGCCAGGCTTCAAGGAGCCTGAACAGGACAGAGGAGTTCTCCCTAAGAGAACTGGCAGAGTGGATGAGAGGCACAGATCCCCTTCCAGGGAATCTGAGCACTCTTATCACTCTGGCAGAGAATTTGTCCAAGAGAGGAGCTCATACTTTAACTTAAGAGAGACCTCCTCTGAGAGAAGGTGCAAACTGCTCCAGTATGAGGAAGCCAAAGTGGCCCTCAGAACCAAGCAGTTGGCACTGGATAGAGAAGCCCTGGAGATCCAGAGAGCTTCCAGAAGGGAGGGTTTAGAACCCCCTGGTGGCAGCAACAGTGTCCCTAGAGGCAGAGAATATGTCCCTGACCATAGGAACCTGAGCAAGGTTGTTCCTCCCTACCAGAGTGGGGATGATATCCACAAGTGGATAACTGCTATGGAGAGGGCCTGTAGAGTACAGCAGGTCCCCCAAAAGCAGTGGGCAGCAATCTTGTGGCTCTCCTTTTCAGATAAAGGTAGAGACAAGCTCCTCACTGTTAGAGAAGAGGATGCTGATGATTATGAGGTCCTGAAGAGTGCACTGATAGATGGGTTTGGCTTAACCACTGAGCAGTACAGGTTGAAGTTCAGAGATACCCAGAAGGCACAGACTCAGGACTGGACTGACTTTGTAGATTGTGCATCCAAGGCTCTGGAGGGTTGGCTGGTTGGCAGTAGGGTTACTGATTTCAAAGGATTTTATAATCTAATGATGAGAGAACAGATCCTTAATAATTGTCAAAACCAGCTTTTACACCAGTACCTGGTGGACTCTGATCTGACCTCTCCCCAAGAATTGGGAAAGAAGGCAGACAAATGGGTCAGAACCAGGGTAAGGCCTAAGAATCAGGGTGGTGACCACAAGAAAGATTCTACCAAGTCCCAAGAGAAAGGTGGGGATAAATCCAAGGATAAGTCCACTACAGGGCCCCAAAATTCCTCTTCTGGGGGTGGGTCCCAAACTCCTTCCTCTCCTGAAAAGAAACCCTATTGCCATGTCTGTAAAAAGCCTGGGCACTGGAAATCTGATCCCAGTTGTCCCAGGAATGGCAATAAAGAAAATGTTCCTCCAACAACTACTACCACCCCTCCTGGTACTACCAGTAGTAATCCTCCAGTTGGGAGTAGTGCACCCAAAAAGTTAGGTGCTTTTGCAAGAGGAACAGAGGTGGGCCCTAGTTTAGACAGGACCCCTCAACAGACTCCTCAGATTCTGATGGTGGTATAGGATTTGCCACCTTTACCGTGGTTCCCACAGCATTGGGCAGGTACAGACTGGAGCCAATAATTAATGGTCAGAAAGCTGTGGCATTTAGGGACACAGGGGCTAGTGTCACCATGGTAGCAGGGAAACTAGTCCCCCCTCACCAGCTTTTACCTGAGTTTAAATACCAGGTGACCAACATTGATGGTGTCAGAACAGATCACCCCATGGCCATAGTCAATCTCAGCTGGGAGGGGGTCACAGGCCCAAAAAGAGTGGCAGTGTCCCCAACCTTACCTGTAGATTGCCTGATGGGCAATGATCTGGAAATTTCAGCCTGGGCTGAAATTGAACACCAAACCCATCTGAAGATGTTGGGTGTCCCTGTAAAGGTTAGTGGGGCTGTGATGGCCACAGCCCCAGCCCAAGATTTTGGAGAGATGGAGCCTGGAAGAATGGCCCACTCTCCCCCAGAAGAGAGCACAAGGGTTGAAGAAAAGTCTTCTTCCCTCCAGACAGTAGGTAAGGGTCAGCCTCCTCAGGGAACTGACCCTACCCCTAGTGAAGGAACTGCCACAGAGGTAGTCAGGCCTGGCCTGGCCACCCCCTGATGGCAGAGGACCCTTCCAAGGTGGTACCCAGTCTGGAGCAGGTAACCTGCCCCTCTCTACCCTGCCTCAGTCAGCCCAGGGCTGCAGAGGTCAGGGAGGTCAGTGGACCCCCAGGGCCCCCTGTCCAGAGGAACCCCCCATCAGCAGATTAGGGGCACCCAGGCTAGTAGCCCTAGCCAGGTAGAAATTCCTCAACCCACTGAGGGATCCCCCATACCTTTATGTAGGGACCTCCCCCAGAAGGACTCTGTTAGGCAAGGGCAAACCTGGGACCAAAAGGTTCCAAACATGCCATGTCCCTCCAGTGTTCCACCCAAAGGGACCCAACCCCCGGCTGTAGGCAGTCAAAGGTTGACCCTTAGAGCAGAGTACCACTCAGTCATGGAAAGACAGGCATACATGGTGACCAGTGAGCTGAGAAAGCTGAGGCCAACATTCCTAGGGCCACACTTCCCTACTCAGACACCTCACCAGCCTGGTACTTTACCAAAGCACACCACAGGTAGTGATTCCCCATGGTGGAGACCCTCTCATACCCTTAGGGTGAGGGATTGCTTAGTGGACCATAAGACAGGGGGCAACCATGCTAGTGCAGGTGCTTCCTTATATGGCCACTTAGTCAATAAAGGCTCAACTGGCCAAGGTTAGCCTTATCTCCTTTCGTTTGGGGGGGTTATGTAGGAAGGTGGAATCTGACTATATGGTTGCCCCCACTTTTTTATGGTGTTTTGCTGGTTTATGACTTAGTTGGACTGGGACCCTGCTATTCAGGGCCCCAGTCTATCTGCTCTCTCTAAACGACATGGAGTGCACTCTAGGTGCACTAGTGATTGGATACTGTGGTGCCTTATGAGTCCCTAGTATATGGTACCTTAGGTGCCAAGGGCATAGGTACTTCACAGGCCTACCAGGGGCTGCAGCATGTGTTATGCCACCCCTGGGAAGCAGTCTAAATCTGACACCACAGGCCTGCTACTGCAGCCTGGGTGAGGTGGTGCTAGCACCCCTCACTGAGATATAGGTTTCCTATATCTCTCCTGCACACACATATAAACCTATCAGTCACCCCTAAGGCAGGCCCTATCAATCCTGAGGGCAGGGTGCTTGGCTTCTATGTGAGGGGGTGCCTCTGCATGAGCAGGGCCCCTCTGCAGTTCTCAGAGTCCATTCTCTGGTGCTGTTTGTGGATGCGGTTAAACCATATACTATTTAAGTGCATTATATCCTCGCGGTAAATGCTAACTTTGGAATGGCTGCATCAAAACATGTCGTGTTTGGTGTCAAACATCTTGGAATACTACCCCCCGCCAATCTTGGCGGCGGGGGTAGCATTCCACCCTTCTAGAGGGATAAGACATGTACCTGCTGTGGAAACGCGGTAGAATCCTAAAGAGCCCTGGCATCACAAAATGGATGCCACCAGTCACAGACACTGGGCTGCCCTCCTGCTGATGACCGAAACTCGCAGTGGAGGAAGCCCAACAATAGGCATCCTGTCACAGGGAGGTGTAACCACCTTCCAGACAGGGTTTAGTGTATTGGGGCTGGGTGGGTGCACTCTTAGAGTGCTTTGAAGTCCTGCACTGGGGGAGCAGAAGGCTCCTCTGTGCATATGCCAGTTCAAACCAGCTCAGGGGCTACCTGCCCCTGCTCTGGCGCGAAACTGGACAAAGGGAAGTGGGTGTAGCCACCCCCTCCCTTGACCCTCCCATAGGTGGGGTCATAGAGCTAGTCCATCCCCTCTTTTTAGTATAAGAGGGGGAACCTTGCCATTGCAAAGCAGATAACCCCTGGACGACGCTCTACAGAAGAATCCTGGCCCTTCGACGTTCCACTACCTTTGGAAGACAGAAGAATCTCCCTTGGAGTCAAGGAGTGACTCCCCTGCTTGGCAGGCACCAAAAACGACAACGACGGTCGCAAACTACGCCGCTCCCGCCGGAGTCCAAAGTCCCTGCAGCCCAGAAAGTGGATTTCCTGACCTCTCTCAGGCCATCGTGAGTCCCCAGCGAAGCTGAGGCAAGTGGACCCCACGAGTAACGAGGAACCGCGACCCCTGGGTACCGTGCACTATTGTCGAGTGCAACCCCTTCACAACGTTCTACGACCCTGTGCTTTGGACCACGTGTGGTCCTGACCTCCAGCAGGAATCCCTCCGAAGATCAGAGGCCTACACCGTCCCGAGTGACCGTGGGCCCCTGTTGAGTGATTCCGCCCGAGGTGTCTTCGCGATCCCTTGCCCGCTGGCTTGTGGGTCCCCAGAAGACTTCTTAAAGAAACCAAAGGGCTCCCCTGGTTGCTCCAGGCCTGCCCTGACTTACCCTCGCTGGGTGAGTTCCACAGACCTTGCTGGTCTGCGCCATCGACTTTTCTTCATCTCCCCGAGACTTGCGGCTGCCAAGGCTTGTTGGCTCCGATCGAGTTGCCGACACCGCAGTCAGCTGCAGACGTCGAGGGACACACCGAATCCAGCTCCTGATCATCGTCGACGCCTCCTGGACCACGTGGCTGAAGAGTCAAGGCACCTGCAACCGACCTGAAGCGACCGACGACGGTGGGCATCCATCTTCCTTGCCCCGGGTCACTGCCAAGTGACTTTGAACACTGTCCCCTCTGCTTTCAGGTCATCCTTCTTCAGAATCCAGGCTTGGATTCCACCGGACACTTCTTCAGCTCCCGCAAGCAGCAAGTCTTCTTTGTTCGCCATTGAAAACGACGCCGCGACCCGACACCAAAGGACACCTGTGCACCCGGCTTCCCTGGGTGAGGTAACTCCAGCACTACGGTGCTCCTGTGGGTGTGGGCCCTAGAACTACTTACCCTGTAAGTGACTTGCTTGTAGGTTCTCCCGAAGTATCCTAAAACTCTTTATTTCCAACCGCGACTTGCCCCATTGAAGTTAACGGCGATTCGCGCCTGTGTATCCACACTGCACGCGTCCCCCGTGGGTCCTTTACTTACCTGCCTTGGGTGGTTTTGTGAGGCCCCAGCACTTCTGAAGGCCCTAGGCCTTGTCTCCCTGCAAGTCGTTGTTTCTAAGTCTCTTACTTAGTATATGGTCTGGTACGCCCCTAGGGCCCCAGCCATATTTTGTGCTTAACTTATTGTGAAACGTTGATTTGTGCATATGTTTGTCTTCTAATCTCATAAAGAGATTAGTAGAGAGTTATTTAGAAATAAATACATATATATTTGATATATATACCTGTGTGGTGTCTTTTCATTTGGTGATTCAAGAGATTATATGGTAAAACAAGCTGCTTTACATTCCTCCGAGACTTAGCCTGAAGGCTGCTCTCCACAGCTACCACTAGGATAGCTTTCTTTAAAAGGTTGTCTTAAACCTATCTACCATAAGAGTCGATTTGGACTGGTGCAAGGTGCCCACTATAATTAGTGGACAGCATATGCCAGGCCAACTTCTCACAGTCAGACAGTGAGAGAGTCAGAGAGTCAGACAGTGAGAGAGTCAGAGAGTCAGACAGTGAGAGAGTCAGAGAGTCAGAGAGTCAGAGAGTCAGACAGTGAGAGAGTCAGACAGTGAGAGAGTCAGACAGTGAGAGAGTCAGACAGTGAGAGAGTCAGACAGTGAGAGAGTCAGAGAGTCAGACAGTGAGAGAGTCAGAGAGTCAGAGAGTCAGACAGTGAGAGAGTCAGAGAGTCAGAGAGTCAGACAGTGAGAGAGTCAGAGAGTCAGAGAGTCAGACAGTGAGAGAGTCAGAGAGTCAGAGAGTCAGACAGTGAGAGAGTCAGAGAGTCAGACAGTGAGAGAGTCAGAGAGTCAGAGAGTCAGACAGTGAGAGAGTCAGAGAGTCAGACAGTGAGAGAGTCAGAGAGTCAGACAGTGAGAGAGTCAGAGAGTCAGACAGTGAGAGAGTCAGAGAGTCAGACAGTGAGAGAGTCAGAGAGTCAGACAGTGAGAGAGTCAGAGAGTCAGACAGTGAGAGAGTCAGAGAGTCAGACAGTGAGAGAGTCAGAGAGTCAGAGTCAGACAGTGAGAGAGTCAGAGAGTCAGACAGTGAGAGAGTCAGAGAGTCAGAGAGTCAGACAGTGAGAGAGTCAGAGAGTCAGAGAGTCAGAGAGTCAGACAGTGAGAGAGTCAGAGAGTCAGAGAGTCAGAGAGTCAGACAGTGAGAGAGTCAGAGAGTGAGAGAGTCAGACAGTGAGAGAGTCAGACAGTGAGAGAGTCAGAGAGTCAGAGAGTCAGACAGTGAGAGAGTCAGACAGTCAGAGAGTCAGAGAGTCAGACAGTGAGAGAGTCAGAGAGTCAGACAGTGAGAGAGTCAGAGAGTCAGAGAGTCAGACAGTGAGAGAGTCAGAGAGTCAGAGAGTCAGACAGTGAGAGAGTCAGAGAGTCAGACAGTGAGAGAGTCAGAGAGTCAGAGAGTCAGACAGTGAGAGAGTCAGAGAGTCAGACAGTGAGAGAGTCAGACAGTGAGAGAGTCAGACAGTGAGAGAGTCAGACAGTGAGAGAGTCAGAGAGTCAGAGAGTCAGACAGTGAGAGAGTCAGAGAGTCAGAGAGTCAGACAGTGAGAGAGTCAGAGAGTCAGACAGTGAGAGAGTCAGAGAGTCAGAGAGTCAGAGAGTCAGACAGTGAGAGAGTCAGACAGTGAGAGAGTCAGACAGTGAGAGAGTCAGAGAGTCAGACAGTGAGAGAGTCAGAGAGTCAGAGAGTCAGACAGTGAGAGAGTCAGAGAGTCAGAGAGTCAGACAGTGAGAGAGTCAGAGAGTCAGAGAGTCAGACAGTGAGAGAGTCAGAGAGTCAGAGAGTCAGACAGTGAGAGAGTCAGAGAGTCAGACAGTGAGAGAGTCAGAGAGTCAGACAGTGAGAGAGTCAGAGAGTCAGACAGTGAGAGAGTCAGACAGTGAGAGAGTCAGACAGTGAGAGAGTCAGACAGTGAGAGAGTCAGAGAGTCAGACAGTGAGAGAGTCAGAGAGTCAGACAGTGAGAGAGTCAGAGAGTCAGACAGTGAGAGAGTCAGAGAGTCAGACAGTGAGAGAGTCAGAGAGTCAGACAGTGAGAGAGTCAGAGAGTCAGAGAGTCAGAGAGTCAGAGAGTCAGAGAGTCAGAGAGTGAGAGAGTCAGAGAGTCAGAGAGTCAGACAGTGAGAGAGTCAGAGAGTGAGAGAGTCAGAGAGTGAGAGAGTCAGAGAGTGAGAGAGTCAGAGAGTGAGAGAGTCAGAGAGTGAGAGAGTCAGACAGTGAGAGAGTCAGACAGTGAGAGAGTCAGACAGTGAGAGAGTCAGACAGTGAGAGAGTCAGACAGTGAGAGAGTGAGGGAGTCAGAGAGTGAGGGAGTCAGAGAGTGAGGGAGTCAGAGAGTGAGGGAGTCAGAGAGTGAGAGAGTCAGACAGTGAGAGAGTGAGGGAGTCAGAGAGTGAGGGAGTCAGAGAGTGAGGGAGTCAGAGAGTGAGGGAGTCAGAGAGTGAGGGAGTCAGAGAGTGAGGAGTCAGAGAGTGAGGGAGTCAGAGAGTGAGGGAGTCAGAGAGTGAGGGAGTCAGAGAGTGAGGGAGTCAGAGAGTGAGGGAGTCAGAGAGTGAGGGAGTCAGAGAGTGAGGGAGTCAGAGAGTGAGGGAGTCAGAGAGTGAGGGAGTCAGAGAGTGAGGGAGTCAGAGAGTGAGGGAGTCAGAGAGTGAGGGAGTCAGAGAGTGAGGGAGTCAGAGAGTGAGGGAGTCAGAGAGTGAGGGAGTCAGAGAGTGAGGGAGTCAGAGAGTGAGGGAGTCAGAGAGTGAGGGAGTCAGAGAGTGAGGGAGTCAGAGAGTGAGGGAGTCAGAGAGTGAGGGAGTCAGAGAGTGAGGGAGTCAGAGAGTGAGGGAGTCAGAGAGTGAGGGAGTCAGAGAGTGAGGGAGTCAGAGAGTGAGGGAGTCAGAGAGTGAGGGAGTCAGAGAGTGAGGGAGTCAGAGAGTGAGGGAGTCAGAGAGTGAGGGAGTCAGAGAGTGAGGGAGTCAGAGAGTGAGGAGTCAGAGAGTGAGGGAGTCAGAGAGTGAGGGAGTCAGAGAGTGAGGGAGTCAGAGAGTGAGGGAGTCAGAGAGTGAGGGAGTCAGAGAGTGAGGGAGTCAGAGAGTGAGGGAGTCAGAGAGTGAGGGAGTCAGAGAGTGAGGGAGTCAGAGAGTGAGGGAGTCAGAGAGTGAGGAGTCAGAGAGTGAGGGAGTCAGAGAGTGAGGGAGTCAGAGAGTGAGGGAGTCAGAGAGTGAGGGAGTCAGAGAGTGAGGGAGTCAGAGAGTGAGGGAGTCAGAGAGTGAGGGAGTCAGAGAGTGAGGGAGTCAGAGAGTGAGGGAGTCAGAGAGTGAGGGAGTCAGAGAGTGAGGGAGTCAGAGAGTGAGGAGTCAGAGAGTGAGGGAGTCAGAGAGTGAGGGAGTCAGAGAGTGAGGGAGTCAGAGAGTGAGGGAGTCAGAGAGTGAGGGAGTCAGAGAGTGAGGGAGTCAGAGAGTGAGGGAGTCAGAGAGTGAGGGAGTCAGAGAGTGAGGGAGTCAGAGAGTGAGGGAGTCAGAGAGTGAGGGAGTCAGAGAGTGAGGGAGTCAGAGAGTGAGGGAGTCAGAGAGTGAGGGAGTCAGAGAGTGAGGGAGTCAGAGAGTGAGGGAGTCAGAGAGTGAGGGAGTCAGAGAGTGAGGGAGTCAGAGAGTGAGGGAGTCAGAGAGTGAGGGAGTCAGAGAGTGAGGGAGTCAGAGAGTGAGGGAGTCAGAGAGTGAGGGAGTCAGAGAGTGAGGGAGTCAGAGAGTGAGGGAGTCAGAGAGTGAGGGAGTCAGAGAGTGAGGGAGTCAGAGAGTGAGGGAGTCAGAGAGTGAGGGAGTCAGAGAGTGAGGGAGTCAGAGAGTGAGGGAGTCAGAGAGTGAGGGAGTCAGAGAGTGAGGGAGTCAGAGAGTGAGGGAGTCAGAGAGTGAGGGAGTCAGAGAGTGAGGGAGTCAGAGAGTGAGGGAGTCAGAGAGTGAGGGAGTCAGAGAGTGAGGGAGTCAGAGAGTGAGGGAGTCAGAGAGTGAGGGAGTCAGAGAGTGAGGGAGTCAGAGAGTGAGGGAGTCAGAGAGTGAGGGAGTCAGAGAGTGAGGGAGTCAGAGAGTGAGGGAGTCAGAGAGTGAGGGAGTCAGAGAGTGAGGGAGTCAGAGAGTGAGGGAGTCAGAGAGTGAGGGAGTCAGAGAGTGAGGGAGTCAGAGAGTGAGGGAGTCAGAGAGTGAGGGAGTCAGAGAGTGAGGGAGTCAGAGAGTGAGGGAGTCAGAGAGTGAGGGAGTCAGAGAGTGAGGGAGTCAGAGAGTGAGGGAGTCAGAGAGTGAGGGAGTCAGAGAGTGAGGGAGTCAGAGAGTGAGGGAGTCAGACAGTGAGGGAGTCAGACAGTGAGGGAGTCAGACAGTGAGGGAGTCAGACAGTGAGGGAGTCAGACAGTGAGGAGTCAGACAGTGAGGGAGTCAGACAGTGAGGGAGTCAGACAGTGAGGGAGTCAGACAGTGAGGGAGTCAGACAGTGAGGGAGTCAGACAGTGAGGGAGTCAGACAGTGAGGGAGTCAGAGAGTGAGGGAGTCAGACAGTGAGGGAGTCAGACAGTGAGGAGTCAGGACAGTGAGGGAGTCAGACAGTGAGGGAGTCAGACAGTGAGGGAGTCAGACAGTGAGGGAGTCAGACAGTGAGGGAGTCAGACAGTGAGGGAGTCAGACAGTGAGGGAGTCAGAGAGTGAGGGAGTCAGACAGTGAGGGAGTCAGACAGTGAGGGAGTCAGACAGTGAGGGAGTCAGACAGTGAGGGAGTCAGACAGTGAGGGAGTCAGACAGTGAGGGAGTCAGACAGTGAGGGAGTCAGAGAGTGAGGGAGTCAGAGAGTGAGGGAGTCAGAGAGTGAGGGAGTCAGAGAGTGAGGGAGTCAGAGAGTGAGGGAGTCAGAGAGTGAGGGAGTCAGAGAGTGAGGGAGTCAGAGAGTGAGGGAGTCAGAGAGTGAGGGAGTCAGAGAGTGAGGGAGTCAGAGAGTGAGGGAGTCAGAGAGTGAGGGAGTCAGAGAGTGAGGGAGTCAGAGAGTGAGGGAGTCAGAGAGTGAGGGAGTCAGAGAGTGAGGGAGTCAGAGAGTGAGGGAGTCAGAGAGTGAGGGAGTCAGAGAGTGAGGGAGTCAGAGAGTGAGGGAGTCAGAGAGTGAGGGAGTCAGAGAGTGAGGGAGTCAGAGAGTGAGGGAGTCAGAGAGTGAGGGAGTCAGAGAGTGAGGAGTCAGACAGTGAGGGAGTCAGAGAGTGAGGGAGTCAGACAGTGAGGGAGTCAGACAGTGAGGGAGTCAGACAGTGAGGGAGTCAGACAGTGAGGGAGTCAGACAGTGAGGGAGTCAGACAGTGAGGGAGTCAGACAGTGAGGGAGTCAGACAGTGAGGGAGTCAGACAGTGAGGGAGTCAGACAGTGAGGGAGTCAGACAGTGAGGGAGTCAGACAGTGAGGAGTCAGACAGTGAGGAGTCAGACAGTGAGGGAGTCAGACAGTGAGGGAGTCAGACAGTGAGGGAGTCAGACAGTGAGGGAGTCAGACAGTGAGGGAGTCAGACAGTGAGGGAGTCAGACAGTGAGGGAGTCAGACAGTGAGGGAGTCAGACAGTGAGGGAGTCAGACAGTGAGGGAGTCAGACAGTGAGGGAGTCAGACAGTGAGGGAGTCAGACAGTGAGGGAGTCAGACAGTGAGGAGTCAGACAGTGAGGGAGTCAGACAGTGAGGGAGTCAGACAGTGAGGGAGTCAGACAGTGAGGGAGTCAGACAGTGAGGGAGTCAGACAGTGAGGAGTCAGACAGTGAGGGAGTCAGACAGTGAGGAGTCAGACAGTGAGGGAGTCAGACAGTGAGGGAGTCAGACAGTGAGGGAGTCAGACAGTGAGGGAGTCAGACAGTGAGGGAGTCAGACAGTGAGGGAGTCAGACAGTGAGGGAGTCAGACAGTGAGGGAGTCAGACAGTGAGGGAGTCAGACAGTGAGGGAGTCAGACAGTGAGGGAGTCAGACAGTGAGGGAGTCAGACAGTGAGGGAGTCAGACAGTGAGGGAGTCAGACAGTGAGGGAGTCAGACAGTGAGGGAGTCAGACAGTGAGGGAGTCAGACAGTGAGGGAGTCAGACAGTGAGGGAGTCAGACAGTGAGGGAGTCAGACAGTGAGGGAGTCAGACAGTGAGGGAGTCAGACAGTGAGGGAGTCAGACAGTGAGGGAGTCAGACAGTGAGGGAGTCAGACAGTGAGGGAGTCAGACAGTGAGGGAGTCAGACAGTGAGGGAGTCAGACAGTGAGGGAGTCAGACAGTGAGGGAGTCAGACAGTGAGGGAGTCAGACAGTGAGGGAGTCAGACAGTGAGGGAGTCAGACAGTGAGGGAGTCAGACAGTGAGGGAGTCAGACAGTGAGGGAGTCAGACAGTGAGGGAGTCAGACAGTGAGGGAGTCAGACAGTGAGGGAGTCAGACAGTGAGGGAGTCAGACAGTGAGGGAGTCAGTGAGGGAGTCAGTGAGGGAGTCAGTGAGGGAGTCAGACAGTGAGGGAGTCAGACAGTGAGGGAGTCAGACAGTGAGGGAGTCAGACAGTGAGGGAGTCAGACAGTGAGGGAGTCAGACAGTGAGGGAGTCAGTGAGGGAGTCAGTGAGGGAGTCAGTGAGGGAGTCAGTGAGGAGTCAGACAGTGAGGGAGTCAGACAGTGAGGGAGTCAGACAGTGAGGGAGTCAGACAGTGAGGGAGTCAGACAGTGAGGGAGTCAGACAGTGAGGGAGTCAGACAGTGAGGGAGGGAGTCAGTGAGGGAGTCAGTGAGGGAGTCAGTGAGGGAGTCAGTGAGGGAGTCAGTGAGGGAGTCAGTGAGGGAGTCAGTGAGGGAGTCAGTGAGGGAGTCAGTGAGGGAGTCAGTGAGGGAGTCAGTGAGGGAGTCAGTGAGGGAGTCAGTGAGGGAGTCAGTGAGGGAGTCAGTCAGTCAGTGAGGGAGTCAGTCAGTCAGTGAGGGAGTCAGTGAGGGAGTCAGTGAGGGAGTCAGTGAGGGAGTCAGTCAGGGAGTCAGTCAGGGAGTCAGTGAGGGAGTCAGTCAGGGAGTCAGTGAGGGAGTCAGTCAGGGAGTCAGTCAGGGAGTCAGTCAGGGAGTCAGTCAGGGAGTCAGTCAGGGAGTCAGTCAGGGAGTCAGTCAGGGAGTCAGTCAGGGAGTCAGTCAGGGAGTCAGTCAGGGAGTCAGTCAGGGAGTCAGTCAGGGAGGGAGTCAGGGAGGGAGTCAGGGAGGGAGTCAGTGAGGGAGGGAGTGAGGGAGGGAGTCAGTGAGGGAGTCAGTGAGGGAGGGAGGCAGTGAGGGAGGGAGTCAGTGAGGGAGGGAGGCAGTGGCCACCAATCTGCCCCCACCCGGGGGTTCAGAAATACCCTAGATGCCAGGGATTATTTTTTTATAGGCCCGGGGTGGGGGCTGCCCAGAATGGGCATGCAAATGCCCCCACCCTACCCCCAAAGAAAAAAAAAACTTTCTGCCCCCCAGGAGGCAGATGGGGAAGTAGCCCCTGATCTGCCCCCCGGGGGGCAGAAAGCGCACTATGTGCCAGCGATTATGCTGGCTTTTTTATACGGAGGGGTGGGGGCTGACCAGCATAGGCATCCCAATGCCCCCGACCCCCAAAAGAATAGCCACAGTCTTTCTGCCCCCTCGGGGGCATATCGGGGCAATAGCCCCTGATTTCCCCCTCCCCAGGGCGGCAGAAAGCCCACTAGGCACTGACTTTTTTCGGAATGTGCCTACCTGTTGAATTTGGTTCCTAGCTCTGCCGGCACCCAGGGAAACCTAGCAAACCTATACATTTTTTTAAAACTAGACACCCAGGGGAATCCAGGATGGGCTGACTTGACTGGCTCTCACCAGGTTCTGTTACCCAGAATCCCTTGCAAACCTAAAAATTTGTCCCAAAAAAACACATTTTCCTCACATTTTTGTGGTGGAAAGTTCTGGAATCTGCGTGGATCCACAAAATTCCACCCACCCCGCGTTCCCCAAAGTCTTTCGAGAAAAATGGTACCTCACTTGTGTGGGTAGGACTAGTGGCCACGACAGGAAACGGCCCAAAACGCAACATGGACACACCACATTTTCACAGTGAAAACGGACCCTTTTTTGCAAAGTGCCTAGCTGTAGATTTTGAACCCTAACACTGCCAGCACCTAGGGAAACCTAGCAAACCTATACATGTTTGAAAACTAGACACCCAGGGGAATCCAGGATGGGGTGACTTGACTGGCTCTCACCAGGATCTGTTACCCAGAATCCCTTGCAAACCTAAAAATATGTCCAAAAAACACATTTTGCTCACATTTCTGTGGTGGAAAGTTCTGGAATCTGCGTGGATGTACAAAATTCCACCCACCCCGCGTCCCCCAAAGTCTTCCGTGAAAAATGGTACCTCACTTGTGTGGATGGGTCAAGTACCCGCGACAGGCAAGGGCCCAAAACCTATTGAGGCGACATCAAAATTACCTATCACAAACCAACCTGGTTTTGCAAGGGGGGTCCCATGAGTTTTTGGCCCCGGGCTCAACGGCCATCTAGGGAAACCTACCCAACCCACACATTTCTGAAAACTAGACACCCGGAGGAGTCCAGCGAGGTATGGCTTGCGTGGGTCCTCCAAAAATTTCTTACCCAGAATACCCTGCAAACCTCAAATTTAGCTGAAAAAAATCACGTTTTTCTCCAATTTCTGTGTGGGAAAGTTCTGGAATCTACGTGGATCCACAAATTTCCCACCACCCAGCTTTCCCCCAGGTCTCCCGATAAAAATGATACCTCACTCGCGTGGGTGGGTCAAGTACCCGCGACAGGCAAGGGCCCAGAACGTATTGAGGAGACATCAAAATTACCTATCACAAAACAACCTGGTTTTGCAAGGGGGTCACCTGGGTTATTGGCCCCGGCCTCAGCGGCCATCTTGGGAACCTACCAAACCCACACATTTCTGAAAACTAGACACCTGGGGAGTCCAGCGTGGTATGGCTTGCATGGGTCCCCAAACGTTTTCCTACCCAGAATGCCCTGCAAACCTCAAATTTAGCAGAAAAAAATCACTTTTACTCAAATTTCTGTGTGGGAAAGTTCTGGAATCTGCGTGGATCTACAAATTTCCTACCACCCTGCGTTCCCCCAGGGCTCCCGATAAAATGGTACCTCACTTGTGTGGGTAGGCATAGTGGCTGAAACAGGAAATGGCCCAAATCGTATTGTGGAGACTTCAAAACTACCTATAACAAAACTACCTGGTTTGGGGGGTGGCACCTGGTTTTTGGCCCCGGGCTCGCCGCCATCTAGGGAAACCTACCAATCCCACACATTTCTGAAAACTAGACACCCTGGGGAGTCCAATGAGGTATGGCTTGCGTGGATCCCCCAACGTTTCCCTACCCAGAATCCCCTGCAACCCTCAAATTTAGCTGAAAAAACCATATTTTCCACATATTTTGCGTGGAATCACCGTGCTGGCACAAATGTCCTACCACCCAGCGTTGCCCTTGTTCCCCGAGTAAAATGATACCTCACTTGTGTGGGTGTCCAAAGCAGAACTGGCTAAAAACGTATTTTTAAACAAATATAGCGCTTAGAATTCTCGGTGCTATACCCTAAATCCCTATGTTTTGGGCTCTTCCCAGTCACAGGCCTTTGGCCCACCCACACAAGTGAGGTATCATTTTACTCGGGAGAACAAGGGGTGGTAGGACATTTGTGCCGGCACGGTGATCCCACGCAAAAATGTATGGAAAAAGTGATTTTTTTCAGCTAAATTTGAGGTTTGCAGGGGATTCTGGGTAGGAAAACGTTGTGGGACCCACGCAAGCCATACCTCGCTGGACTCCCCCGGGTGTCTAGCTTTCAGAAATGTTTGGGTTTGGTAGTTTCCCAAGATGGCTGCCGAGCCCAGGGCCAAAAACTCCTGGGACCCCCCTTGCAAAACCAGGTTGTTTTGTGATAAGTAATTTTGATGTCGCCTCAATAGGTTTTGGGCCCTTTTCTGTCGCGGGTACTTGACCCACCCACGCAAGTGAGGTATCATTTTTATGAGGAGACCTGGGGAACGCTGGGTGGTAGGAAATTTGTGGATCCACGTAGATTCCATAACTTTCCCACACAGAAATTGGAGAGAAAAGTGATTTTTTCAGCTAAATTTGAGGTTTGCAGGGCATTCTGGGTAGGAAAACGTTGGGGGATCCACGCAAGCCATACCTCACTGGACTCCCGGGTGTCTAGTTTTCAGAAATGTGTGGGTTTGGTAGGTTTCCCAAGATGGCCGCCGAGCCCGGGGCCAAAAACCCAGGTGACTCCCTTGCAAAACCAGCTTGTTTTGTGATAGATCATTTTGATGTCTCCTCAATACGTTTTGGGCCCTTGCCTGTTGCGGGTACTTGAACCACCCACACCAGTGAGGTTTTTGGCCCTGGGCTCGGCGGCCATCTTAGGAAACCTACCAAACCCACACATTTCTGAAAACTAGACACTCTGGGGAGTCCAGCGAGGTATGGCTTGCGTGGGTCCCCCAATGTTTTCCTACCCAGAATCCCCTGCAAACCTGAAATGTTGCTGAAAAAATTCACTTTTTCGCACATTTTTGTGTGGTAAAGTTGTGGAATCATGGGATTGACACACATTTCCTACCACCCAGTGTTCCCCCAGGTCTCCCGATAAAAATGGTGCCTCACTCGGGTGGGAGGCCCAAGTACCCGCGACAGGCAAGGGCCCACAACGTATTGAGGCGACCTCAAAATGGCCTATCACAAAACTACCGGGTTTTGCAAGGGGGGTCCCATGACGTTTTGGCCCGGGGCTCGGCGGCCACCTAGGAAACCTACCAAATCTACACATTTCTGAAAAGTAGACACCCGGGGATTCCAGGGAGGTATGGCTTGCGTGGATCCACCAACGTTTTCTTACCCAGAATCCCCTGCAAACCTGATATTTTGCTCAAAAAATCACTTTTTCGCACATTTTTGTGTGGTAAAGTTGTGGAATCATGGGGCTGACACAAATTTCCTACCACCCTGCGTTCCTCCAGGTCTCCTGATAAAAATGGTGCCTCACTCGGGTGGGAGGCCCAAGTACCCGCGACAGGCAAGGGCCCACAACGTATTGAGGCGACCTCAAAATGGCCTATCACAAAACGACCTGGTTTTGCAAGGGGTCCCATGACGTTTTGGCCCGGGGCTCGGCGGCCACCTACGGAAACCTACCAAACCTACACATTTCTGAAAAGTAGACACCCGGGGCATTCCAGGGAGGTATGACTTGCGTGGATCCACCAACGTTTTCTTACCCAGAATCCCTGCAAACCTGATATTTTGCTGAAAAAAATCACTTTTTCGCACATTTTTGTGTGGTAAAGTTGTGGAATCATGGGATTGACACAAATTTCCTACCACCCAGCGTTTCCCCAGGTCTCCCAATAAAAATGGTGCCTCACTCGGGTGGGAGGCCCAAGTACCCGCGACAGGCAAGGGCCCACAACGTATTGAGGCGACCTCAAAATGGCCTATCACAAAACGACCTGGTTTTGCAAGGGGGTCCCATGACGTTTTGGCCCGGGGCTCGGCGTCCACCTAGGAAACCTACCAAACCCACACATTTCTGAAAAGTAGACACCCGGGGGATTCCAGGGAGGTATGGCTTGCGTGGATCCCCCAACGGTTTCTTACCCAGAATCCCCTGCAAACCTGAAATTTGGCTGAAAAAAATCACTTTTTTCACACATTTTTGTGTGGTAAAGTTGTGGCATCACGGGGCTGACACAAATTCCCTACCACCCAGCGTTCCCCAGGTCTCCCGATAAAAATGGTGCCTCACTCGGGTGGGAGGCCCAAGTACCCGCGACAGGCAAGGGCCCAAAACATTTTGTGATAGGCAATTTTGATGTCGCCTCAATACGTTGTGGGCCCTTGCCTGTCGCGGGTACTTGGGCCTCCCACACAAGAGAGGCACCATTTTTATCGGGAGACCTGGGGAACGCTGGGTGGTAGGAAATTTGTGTGAGGCCAGTGATGCCACACTTTCCCACACAAAAATGTGTGAAAAAAGTGATTTTTTCAGCTAAAATTGAGGTTTGCAGGGGATTCTGGGTAAGGAAACGTTGGGGGATCCACGCAAGCCATACCTCCCTGGAAGCCCCGGGTGTCTACTTTTCAGAAATGTGTGGGTTTGGTAGGTTTCCTAGATGGCTACCGAGCACGGGGCCAAAACCCAGGTGACCCCCTTGCAAAACCAGGTCGTTTGTGAAAGGCCATTTTGAGGTCGCCTCACTACGTTATGGGCCCTTGCCTGCTGCGGGTACTTGGGCCTCCCACACGAGTGAGGCACCATTTTTATCGGGAGACCTGGAGAACGCTGGGTGGTAGGAAATTTGTGTCAGCCCCATGATTCCACAACTTACCACACAACAATGTGCGTAAAAGTGATTTTTGAGCAAAATATCAGGTTTGCAGGGATTCTGGGTAAGAAAACGTTGGTGGATCCACGCAAGCCATACCTCCCTGGAATCCCGGTGTCTACTTTTCAGAAATGTGTAGGTTTGGTAGGTTTCCCTAGGTGGCCGCCGAGCTCCGGGCCAAAACGTCATGGGACCCCCTTGCAAAACCAGGTAGTTTTGTGATAGGCCATTTTGAGGTCGCCTCAATACGTTGTGGGCCCTGCCTGTCGCGTGTACTTGGGCCTCCCACCCGAGTGAGGCACCATTTTTATCGGGAGACCTGGGGAACGCTGGGTGGTAGGAAATTTGTGTGAGGCCAGTGATGCCACACTTTCCCACTCAAAATGTGTGAAAAAGTGATTTTTCCAGCTAAAATTGAGGTTTGCAGGGATTCTGGAGTGGAAACGTTGGGGTTCCACGCAAGCCATACCTCCCTGGAAGCCCCGGGTGTCTACTTTTCAGAAATGTGTGGGTTTGGTAGGTTTCCCTAGATGGCCGCCGAGCACGGGCCAAAACCCAGGTGACCCCCTTGCAAAACCAGGTAGTTTTGTGAAAGGCCATTTTGAGGTCGCCTCACTACGTTGTGGGCCCTTGCCTGTCGCGGGTACTTGGGCCTCCCACACAAGTGAGGCACCATTTTTATCGGGAGACCTGGGGGAACGCTGGGTGGTAGGACATTTGTGTGAGGCCAGTGATGCCACACTTTCCCACACACAAATGTGTGAAAAAGTGATTTTTCAGCTAAAATTGAGGTTTGCAGGGGATTCTGGGTAAGGAAACGTTGGGGATCCACGCAAGCCATACCTCCCTGGAAGCCCCGGGTGTCTACTTTTCAGAAATGTGTGTGTTTGGTAGGTTTCCCTAGGTGCCGGCAGAGCTAGGGTTCACAAACTACAGCTAGGCACTTTGCCAAAAAAGGGTCATTTTTCACTGCGAAATTGAGGTGTGACCACGTTGCGTTTTGCGCCGTTTCCTGTCGCAGGCACTAGGCCGACCCACACAAGTGAGGTACCATTTTTCTCGTAAGACTTTGGGGAACGCGGGGTGGGTGGAAATTTGTGGATCCACGCAGATTCCAGAACTTTCCACCACAGAAATGTGGGGAAAATGTGGTTTTTTTGACAATTTTTATGTTTGCAAGGGATTCTGGGTAACAGAACCTGGTGGGAGGCAGTCAAGTCACCCCATCCTGGATTCCCCTGGGTGTCTAGTTTTCAAAAATGTATAGGTTTGCTAGATTTCTCTAGGTGCCGGCAGAGCTAGGGTTCAAAAACTACAGCTAGGCACTTTGCCAAAAAAGGGTCATTTTTCACTGCGAAATTGAGGTGTGACCACGTTGCGTTTTGCGCCGTTTCCTGTCGCAGGCACTAGGCCGACCCACACAAGTGAGGTACCATTTTTCTCGTAAGACTTTGGGGAACGCTGGGTGGGTGGAAATTTGTGGATCCACGCAGATTCCAAAACTTTCCACCACAGAAATGTGGGGAAAATGTGTTTTTTTTGACAATTTTTAGGTCTCGCGCCTAGCGTTGCAGTGCGCAGCCCTGCTCGCGCAGCGCTAGACCTCTAGAAAGGGCTTCTGAAAACGACCCACACGCTCGTGCGTGTGGTTTTGTTTTCAGAAGCCCACATTGGCTGGTGCATCCGTTTTTTTAATGGGGACGGCACGCTATTGGTCAAAGGCGGGCGCATATCCCGCCTTTGCCGCGCCCATTCCCGACGGTGGCCAGAACGCGCAGCAGCGCGCGTTCGTCTCGCTGCCGCTCTCCCTCCCCCGCTCCTCTGTGGTGCGCGCGCACCACAGGTTTCGATTCCGTGATTGTTTTCGGAGCGCTTGTTATGCAGCAACTAGGACACAAATTAGGATAGGATCCCCAGCCTGGTGGAAAGGGAGAGCCCCTGGGTTGCCCGTTCCTGACCCGGAGGATCCCTGGCCGGCGCAGCCGGAAGTCGCCCGACACCAGATCCAGGCCGCAGGAGCCCCGCTTCCACTCACAGAGGTCGTCTGGCCTGGGACCATCCTGACCAGTCCGGTTCCACTCCTCCTCCACCTCCCAGCCGGTTCAAGGACTCGCGGCTCCTGCACAGGGTGGGCAGTAAGGGTGCCTTCCTGAGGGGCGCTCCTTTGTCTTCCACCCAGTTACCAGACACAAAGTTCGGCTGCGGATTATTCTGGATTTTTTTTATAAAGCTGTTTCTCCCTCCAATAGAAGAGGAAAACGAGCAACGAGTAAAAGCATTGTTCAGACGGCCGGGGGAACCGTAGACCTAAAGTTGGGGTATTGTGAGTAGCATCGAGACGCTCTTCTGTATTGGACTGCCAGGAGACAGTGGTTAGCGCGATGAGAGGGTCCCCAACCCCTGGTGGCAGAGGGGATTGTGAGCGGCGCTGGAGTGGTGTACAGTGGCCGAAGGAGAGTGAGTCAAAGCCCCTGGTGTTTGGAGCTGTGAGTCATCCCGATAGAGTGCCCCCGTCAGCCACGACTGGTCAGAGGATGGGGCCGGCGGCCGTGCCCACCTCTCTCACAGAAGATGAGCGTTGAGGACTCCACATTCAGTTTGCACCCTCGCCCCCTGCTGAGGCCCCGGGGCCATGACGGTAAGTGCAGTGTCATCATTTTTTGAAAATAGTTCTGTTCACGAAGGCTGCAGGGTGGGGCATATCTGACCAATCGGGAGCTTTGTTTATTTACTTAATATACACATCTTTCGGCGGGAGGGGGATTCCCTGAAGGAGGGAAGTTATTTAAAAATTCAGTTGAAATGCACTTACTGTAAACCCACATTTGGCACTGGGACATGGTGACGAAAGCCAAGCTGAGAGTTCCATCAAGCTCTGCATGGAGGAACTAACCACTAGGTCTTTGCACCAGGTGAACCACCGCCATCTGCACCCAGTTGCCACATAACAGCCGCCAGTGATTGGCTGCTTCTTCTAATTCTGCACCAGCCCCTCCCATCACTAGCCTCACCCCCTCCGCCCCCGTGACGTCTTTAGACGAGCCTGGTGAAACCCATTGTCAAGCCCTTAGCCAAGTACTCTAGACCTCTTGTTAACTAACGGTTTGTATCTGAATTCTCCTGACCTCCTATTAGCTGCACCTCTGGCTTGCTGCATAATGGTCTGAATACACTTCTGGCCCGCGCCCATGCACCTACATGTACACACAGCCCCTCTTCCATCATGCTGTACACTCGTGCATCTAGCCTCCATAAAGCTTTCCAAACCCTGACCAGCCGCACGTTACCTTCTGAACACACCAAGCTCTGTGCCAGGATCTGAGGAAATGTCTGGCCCTCGCACACACCTCACACAAGAAGCCCACGCTCCCGAGCTGATTGCCTCTAATTGCTACTCTAAGACCGCCTCTACACCATTTATGCTATGCTACTACTTTCTCTACATTACAGCTGACTTGCATCCCCTGTAGTTAGCCAAGCAACAAGTTGCACTCTTCTTCTAGCCACACCAATTACCAACCCCTTTCTCGGCAATGCCCACACCTGTACGCCTCTGACCCTTGAGGCCGTGCGGCTAGTGGCAGTAATGTGCTGGTCAGGTGACAAAGCACTGGGTCAAGGAGATGAACACCGAGCACTCCATCATGAATTGAGGTGAGGATGTTAAAAAGAGGACCATACAGAGGATGAAGAAATTCCATCATGCATTGGATCTGGGGGAAAAATCTAACCATGCCTGGCGGCGAGGACTTACGAGCCATACCACAGACAAGGAACTCCCATCGCGCACTAACTGGGGTGATGAGGTACATATGGAAAAACTCCTATCCTGCATTTGGGCAAGGAGCTAACATCCAGGCATGGTAGTTGGTAAGTTCCGCCATGAACGGACTGAAAGATTGAAACTATTTATATGCTTGAAAATCCCTTCATGCAGTAGAGTGAGGAACTAAAACTAGACCACATCTTGTTTGAAGAAAAAAAAAAACATTATGTGCTGTGGCGAGGAACAGAGCAGGCCTGTATCTAGTCGGGGAACCAAGGTTACCCTACTGGACACCAGGGCATGGAGGGCTAAAATCAGGCCTGTTTAT
Source organism: Calotriton arnoldi (assembly GCA_963921515.1). Lineage (NCBI taxonomy): Eukaryota > Metazoa > Chordata > Amphibia > Caudata > Salamandridae > Calotriton > Calotriton arnoldi. The sequence continues at coordinate 1,106,741 of CAWUFW010004688.1, forward strand.
AGGCAGAGAACTATCACACTATGGGGTCTTAAGACAAAAAGCTGACTTGCTTCTGGCTAATGAGCTTAAACTGGGCACCTGTTCTTTTATGCTAATGTGGGGCTATAGGTAGGTGCTCCAAAGTGGCTTTGACAGAAGAGGTGTTCCATAGGAAATCGGTTTTCTCTATGATTACCGGTCTTAGATTATCAGTCTCTAAACCCCGACTCCGCTTCTGTGGCCAAAATCATTGACTCATGGAAGTCGCTGCATCGCGATTTTAAATTTAAAAAAATTTCCCTAAATTGTGTTGATTTGGGGTAAATCCGTGGTTATTGTTGTTGGATGATCACAGACATTTTGCCACGACCATCATTCCCTCAATTTGTCAAGCTTATCCTTGGGTACCAGCCTTCAGGAAGTGATTCCAGTTTAATGGCGATCTAAAACCTCTTACAAATTCATTTTGGTTGTGAATTTTGTTTTATACACTGTATATTGTTCCAAAATTGGTCCATGATCATATTCTTTTCAGTTTCTTTACTGCCGTCAGTGGCTTTGATGACCAACCTTGAATCTTTTATAGATTTAAGTTGAGAGTTGGTAATTTAGCTTAATTGCTGAGGTATCCTTGCAGGTTGACTCATTTGGGCAAGCTGCCCTAGCTAAAACTTCTTCAGAAGATTCTACTGTTTTTACACTTTAAACTGTAAGTCGTAAGACCTGCTCACTCGAAGTGGCATATGCTAGATTTGGTTTTGGACAGGACCACACACAGTTTTGTATTTTTCACATCCCTCATAGCGGATAGTCGTTCTGCAGTTCCTTCTGCATTGGCCAGTATCCTCCCACCGATGGTAACAAATACTGTTCTCGTTTTCTGTCTTTAGTGTCCAGATCTCAGGAATCTTACTAAAGTTTGTCTAACTTCACCTCACCCCCTTCATCCAACAACATTTCTGCTTGTTTTTTTTTCTTCTCAATTTTGGCTCAAACTAAACTCCTAAAATCTGTAGGTTCGCCCAGTAGACTTGCTACAGCAACAAAGGTACATTTAAGCGCCTTGAGACCCTCACAGGTGAGTAGCCGTGGGATACAAACTCTTGATTGATTGAATTGCCTTCAAGTTGGGCCCAATTAGCAAATGTTTAGTTCTGCACTCAATGTTTGCCCACTCTTGGTTTTTAGAACAGCTTAACTTCATTCTTTGGCCACGTAACTTGTGTATTTTCAGTGGATTTCCACTACTGAATCTTAATGATGTTCTCAAGCCTTCCTTTGTTGCTACTGTCCACCCTGCTTTTGAAACCATTTCCAGCTTGTCCTGCTATGCCAACCTGCTGGCAATGGTTCTTACGATCCAACTTCAGCATTTATCTGAAAGGAATGCTTTGTTGAGGCCCCTCCTGGTGGTGTTAGGCTAGATACGGTGAAGGGAACCAGTATTGTCTTAACATGGGATAACGTAAGACCAAAGGCGTGCCAAAGTTATATCTTCGCCTTATTTGAGGTTGACTCATTCTACCATGGTTCGCCTCCATGAAGTTATAGGCAGTAGTGGCAGAGTCCTGGAATCGTGCAGCTCTTTTTACTTTCTGTTTGTTCACTAGTAGTCACACCCTACCACCCCATCACCACGTTTACTAGGCATTTTGTTCCACTGACCTGTGATGCGCTTGGTGTCCTGGCTTTGTTGTTTGGTGACTTATAATACTTTTTACACTTTTACGTATTGCCCCTGATTATGTCCAAGTTCCTCATAACTGTTCACTGTCCGTGAATGTTTTGTCTACTTAAGTCCATAGTCTGCAATGATTTATGGATTGTATGCCAGTCATAAACATGTGGACGAGTGCAAACAGGGTGGCCGACCTTCAACCCAATGAAAACCGATTGCAGGTGCGCTGCCTGCTCACGTGAACCCTTCCTATATAGGCGTCTGACCTCAAGCGTGCTGCCTGCTCACTTGAACCCTTCCTATAGGCGTCTGACCTTAGGTGCGCTGCCTGCTCACGTGAACCCTTCCTATAGCCACCTGCCCTCGGGCGCGCTGCCTGCTCACGTGAACCCTTCCTATAGCCACTTGCCCTCAGGCACGCTGCCTGCTTACGGGAACCCTTCCTATAGCCGTCTGACCTCAAGCGTGCTGCCTGCACACTTGAACCCTTCCTATAGCCGTCTGACCTCAAGCGTGCAGCCTGCTTGCGGGAACCCTTCCTATAGCCTTCTGACCTCAGGCGTGCTGCCTGCACACTTGAACCCTTCCTATAGCCACCTACCCTCAGGCGTGCTTCCTGCAAACTTGAACCCTTCCTATAGACGTCTGACCTCAAGCGTGCTGCCTGCAATCTTGAACCCTTCCTATAGGCGTCTGACCTCAAGCGTGCTGCCTGCACACTTGAACCCTTCCTATAGGTGTCTGACCTCAAGTGTGCTGCCTGCACACTTGAACCCTTCCTATAGCCACCTGACCTTTGGCGTGCTTCCTGCACACTTGAACCCTTCCTATAGCCACCTGACCTTTGGCGTGCTTCCCTCACCCTTGAACCCTTCCTATAGCCACCTACCCTCAGGCGCGCTGCCTGCACACTTGAACCCTTCCGGTAGCCACGTGACCTCAGGCGTGCTGCCTGCACACTTGAACCCTTCCTATAGCCACCTGACCATAGGCGTGCTTCCTGCACCCTTGAACCCTTCCTATAGCCACCTACCCTCAGGCGTGCTGAACCCTTCCTGTAGTCACCTACCCTCAGGCGCGCTGCCTGCACACTTGAACCCTCCCTGTAGCCACCTGACCTCAGGCACGCTGCCTGCACACTTGAACCCTCCCTGTAGCCACCTGACCTCAGGCGCGCTGCCTGCACACTTGAACCCTTCCTATAGCCGTCTGACCACACTTGAAACCTTCCTGTAGCCACCTGACCTCAGGCGCGCTGCCTGCACACTTGAACCCTTCCTATAGCCGTCTGACCACACTTGAAACCTTCCTGTAGCCACCTGACCTCTGGCGTGCTGCCTACACACTTGAACCCTTCCTATAGCCGTCTGACCACACTTGAAACCTTCCTGTAGCCACCTGACCTCCGGCGCGCTGCCTGCACACTTGAACCCTTCCTATAGCCACCTACCCTCAGTCAGTCTCTCCTGTTACCCACGTTGCACCCATAGTCCCCCTTGAAGGATGGTCCCTCCCGGTGCCCAGTCATACTAGCCCATAGCGCTTGTGCTGTTATTGCACATTGACTACCTCAAACAGGGTCCACCGTGGCTGGTTCATGCTGTTCCAGGGAATCTGGACTTCACCAACAGGGCTTTAAGTGCGCCGGGGCAGTTCTAAAAAGCAGATACTAGGCGGGTCCTTATCGGGCTCTCTATTTTTTCCCTCACCCTCCGGATGAAAAAAAATAAATCTTTTAGCAGTACCACCCTTCACTGCCTGACGTAACTTCAAATAGACTCGTTCTTTCACAGTCCCACCATTTCAGAACTGAAGCATTTCCAATGTGCTCCACTACGAAGCCACCATGGTTGTTGCTGCACGAGTCGCGGCAGGTGCAGCTCACTTCGCTTACACTTCAGTTATTTTGCAGCCGAATACATGTCCTGTTATACTGGAAGTCTCCTGACACTGTTTCATAGACTTTGCCGTTCTTCAGAGGAGAATATTCCTTTTTAGGTCTCGCCTAGCGACGCAGCGCGAAGCGCTGTCGCTAGCGAGATCTATTGTTGTCGACTTGAGTTTGGAAGGGGGACAGGCGATGTGCACGCTCACAGCGTGTCTTCTCTGGCAATGCTGAGCTTGCGCCCGGACAGCCGATGTGCACGCTCACGGCGTGTCTTCAGCTTGCGCCCGGACAGCAGATGTGCACACGCACGATCACATCTTTGCTAGCTACCGGGCTGCGCGCGACGTCCTGAAGCGTCTTCTTCTTTGACCCCTCCCACCTCCCAAACAGCATCGATCGCTGTGGCTCTCTGCGCACAGTGCCCCGTGATGCTGCCCCGTAGTGACCACTCCTGCCGTACTCACAGTTCGCCTTTGGTGGGTTTGTGGGCCTGCGCCAAGCGCGGCGCGCTGGGATCAGTTGTATCCTGTGAGCAGTCAGGCCTGCTCAGGCTGCTGTCCGTGGTGATCTGGCAGCCAGTGGCTGGCGCGGTCAAGATGTCGCCTCCGGTTCCACCATGTGAGGTTTGCCGTGATTTGTGGCCTCTGCGCTGCGGGCAACTCGCAGCGGCGCACCAGTATAGGCCACGCGCCTCATTGCGTTCCCGTTTCCATTCGCTACAATGGTGGCAATAGTAGTGGCCCTCCAGGCAAATGCAGCCAGTCCTTTACTGCATCTCCGCGTAGGTTGGGCACAGCTGCCACCCCCGCTGCAGGCAGTCGGCATGCCCAAGCCAACACGTCCCCAAGAGCGCGCTCAAGTTCCGATTCAATGCAGCGCGCCGGCCAAGCCCCGACTCTCCACTCCGGCTCAGCACACCCTCGAGGCCGCACCTCAGCCTGCCAGCACCCGTCGAAACCTTCTGCAGTCTCACTCAGGTCCCGTGGCGACTCTCCCAGATCGCTGTGTATTACTTCATGTGATTCGGGTAGACCCGGGCCGCAGGCCGGCCCCGCTTCGTCGCTCGCCTACGGTACGCTCCTCATGCCCGAGCTGCTGCCGGTGCCCACCGGTTGTGCCAATGGGGGATGCTGTGTAAAGGTGTTAAGGATCCCGGTGTGCTGAGGACAAGTCAAGACTTGCAGCTCAGCTCATGTTTTGGGCGGGGCACCAGGGATCGCATGTGGGACAGAGGGGTCTTCACATCTCCTCATACCCTGTCGGGCTGTGCACAGGCCCAGACACTGACATCTCTGGTTGCCCCCTTGCCCCTGAACCAGAGGCCCCCCTCCCTCCCCATCGCCGTGCCAGTCCCGTGCCCTGTAACGCCACTCTCATTGAGGGCAGAGGGTTCTGCCAGACGCCCTCGCCGCACACAAGGAGACTGCAAGCACCGGCCGACAGTTAAAGCGATGCTTTAATTTTTAAATCACAGTATTGCAGGGAAACATTACAAATCTTGATGCATATTTCTTTTATATTCCGTAATGTAAAAGCTGGCCATTTTTCCTTTCTACATTTGATTTTTTTAAATTACCGTGTCTCAATTGCAGGCGAATGTTTTCGCCCCTTTTGGTGCCCTGCGTTTCCGTTTGTAAACTATCCGTTTCTGGAGATGAATTTCCTGGGAGAACGGCTCATGTGTTATTTAAAGAGGGTGTGTGAGAAGGGTTTAAAACTCCAGACCACTTGCAGTAACTTTTCTGAGGACTGCAGAGAGGCCTGGTCTTTGCCCAGGGACACACACAATATCCAGGGCTGACCCGGGAGACACTCTAGGGTTCACCAACTAGCTCCTGATGTCGCTGAATGTATTGGCACAGGACGAAATAAACTTTCCCCTCGTGCATTGGCATTTTAAACCAACATTTGCCCCTTCCGAGCAGTACCTATATAAAACATGTTTCGATCGGTAGGTTGAAATGTAATTTTTTGGGAACGTTTTAGCAGTTTGGTCCTTAGAGTCTCATGGTGGATGCACGTCACTTTTCTGTCCCCTCGTCTCTCTTTTCAGAGGGCGTGAGGTGCAGAAAAACGGTACGAGAGAGACAGAAGGTATTTCTTCTGCAGCATGTTGTGGAAAAAAAGGTCATTTAGGAAGCGTTTTGAAAAAAGATTGTTTTATCATGAAAGTAGTTGTAATCCGTGGGAAATTTAAACGTCAATATTTTGGGACGTAACTCTGGACATTGCTAATATTATTTTTGTAGTGTGGCAGGCTTTTGTTAAAAATAGCATTTTTTTTGTTTTCCCTTTGGTGATTTGCTTTAATTTTTTTCTATTATTTATTGGTGAAACTCCTATACAGACATTGGTTTCCTGTTTCCGTAGCGTTATTTCAAATGGGTGCTGCCTTCCAAAAGTAATTTTGTTGTTCGTTTTGGGGGCAGAGTAAAAATGCTCTTTTAAGAACCTGTTTAATGTCAATGAAGTCTCCCAATTTCACGCACATAGAGCTAAAACAAGCATTTGCAATGCAATAGGTCTCACATTTACACAAGTTTAAGCTATTGGCATTGTAAATGTTAATGCCTTTTATTTGTGTCTTAAAAACCAAAACAGAAATAAAAGTTATTGTCATTTACAATGCCAATAGCTCAAACTCTCGTAAATGCGAGACCTATTGCATTGCAAATGCTTGTTTAAGTTTGCAAGGGATTCTGGGTAACAGAACCTGGTGGGAGGAAGTCAAGTCACCCCATCCTGGATTCCCCTGGGTGTCTAGTTTTCAAAAATGTATAGGTTTGCTAGGTTTCCCTAGGTGCCGGCAGAGCTAGGGTTCAAAAACTACAGCTAGGCACTTTGTCAAAAAAGGGTCATTTTTCACTGCGAAATTGAGGTGTGACCACGTTGCGTTTTGCGCCGTTTCCTGTCGCGGGGACTAGGCCGACCCACACAAGTGAGGTACCATTTTTCTCAGAAGACTTTGGGGAACGCGGGGTGGGTGGAAATTTGTGGATCCATGCAGATTCCAGAACTTTCCACCACAGAAATGTGAGGAAAATGTGGTTTTTTGACAATTTTTTATGTTTGCAAGGGATTCTGGGTAACATAACCTGGTGGGAGGCAGTCAAGTCACCCCATCCTGGATTCCCCTGGGTGTCTAGTTTTGAAAAATGTATATGTTTGCTAGGTTTCCCTAGATGCCGGCAGAGCTAGGGTTCAAAAACTACAGCTAGGCACTTTGCCAAAAAGGGTCATTTTTCACTGCGAAAAGGAGGTGTGACCACGTTGCGTTTTGCGCCGTTTCCTGTCGCAGGCACTAGGCCGACCCACACAAGTGAGGTACCATTTTTCTCGTAAGACTTTGGGGAACGCGGGGTGTGTGGAAATTTGTGGATCCACGCAGATTCCAAAACTTTCCACCACAGAAATGTGGGGAAAATGTGGTTTTTTTGACAATTTGTTAGGTTTGCAAGGGATTCTGGGTAACAGAACCTGGTGGGAGGAAGTCAAGTCACCCCATCCTGGATTCCCCTGGGTGTCTAGTTTTCAAAAATGTATAGGTTTGCTAGGTTTCCCTAGGTGCCGGCAGAGCTAGGGTTCAAAAAGTACACCTAGGCACTTTGCAAAAAAAGGGTAATTTTTCATTGTGAAAATGTGGTACGTCCACGTTGCATTTTGAGCCATTTCCTGTTGTGGGCACAAGGGCTACCCACACAAGTGAGGTACCATTTTTATCGGGAGACTTAGGGTAACACAGAATTGTAGAGCAACTGTTATTACCTATTGACTTTCGATGCATTTCTGCCTTCCAAATGAAAGACAATGTGTAAAAAATAAGTCATTTTGAAAAATGACCTATAATTCTCATGCTAGTATGGGTACTCCCAATTTCGGAAATGTGCAAATATCTACTGTTTCTAAAATCTACATTTTGTTCCCATTTCAGAAATACATAGGTGTCTTTCATAACAATTTTTCCATGTATACATTTTCCCAAAATAATTGCTATATACCCGGTACATAATAAAAAAACCATTGCAAGATGCTGCTCAATTATTGGCTCTGGGTTCGTCGGTTTCTTGGTGAACCTACAAGTCCTATATATCCCCACAACCAGAAAGGTCCAGCGGATATAACGGTATATTGCCTTCAAATAGCTGTCATAATTAGAAGAAGTTACAGGTGAAAACGTTGACACAAATGGCTGTTTTTTTCAACTAATTTTCAATTTTTCCTTTATTTAACTGTTAGTTTCTATAAGGAAAACTTTAAGGATCTACACAAATGACCCCTTGCTGAATTCAGAATTTTGTCTACTTTTCAGAAATGTATGGCTTTCCAGGATCCATTATTGGTTTCATACCCATTTCTACCATTAACTGGAAGGAGGTTGAAAGCACCAAAAATAGCAAAAATAGGCTATGTCCCAGAAAAATGCCAAAACTGTGTAAAAAAAGTTGGTTTTCTGACAAAAGTCTGCTTGTCCCTGAAAGCTGGGAAGATGGCGATTTCATCCCCACAACCCCTTTTTTGATGCCATTTGCAGGGAAAAATCAAGACGCTTTCATCTGTAGCCCTTTTTTCGCATTTTTCCCAAAAAAAACAAAATTTAGCTGTATTTTGACTAATTTCTGGGTCCCCTCCAGGGGAATCCACAAACCCTGGGTACCTTTACAATCCCCATGATGTTAGAAAAAAAGGACGCAAATTTGGCATGGATACCTTATGTGGTCAAAAAGTTACAGGGGCCTAAGCGCGCACTACCCCAAATAGCCAAAAAAAGGCTTAGCACAGGAGGGGAAAAGGCCTAGCAGCGAAGGGGTTAAATCCTAAAGCTCGACCTACCTGTGTGTGGCTCCTCTGTTTGGGGTAACTCTTTTGCGGTATGTATGTATATATATATATATATATATATATATATATATATATATATATATATATATATATATATAATGTATAGTGACATGAATGTAAATACGTTGTTTATTGTTGTTAGTCTCTCATTTATTTCCACCATCTTGGTGAGCGCGTGGGACCTCGCGCTCACAGTGGAATGTTCATGGGGAACAGGGCAGTTAGGGAAGGAAACGACCGACGTTATGATTCATTGTTCTGGCTGTCATATTGGCATTCTTCCCATCGCGCGTGGTTGCTACCGAGCACGTGGAAAGAATGCCAAGACCTGAACGTTCTGCAGGTGACCGTTATGATTATTGACTGTTGGTCCTTCGGCTGTACAGCTTGCCTGCGCCTGCTGCTCTCCCTCAGAGAATTAAAATACTTGGAAATCATTCAGCAGTCTGTGTTTCTCTTACTACAATTTGGCAACGACTGGACACCTACCTACGCGTGTTCTTCCGACGCGGATTCCTGATGCTGTACTTATCCTGGTGCTGTGCCGCGCTGTGATTGATCGTCAGATGCGAACCCTTGGTCGTGACCACTGCTGCGGAGGGAGAGCGAAGATCTGTCAGGTACTTTAGGGTTGTGTGGTGAGGATCCTGCGGTGCCGCTTGCTGGCTGATCCTCCCACCGACTCTTCTACCGCGCATGCGCGCTCACTTCTGCCACTCTTCTGTGGAAGCCGACTGCACGTCGGTTTAGGACGCTGCTGCCCAGCGTGTTTCTCAGTCAGGCGTGTCACGGTGACGCTGAGGAATTATTCTTTGTGGGCGTGTTACTGAATTTTTCACACCTTGCGTGTCACGGTGATACACACACCCCTGTGGAGTATTCTGTGCCTGTTTACGCTACACCCATATTTCTTCATCTTAAAATTAAACATTTATTGGGAGTTTGGCGTGTCACAGTGATACGCACACCTTAGCCCTTCTTCTGTCTTTTCTGGGAATTTCAACACAAATCCACTGGGTGTACCTTTACCTGTATAATTTATACTGTGGTATAGCAACCATGTGTACCCAAATTATTTCGCTGACACCTCCCTTGCCATTCTTACCTGGTCCTGGGGAACCACAAATAAAGTGGCCTGAATGGAAAGACTATTTTATGAACTATTTATCAGCAATTGAAGAGGAGGGTTCAGAAGAATTTACTTCTTCTCGTAAAAAGAAAGTTTACTACATAGTCTGGGTCCGGAAGGTATACGCATCTACCTTCAAATGGAAAAGAAGACCAGATCTGCAGAGGAAGGGGATGTTTTTATGAATGCACTGAATGACTTGGATCACTACTTACCCACAGTTTGCGTAGCCATCAACAGGTTCAATTTTTTCCAGAGAAAGCAAGGGAAGTCTGAGCCGGTTGAAGACTATGTGTCTGCTTTGAAAAAACTAGCGATTACATGTAAATTTGGTAACTTACATGATGAACTAATTAGAGACCAGGTCATCATGCACAATAATGACACTAATGTACAAGAAAGGCTTTGGGTTAGCGGGGACTCATCACTCAAGGATGTTATAGCACTTGTTAAAAAGAGTGAATTATCTAAAAGATGTGCGAAGGCAGCTCATTCATCAACCACTTCTAATGAAACTAAGGAGGGTACAGTGGTTTGCAAAGTTTCTAAAACCAAGAATTTTAAAGCTACAAGCAGTTCTGACACAAAAAAGAAGCCTGCAGTTAATTGGAAAAGCAGGAATCTTTGTTGCTATAGGTGTGGTAGCAGAGAGCACTTTGCCAGTGATAAGAACTGCCCTGCAGTTAAAGCTAAATGTTTATTTTGTGGTGTTATTGGCCACTATGCCAAGGTGTGTAGGAAGAAGAATAAAAGTATGCAACGGGTTAAGCTTGTGGATAACAAGTCAGACTCCGATTTGTCTGACGCAGGCCAAATAGAAGAGGATGAAGGTGTACTATGCAGTGAGTGTCCCGTTTTAAACCTATGCAATGCAACTAGGAATAAACCTTTGTGCAATGTGGACATTGGAGGGGTAACAATAAGTATTACTGCAGACTATGGTTCACCTTTTACTATTGTGAACAAAGCTGTATGGGATAGTAAATTTGCGAAGGTAGTAAATAAGCATCTAATTGAATCCGATATTCATCCTGTTACCTTCACTGGTGAGAAACTACCAATGTGCGGATATTGTGTATTACCCTTTACATTTAAAAGTAGAATGACTATGGCCAAACTGTACGTGTCTGAGGTAGGACCTGCAGTATTGGGGTGGGTTGATCAAAAGGCCTTAGACATTACTTTAAACCCAAACAGCGTGGAGCAGGTACTGGGCATAAATGACACTGAAAACAATACCCTGAAGTGTTTTCGGGAAGGATTGGGACTCTTAAAAACTTTGTCCATAGGATTCTTTTAAAGAAGGATGCTGTACCTGGGTCGCACAAAGTAAGGAATATTCCCTTCAGTGTTAGGGATGAAGTTACTAAAGAGTTGAAAGACCTAGAGAGCAAAGGCATCATAGAAGCTGTGGAATGTGCCGAGTGGATGGCCCCATTGGTGGTGGCCAGGAAAAGCAATGGCAAACTAAGGTTATGCATGGACTTAAGAGACCTCAACAAAAATATAGTTGTGGACAAATTCCCCCTTCCTAAAATAAACGAATTGTTGGCTCTAACTAAAGGGATTAAGTGGTTCTCCACAATTGACCTGGCATCAGCTTACCACCAGGTGACACTACATCCTGACAGTAGGGATCTAACTGCATTCATAACACCAATAGGATGTTTTAGGTTTATCTGCATGCCATTCGGACTAGCCACGGCTGCTGCAGTCTTTCAAAGACTCATGCACAAACTTTTCAATGATCTTCCTGGTGTAGCCTACCTCCAAGATGACTTGTTGATCATGGGCAAGAGCAAAGAGGAACATGAGAGCAGACTTCACTATGTGTTAGATCAATTGAAGGCTTGTGGTTTAACTGCTGAAAGTAACAAGTGTGAGTATGGTAAAAAATCTGTGACTTACTTAGGACATGAATTAGGCGGTAGTGGCATCACCCCAAAAAAAGAAATCCTTGAATCCATTAAGAATGTCCCAGCTCCTACGTGCAAGGATGAGGTTAGGTCATTCTTGGGCTTGCCCGAATTTTATGCTAAATTCGTAGATGGTTTTGCAGAAAAAAAACTTACCAATTGAGACAACCTTTACATACTAGGCAAGAGTTCGTATGGAGCGAAGAATGTCAAAGGCAATTTGAACTTATTAAACTTAGTATATGTGGTGCCTTACCTCTGAAGGGATTTGACCATAGAGCTAAAACGTTTATTACCACGGATGCTAGTGGTAAGGGACTTGGTGCAGTCCTCTCCCAGATTTCAAGCGATGGAGTGGAGGGCATCATTTCTTTTGCTTCCAGGTCCTTAATCCCTCCTGAGGAAAAATATCCTGTGATAGAACGGGAGATGTTGGCATGTGTAAGGGTGACATCCAAGTTCAGACAGTTTGTGTGAGGTAAAGAGTTCACGATACGTACTGACCATAAGCCATTAGTGAAGGTGTTAACAGCTGAAGGGTCTAGCATCGCCACCCCTGCATTGCTAGAATATCTCTCCGCTTACTGGATTACGCATACAATGTGGAGTACATCCCTGGTAAGAAAAATAGGATAGCTGACTATCTCAGCAGGTCACCCTCACAAAGTGATAGTAAAGATGTTTGCGAATGGGAGGACTACAGTGTAGCAATTGTTGAACACAATTTGGGGAACATTACGGTGGCAGATTGGGAAACAGGTTACAAGGAAGACAGTACCTTGTGTAAGGTTATAGATCACATGTAGCAAAGTTAGCCTGACAAAAAGACTATCAAGAAGGAATGCAAGAATATTTGGGAGCTTAGAGATGAAATATCCGTCTCGGGTTTCGGATTCCTTCCAAGGAATAACAGGATCATTCCTCCACTGAGCTTACGGGAGAGAATTCTAGAACTTACACATGAGGGACACCAAGGCATTTTAAAGTCTAAACATAGACTTAAGAGTTCGTATTGGTGGCCCAGTACTGACATGGCTATGGAAACATTTGTCAGAACGTGTGAACATTGCAGCAATTCAGATAAATCCCTGGTAATGTTAAGACCACCCTTGGGTAGCAGAACCTTACCTTCTGGTCCGTGGGAGGATTTGGCCATTGATATCTTGGGTCCTGTGTTAGATGGGATGGGGTACCTAAATTCATCTTTGTGTTATTTGACATGTATTCGAAATGTCCTGAATTGAAGATCTGTGAATCTTCTGACACCACTAATATTGTTGAATTTCTTGAAACTGTATTCTTGAGAGAGGGCATCCCTCGCGCTCACCGTGGAATGTTCATGGGGAAGGGGGTAGTTGGGGAAGGAAACGACCTATGTTATGATTCATTGTTGTGGTGGCTCACAGAGAAACCTGCTTGCATCACTCCCGGGTCCTGTGATTCCTACAAAAGTGTGGCGGCACAATTGGATGCAGCAGGCTGCGCCATGCCCGTGGAAAACACAATTAGAGCGAACTTGGGTGGTAAAACTACAGCACTAACACTTTTATAGTGCCTAAACACTGCTATAAAAACGCAGCTAAGACAGCAGATGTTACTACCACTAAACACATTGGTACTCAGGTATTCGCTAAAGAAGGATGAAATGCTGAGTCTTGGGAATATATATAAGAGAGGGAGAGTGAGAGGGAGAGAGAATGGAGACCCTTTGGTATGTGGATCGTTGCCACAGTTGTTTATTCTTCTGTGTGTTGCTTCGCCATGCAGTTGTAGCCTCTTTGCTACTACCGATTTGTTGTATTCAGCCCTGGTGTGTTCCCAACCTGTGAACTTCTGCACAATGTGGGAACGCACATCTGACTTTAAGGACTTCATTGCTCCAGAGAGAAACTAAAAATGTGACCAGACTAGCTTGCAGCCCGACCCAAAGGATACACACAGCTACGATCCCGAAGGATACAGGTGAAATGAATAAACTCGAGCAGCACGACTTTCCCGGCAGCACAGAACAATTCACTTTCAACTGCATGTGAAATACGCATATCATGAGAGAATCTCGCCTCATTTATAGGACAGTTGAACAGAACTTGCAAATGTACTTGCAATTATCAATTGAGGTTCTTAATATTATAGGTTGAGATATATGGGCAGAAGTCACACTTACCAGTTAAGCATATACATGACGTGAAGTGGGTGATATTGCTGTGGTGCAGTCAAGTCTGTACCCTTCCTTAGTACTATACCACTAAATATATAAGGAAGTCGGGCATGGATATAAATACTTCAGCTTCAGAAATCTACTGCAAGGCATTCAATAATGGAGTTCAGTATAAATTGCCTAAAACAAAATTAAAATAAAAGAAAGACTTTGCAAATTGGGTGATCATTAAGTGAGGGAGAAGCCAAACGCCCAAGCCATAACAGACCCCAAATGCCTTACAATTCAATAAATGTCTTACATTCTCCAACTAACCAAATTAATTTACTTGCATATTCTGATCTCAAGCACACGCTTCTCAGTTAATGCACTCCACCTGCCTCCCTATGTGGGTATCTGTGCTCTCGTATAAAATGCACGTTCCGAGACATTGGGTCACCATCTCAAACTCCCACATTCTCGTACGGATGGGAACTCTACAAGCTTAAAGGCAATTATTTACACAAAAGTGAAAACTATCATGGATGATAGGAAGTTATTTTAACAAATCATCTTTTGATGTTAGTTGCTATATCAGAACTTTTAACGAATTTTAACATGAAAAAAATTTACATTTTGATCACAGATTAAACTAAAAGTGTGCATGTTTTAGGAAACATTACAATTGTTTAGGTTTACCAATCTGTAAGGCAATAACATTATTTTGCATTAGTGTGTGGGATTTGCTGGGCATCACTCATTGATACCAGCTGCTGTATGACTTGAATAATCACTTACAGTAACTCTCCCTTTGCCGAAGTTTGCACTGTGGTTTGCCACTGTAGACCGTTACTTTACTTCCCAGTTCTCTGCAATTTGCAAACCAGGACATCACTAAGCAACAGAGGTGATCCTCATACTATGTTCCACTTGATAAATAAGAAAGGTAACCCGAATCTGGCACAGGACTATGGGGTTTCACCATTTATAACAACATTAGGACCAAGAACCACAACAGTCTAAAAGAAGCACATGGGGCCAAATGTTACTGACCTCAAAACACTCCAATGGAACTTTACACTTTTTACATTGGGCTTACTTACTATGCCAGTGCACTGGCTTTCCTCTTCTTCCTTTACTTAAAATTAGAAAACTCTTCAGTCTCATACATCTCTGGATCCATCTGCTTTTTCATAAGCACGATTCACTTAACAGACTAAATTATGAAATCACAATCCAACAAGTACCCCAAAGTCAACACAATGAACTTTGAACAATGATAAACGGCGCCTGTTACTGCAGTTACGATTCTCATTTAAATTAATCCTCGGCACGCAAAAGCAAATACTGCAGGATGAAATGACAGCCAGCCGTGTTTAAAGGCTGTGCAAATTCTAATCACGTTTTAATATGCAGATTCGATCTACATCGACCTTTCCCGTACTTAGATGACAAACATACCTGTTTGGTCCCAAAAAGGAAAGAAGCAAACACTTAGCGTGAAAATGCTCTATTACTTACCGGTAATCTTCATTACTCCGGGTCCCGTTGTCCTCGTCCCATTCATTACTAATTGGAGATAACCATCTCCCGACAGAAAAAAAGATCAGAAGAATGCTGGGACACTAACCCTGCCACTCCCACCGGGAGTACATAAGGGGTACTTACCCAGCATTCCGCCTGAACAACCAAGCCCACAACAGGAAGGCCGTCCGGGAGGGAGGGGCGTATGAATGGGACGAGGACAACGGGACCCGGAGTAATGAAGATTACCGGTAAGTAATAGAGCATTACCCCCAGGTCCTTTATGTCCTCGTCCCATTCATTACTAATTGGAGAATACCAAAGCAGAAAAGCCGGCCTTCCCAAACAAAACAGAAGCCAACCCAGGAAACCAAACCAAGGTAGCCACCGCAGGAAGCAAAAGGCAGAACCGGCGAAAACCCCAGGCAGAGCACCCAGAATTGAGGGAGCCCAACCAAGCCGGGACGCACCCAACAAAACAACGGGAGAACAGCCAGAAGACCAGTCCGACAACCCACAGAGGCCAACCAGCCCACAGCAGGAACACCCCACAGCCAAACAGAGAAGGGGAGAGCACGGACCCACAAGCCAATCGAGGCCAGAAAGAACAAAACAGCGAGGAGGCCACCCAAAGAGGAAGGCCAAGAGCCACCAGGCCAGCAACCCAGACCCGGGCAACAGGAGCCATACCCAGGCACCGAGAACCCACGCCAGAGCAAACGCTCCGGCCCCAGAGAGACCAGAAGACAAACCCCCAGAACCGCGCAGAAGAGCACCAGGCCCCAAGAGAAAAAAGAAAGAAAGGGGGCAGCACCAGCCGACAGCCCAACAGCACCCAGCCCGGAAGGCGAGACAGAGCACACGGACAGGGAAAGAGGGAAAGCCAAGGCACCGGGGAAAGAGGAACAAACACCCGGAAGCCAACCCACCAGGCCCCAAGAGCCAGAAGGGAGCAGACCCAGCAGGGACCAGAACCCCACAGGACGAAAAACCGACCAGGAAACAAGGCCCCAAGGGAACCAGAACCGCCAGGAAGCCCGAACAGCACGAACCGACAAGGGCAACCAACCAGGACAACGGGACCCTCGAAAACAAAGAAGAAAAAGGGAACAAGAGGAACACATGAACCCAAGAACACAGCCCCAGAAGAACACCGCAACCGTAAACCGGCGAAACCGGAGCAGGAAGCCACCGCCCGAAGAAGGCACACCCCAACCAACAGAGAAGGAGAGCAACGGAACGGGCAAACGACCCAGAGAACCCAAGACCAGAGCAAGGGAACCCCAAGGGAGCCAACACCAGCAGCAGACAAGCCCAACCAGAGACAGGCCAGGCAGAGACGTCCCCAAACAGTCCAGAAAGGCCCCAAAGGAGCGGGACAAGCCCAAACAACACAGCACGGAAACCCCAACCCACCAGGGAAGAGGTAACACCAAAAAAACATTCCGACCACAGAAGCAACAGAAGTCAGGGCAGAAAGCACAAAAAACCAAACCCCACGGCCCAAGGTAGGGCCCGAGCAGGGGAGAAACCCCCAGGGCAGAAAACGGCAACAGAGGACACCGCAACCGGGAAGCCAAAGCCAAAGCCGAGCAACCCGACCGACCAGAAGGACCCGAAGGCCCAACCCAGAACCGGGGGAAGGCCAAAGAAGGAAAGGCCCCAGCAGAGCACAGGCCAAAGAGCAAGCAGCCCCGACGTCGCCCAAACGAAATCCCCAGAGCAGGGGAAAAACAGGAGCGGGGGACAGACCCAAACAGGCACAGCCAGAGCCAAGAGGCCACAACGGCAGGAACACACAACACCCGCAAGGACCAGAACCCGACAGCAGAGGGACCAGCCACCCCACAGGCAGAAAAGACACCAGCAAAGAAGCGGCAGGCCACACAATGAACACCCAACACAGCCCCAGCAGGCAGCCCAGGATCGCAGCAAGAGCGCACCCAGGTAACTCAGAGCAGGACTAACCAAACGGAAACCAGCAGACCAGCCAAGAACCGGAGCCAACAGGGAGGAAGGCCGAAGGCAACAGGCAACCACAAGGAGTCACCGCTGAAGGCCAAGCAGAAGCAGCTGCAAGCCAGCAGACCAGGAGAGACCGAAACACGGCCCCCGGAACAACACAAGCAGAGGGAGAAGCGGAGGCACAACCCTCGGAGAAGAACACCGCAGGCCAGAAGAGACCCAGCGGAGGCCAACAGAACCCGGAAATCCAACCAGGCAACAAACAACGCCCACCCAGACGCACCACTGACACCAGACGAGACCAGAGGAAGCAGGGAGGAAAGGTCGAAGGCAGAGGCACAGCCACCAGTCAAGAGGCCAAACACAAGACACCCCAGGGGAAGCAAGAAGCAACCCAGGCACCAGAGTAGGCAAAGCGGCCAGAACCCAACTCAGCAGCGGGGACCAGAGAGGGCCGACCAGGGCCCCCCAAAGCACACCGGCAAGGGGGACAGACCCCGAAAGGAGGCCAGACCAGCACCACAGTGCCCGTCAGCAGCCCGGGGAAGCAGAAAAGAGGAAACAACCCCAACCGGAAACCCAGGCGGACAACCCCAACCATGAGAGAAGCCGTCCCCAGGGAGCAAAGGCTACAGGCAAA
Organism: Calotriton arnoldi; assembly: GCA_963921515.1. NCBI lineage: Eukaryota > Metazoa > Chordata > Amphibia > Caudata > Salamandridae > Calotriton > Calotriton arnoldi. The sequence goes on from CAWUFW010004688.1 coordinate 1,124,436, forward strand.
ACACCGGAGGCCAGGACCAGCAACCCCGAGGCACAGGACACAGCCAAGGAACCCCAGCAACCTGCCCGAACGTAAGGGCCAGCAGATAATCAGGGCAAAAACGCAGCATAAACCAGTGCGTCAAGAAGAGCCAGGCCGAATCACAGGCAAAGCGACACGGAACAGAACCACGAGAGCCAGGAAAGCAGCAGGATGACAGAGACAACAACCAGCACCACAGCCACACCCTCCAGGAAAAGCAACGGGCAGAGACCCACCGAAGCCAACAAGAGGAACTGGGGCCCAGAGCACCACCAAGAGACACAGGGATGCCAAGCCAGGTCCGAGAGCAGAAGAGACCAGGCGCCCACAGACCGGCAATACCGGGGGCCAGATGAAAAAACACCGGACACACGGGCCAAGAAAAGTCAACCCGGCCACAGCAGAAAGACAGCACGCCAACAAACGGAGAGCCGTCAAAAAGAACAGGGCCACAGGGGAGGAGAACCGCGGCATACAGGAGGGGAGGCACCCATAAACAAGCACCCCCCACCCCTAAACGGAAAACACACACTGGAACAACCACTCAAGGTAGCCCAGTGAGAGACGAGCCCGCAGTGTGAGCAAGCCCCATCACACAAGCCAACAATCAGCCGGCCAGGGAAACAAACAACCCCGACCTAGGGCCCAGAAGACGGAACGCGACCGCCCCAACCTGCCCAGGTGCAGGAGAACAGCAGGCACACCTCCAGCGTGCCCTAAAAAACGCCAGCAGGAGCATAACTGCATGAAACCGCCCCCACACAGAACAACAACAAGCATGCGAGGGACAGGCGAGGTTTCCGTAAAGGAAACACACCACAGCAACGGAACCAGACCCGACGCCGAACTGAGGGAGCCCCACAGACCGACAGAAGATGAAAACAGGGACAAGGAACCGAGCCCCGGCAACGGCTCCCCGGAGCATCTAGGCCCGGGTAGAGCACAACATATCCCAAAGTACCCCTGACCCGGGAACGACAGCCGAGGACGAGCGCAGGGACACGAAGACCCAACGGAATGTGTCAAAAGGAAACCAACCACCACGGGCATCCAAAGAAGAACCAAAGCCACAACAGCGCAGCGCAACACGCCCGGCGTCAGCGGGGCACCCAGACTAACCCCAATGACAGCCGAGACCTGCAGCAATACCAGCATGAAAGAAAAGCAATCGGAATCCACACCAGAATCGACATGTCAGCTCCAAACGCCGAGCCGGGCATAGCAACCCACAAGGACCCAGTCCGGAACGCAGGTGCTTCAAGCAGCAGCGCAGACCGTGAAGAAGCCGGCAGCAGCACACCCCCAACCAGCTAAGTGGAAGACACACACAACCCAGAGAAAGGCACCAACACCTCCAGAGGCCTGGGTGGGGGGGGAAAAGACGAAACAGCATGCTGCACGAAACACCGCTGAATGTCAGAGCACACAACAGCAGGTGGCAGTACCCAAAGGCATAGTAACCCTTCATACCGACCTCGGAAGTACGTGAGGTCGTAGACCCTGCCAGGGCTCAGACTCGGGAAAGGCAGAGCACAGGAGCCGTGCAACTCACAGAGCCATCTGGCGGGCCCCAGAAGGCTCATCGGCATCCCGCCCCCACGAACTCCAAAAGGCTCCGTCAGGAGCCAGGGCAACAGGCAAAAGTCACCCGTGCAGCGCAGGCAGGTCGTAGCCCATCACATACCTGCCTCCACACTGGAACCAAGTAACGAGCGTCACCACATGCCTGAAACAAGGCATCCACCCACACCAGGCGCCTCGCGCCCCATAGAAAGAGCCAGGAGCAGGATATCAAACTGCGAAGAAGAGAAAAACCGCTACGCGGTACTCACCCGGAGTGGGGGCCTAAACACCAACAGAAACAAGGCCCCCACTCCAACAACCAGCCAGAATCCAAGGGAGCAAGCGAAGCGCGACTTCCACCCGGCCAGGCCACAGGAAGACGAGCACAGCGACCCGGAAGCAACCGGGAGGCGGCGCACCAGCCGCAAAGGGCCGGTAACCAGGATTTCCAGCCAGGAACAGCCCTGCCTCACAGCAAGCCCGGCAGGCAGACCAATAAAAAAAAAAATGCCCGCGAAGCCAGGCAGCCGGGCGGGGGGAGGAGAGAAGAAGCGCACACTACCCCAGCCCAGCAGGAGCAGCACCAGCATCCAAGACCATTCTGTCGACAGACAAAAAAAAAAAAAAAAAAAAAAAGAACAGGCGGAATGCTGGGTAAGTACCCCTTATGTACTCCCGGTGGGAGGGGCGGGGTTAGTGTCCCAGCATTCTTCTGATTTTTTTTTCTGTCGGGAGATGGTTATCTCCAATTAGTAATGAATGGGACGAGGACATAAGGGACCTGGGGATAATGACAGTCAGTTGTGCGGTACACTCGCCCTCGAGAACAACTGCACACAACTAAGCTGCTATTAAGCACAAATTTCACACAAAAGCAGGGAATCTCCCATAATTTATCAAAACTAATGTTATACTCATTATTAGCACTGTGTTCAATATTTCGCAATAAATCAAGATTGACAAGGGCATGAAGGCTAGGACTCAAATAAGTGGCACTACTCTTGCTCCACCATGGCAAATACTCTACTCTATATTAACTGCAGCTTTCGATTTATTTTAATAAGGTAACCAAGAACTGTTTAATAATAGGGTACCGTTTACAAGCTTCTGAAGCCCTTCCTCATATCTCATTAAATCGACTTTTCGAGAAGAAAAATATGTAACTCGCATAATATCGGTTCACGCAGAATAAAATACACAGCTGAGCTATTTTTAATTAAGTTAATAATACCCCGACTCCATACCACACACATAGGATCAGACTTTATTAGGCAAAGGCCATTGTATGTACTTGAGGCTGCGCGTGCCAGGCAAATCAAATGTTTTTACATTACTTCCGCTTTGTACCGGGCAGCGCCAGCTAGCCATATTTAAAGGCTAAGCCTAGCCAAGTATCCCTTTCGGTACTCAGCGTAAGCCTACAATGCCCCTTTGATCTGCATGCTGGTGGAAGAGAACAATGTTCAAATTCCATCTTTAGTGCACACGTTGCAGACTCTGGAATTCCCTGCGGTACCGTCTACAGGCGCCTGGTGGCACTGTGGTCTTGACCCGCAGTTAAGTTGACGTCAGCTAACACTCTGTAGAGCGTCGCTCTGCCAGTACCATAGATTTGCACCCAGAGTGCAGCGCCCCACTGTCGCCTGCTTCCGCTTTGCCCTAAGAATAATACTTACTCTCTGTGCCGCTCGCACCGGACACCTCCTCAGCTCCCTGCGTCTTTCTCCCGCCAGCGGTCACCAACGCCAGTAGCGCCGCTAGCACTAAGAGTCCGAGCAGGAGCGACACAACTACGAGCGCCGCCCCCTCCATGTTCTTTCTGTGCGTGAAGCCAGGCTCTTCCGCCACGTTACTGCACGCCGAGGGAGGGAACGAGGGGCGCGCGCCCGCTTAGAGGTTGCTGTGGGCGCGCACGCCTTCTGGGTTTGTTGCCTAGACGCTAGATCGCGCCTGGAGTTTATGGAGTGGGAGTTACGAGAGGCGCGGCTTACAAGAACGCGTCATTCATTATCTCTGTAAGCTCCGCCACTCTTCAGATTTATCAGTTCAAAGAGTATTTTCATAAGGGCACGGTATCTTGTGACTGGCGCGACAAACTCTTAAGAATTTTCAGTGTGAGTATATACCGTTTAATAAAATATGTCAACAGTAACACAGTTGGCCTTTTTATGTCAGTATGTTTTCATCCACGTCGGTTCCAAAAATCACCAGGAGAAGCATTTGTAGTATTGCAGTATGGAAATCGGTTTTGTGAGGAGAATGCTCCAATGCAAATGTGTCTGAACTATAGCAACTACGTGCAATCTTTGTTAGAATAAAACCCACCACTTTCCTTACTGTTATTAGTAGAGAACCATTCGATGTTAACTTTTCAAATACATCTTTAATTCGTTAATGTTCAGGTACTTTTCATCAAATACAAAATTTGCTTTCAAATAGTCACCGTAGGAAGTCGTTCTGAATAGTTTTCCAACCCATCATTTTTCATCCACTGTGCCACTCCAGACAGAGACCCACATTATCGCAAATCAGTATAGACACCTTACATGCCAATATACCCGATTCAGACAGCAAACTCCCGGTTTTTGAAGTAAAACAAATTGCTTTGTTTTAGCTACCCCCCACCCAAAATTGCCTCTGTTTTAATATAAGCCAATGGAGAAAATACATGCCACCAATTTTTATTTTTTCCAAAATCTCACTCTTCCCAGTTTGAAATGTTGGCATTTATGTGAATCTGTCATAATGGAGACAAGGCCATCTCAAACTGCAAGGCCTCTTCCACGAAGGAGCACAAGAAAAGCCAGTCTGGTTTTGACCTTGTTGGGCCTTATCAGTGAGGTTCATATTGTGTCCTGTGGCACTGCAAGAAAGGGAATCCTAAATAAGGAAATCTGGGCATGCCTTTGGCCACTAAGGGTGCTACATCAAAAATAGAAAAGGTGATGTTAGGAATACTTGCAAATATTCTAAAACTAACAAATTGCTTACCTTCTGTAACACTGTTTTAGGTAGGTACTCTCTACACACAGATTCATCACCTTTAGGATATACTGCAGGCGCCAGACTGGATGTGGAAATGTTTATAGCAGTGCTCCTGTGCGGCACAAGCTGGCACAGTGCAGCTCCGTGTTAACTTAATTCCACCGTGGAAGTGACAGAGCGAAGATGTATATAAGCGATACCTCTGTACTCCAATGTCAGTTTCTTGCTTGACTCTTTCTGTGCCATCAAATGTTAAGCAGAACAACAATTGGAGGTACCAGTGTGCAGATCTCTAATTTGGGACCTTTTTAGATGGTAAGAAGAGACCACTCCACAGAACAGGCAGGTGGGAGAGCTTTGGAGCATCTTCAGAGTGAGTATTCACCAGAAAAACCATTACTCAATTGTTCTTCAGATGGATACTTCTAACAGCAGAGTCCTCACCTATAGAATAGAAACTAAAGCAGTACCTCCCAAGGCGGAAGGTCTAGGGAGTGGGCTCAAACCCAAAAAATCCTGCTGGACTGAACATGTGAAATGCGCTTCCAGTCAAACCTGGCCCTCAGAGCAGTGGTGCTTTGATTACATGTGCACTGGCGCCCACGTCACAACCTGCAGATGTCAAAAACAGGCATTCCACATGCCAATGCAGTGTTACCAGCCTTGGCCCTGGTGGAAAGAGCCCTCAGTTCTTTCAGAGACTGCTTCTTGGCTAGTATGTATCACCTTGAAAAATTCTGTTTCTGCACTGCCTTACCTTTCTTTGCACCCGAGAACCCCACAAATATCCTATATTCCACCCTTTGTACATTGGTGTGATCGATATAAAAGGGTTAAGGCTGTTGTGGCATCTAGTTGATGAAGTCTTGCCTCTTTCGAAGGATGAGGTGGGGTAAAGAAAGTTGGGATGGGGATGGATTGCAAAATGTGAAAAGAAGTCTTTTGGGAAAAAGACCATGGTCCTCAACACTAGTTTGGGGAAATAGGTATTGAACGGCGGTTGCACCGAGAGTGTCTGGACGAGTGGAAGTGCTTACAGTGAAGAAGACAGTTTTGAGTTAGAAAGCACTATGAAAACATGGAAAAACTAAATCAGAGCTGCACCACTTTACAGGGAACTTAAATTCATGTAAATAGTCAATGTTCAATGAAGCAGTTGTACAGAGATCCAATTTTCTCTTCTTTATTGGTTCAATCTTTTAAGAACAAACAGCCAACGCGTTTCGTCCTGAAACACAGGACTTCATCAGGGCTGTAAATTTAAAAACATAAAGAATACATTTACAATACACAAACTATACACCACATACAACAATGCTCCATACATATATATAGATAATACACGACAACATCAAAAAAATCACACATCCATAAATAAGGCATTTCGACAAAAGACACACATATATTACATATTTACACAGAGACCATACCCAACATACGTCAAAGGACAAAACAGTTTTTGAAATACAAAACTTTTGTATCCTAAATAAATACACAAAAACACAAACTCCACATTACATTTAAAAACAGACACCAATAAAGCCATTAAAATACAAACGAATACATCCCAAATAGGCACAATTAAAACATGTAATGATGTCTATAGCAGCCAATCCATAGATGGTCAATCATGAGGATATAGACACCAACCCCTCATGAAATATTTTTATAAATCACACTTGAATCCCAATAACAAAAAATCTAAACGTGTCATTGATAGTGACTGTTAGCGAGGTAACCCCAGACAGTATATACCCAAGAACCCCCATAAAAAAATATAACAGTCACTATATCTCAACATCCAAAATGTCATGGGTACCTACCATTGATAAGTCTATATGGACCAAGGAAAAGATAGAGGTAATAACCTCAAACGAATGGAAAAACAGTCAGTGGTGACAATCACACCAATACGTAAAGCTGAAAATCAAAAACAAAAAAGAGAAACAATATAAATGGAAACCATAAGAAAGATCAAGTCTTTATATGGCCTAAATCTACCTACTTATACTAGTTATGTACATAAATTACGTATTGGCCTACCTCAAATATCAAGCCAACAAATGATCCAATTAAATATAGATGATAGATTCTCCAATAAGGGTCCAAATTCTTTATAGCGATTAGAAATCACCAATAATTAATGCAGAGCGCGTGGTGTGATAACCCAAAAGCTTGATCTGTTATTGTACAATGAGCGCTCCTTTGGACATATCCAGAATTCGACGAACATACCTATTGGTAAAACCATGCGAAGAAAATGACATCGAAGACAAGAATATATGTATACATTCATAATGTTATTCGACATGGCCTAGATTTAAATGCTGTAAAAGCAGCAACATCATGTCTTGATGATCATTACAAGTAATTTGAAACACAGAGTAGATCCCCATGAACCATTTTATTGTTACTTTTTCCATAATAACCACTATGAAGACGTCACATTTACTGAACAAGCCCAGAGGGTTTAAAAGAACTGCGCAAATATGCACAGTTATATGTCATATAATACCAACACTTCAACTATGAGCGTTCCAGAAAAATCGTCGCACAAACTGAACAAGCTATAAACTGACCCCGACATATATTAGTCGGGTTAAAACAACTGCATATCCGATATTGGAGTGACCACTAAAGGGCCAACAAATGTATGTCCCAAAAACAAATATAGACTGTAAATAGGGGACACCAGCACACATATGGCAGCATTCACTGGTGAATAATGAACTCGTTCAAACCCCTTATAAAGGTGTCTGCTTGGAAACAGATATCTTATGAGCCCAAGTACAGATGAACCAGAATACAATAGAGTGAATGAGAGAACCCCAGCAATAACGCATATCGCACAAATAGCGCAATGCCGTAGTAACAAAACGACAAAACCTTGAATGTTATACAAAAATTTCCACACCAAAATGCACTTACTTCGTAATAGGAAGTCTCACGCCGCCCGGTATTCGGCGTTCTCAAAAACTCCCGTAAATTCAAAATATAAATAAGCGTGGCAACCAAAGATCACGTTGTCAGGTGACACACGCAAAATACGTGAAGCGCCCATAGTAGTGAACGTAATGGTAATACTAAGCAGATTGATGCCGCCATGTTGGAGAGGAGTTATCAGAATAAAAAACACTACAATCCCAGAACATTTAGACATTAGGAAAGGTACTAGAATGCCAATAAAGATATAGTAATTACAACGTACCGACACTAACATAATGCGCCCGTAAATTCAAAATATATAAATAAGCGTGGCCACCAAAGATCACGTTGTCAGGTGACACACGCGAAATACGTGATGCGCCCGTAATAATGAACGTAATGGTAATACTAAGCAGATTGATGCCGCCATATTGGAGAGGAGTTATCAGAATAAGAAACACTGCAATCCCAGAGCATTTAAACAGTAGGAAAGGTACTAGAATGCCAATAAAGATATAGTAATTACAACGTACCGACACTAACATAATGCAAGGAATGGATGCACGCGAACTACGTAATGCACCCATAAGAATAAACGTAATGGTAAACCTAAACAGGGCTATACCGCCATATTGAAGAAGAGTTATCAGAATGAAAGACACTGAAATCCCAAATCATTGAGAAATTAGTGAAAGTACAGGAGTACCAATAAAGGTACAATACAACGTACCGACATTACCATAATGCATAGAATGGACCATATATATAATATCAAAAAAAGTCAAAAAAGGGGGATAAAGAGATAAAAAGATGTATCCCACTGTGGCCCATCCTTCAGACTGGGCAACAACACAAAAGTCAACCAGATTTTAAATATTAAATAAGGAGGGAGGTGCAGCATATAATTAACCTGATAATTAAAAAACCAAAAGTACACCAATACAGTATCGAATCCTAACCAGTCATGCCAATAGACACTGATATAACCAAAATTGATAAATTATTCAAACCAAGACCCTATGGCTCAAGAGTAACAAAGATCGCCAAAAAAGGGCTTGGCAAAATGCATCCTTCATATTGACTAGAAAGAAAAAAAGCAAAAAGCCAGATGAGACCAAAAACCATTACTTTATAGATGGTGATGCATTTCGTCGTCGGTATTGTGTCCCATCTGGATACATCTTAAGCGACATATCCAGATTGCCTCTCTACGGCGCAATGCTAATTCTCGATTCCCGCCTCGTGGGTGTATGGGAATGTGATCAATGCCATGGAACCACACTCTACAATCATTAGCATGATGTTCCCTCATATGGTAGGTCATGGGATACTTGAAATCATTATTCCTAATGGCACGCACATGTTCCTGTATGCGTTGCTTAAGAGGTCTAATAGTGCTCCCCACGTATATTTTTTCACAATCACAACCCAGTATATAAACTACATATTTAGTATTGCAGTTTATGAAATGCCTTATTTCATATTCCTTGGTTGTGTTGTAGGAGAACTTCTTGATCTTATTTCTCCCCAATGGGCACATATTGCAATTCATGCATGTGACAAAACCATTAGGGGCTAAAGGCAACCAAGTTTTGTGAGTATTACTTCTGATGTAACTGGGGCAGAGTAGATTTCGTAGTGTCTTGCCCCTCCGAAATGTCACTTTGGGTGTAGGTGTAATGTGTTCCCTCAAACTGGGAATATCATTCAAAAGGCCCCAATGTTTTCTCAAGATATTAAACAAACCAGAACTATTATTGGTGTATTGAGTAACAAAAGCCAGATGTGAGCTCCTTGCCTCAATGCGACCTCCATCTGTCTTGGTCACTAATGTACTGGCCCTTGTTAACCTCTGAATTCGTTGGTCAGCCTTTCTCAAAATCTCATCTTTGTAACCTCGGTGCCTGAATCTGTTTTTAACAATTTGAATATTATCCCTGAATGTCAAGTCAGTACTGCAGTTCCTACGGACCCGTATCATTTCCCCAAATGGGATATTCCTGATCACAGATTGGGGGTGGGCACTGGTGGCATGTAACGTACTGTTACATGAGGTAGATTTGCGAAAGATGGTACTTTGAATGGTATTATTTTCAATATAGAACAATAAGTCCAAAAATTCCATCCTGCTCGAACTGTATTTAATAGTTAAATGTACATTATAGGGATTATTGTTAAGAAAAGAGTGGTACTCTATCAACTGAACAACGGATCCATTCCATAGTAAAATGATGTCATCAATATACCTCCCCCAGAACACAATCATGTCCATCCAGGGGGAGGCATATTTACCCCAGGCGTGCTCCCTCTCCCACCAGCCCATAAATAGTCCGGCGTAAGAGGGAGCAAATCTTGAACCCATGGCGGTCCCTTGGGTCTGATGGAACCAGGTCCCATCATGTAAAAAGAAATTCTTTGACAAGATGATATCCGTCATTTCCATGAGCATTTCGTTATGTTCAGTATAGTCTGCTGTGCGTGTTCTCAAAAAAGAATGCACAGCCATTATACCAAAGTCTTTTTGAATACAAGTGTATAGCCCTGTCACATCCATGGTGACGAACATTAACTCATCCGACCATGCTACACCATCCAATTTCTGCAATATATCACGGGAATCCTGAATATATGCCGGAAGATTGATCACAAAAGGCTGAAGAAATTTATCCACATATTGTGAAAGCCGTTCCGTGGGTGAATCAATGCCAGAAATAATCGGACGCCCCGGTGGAAATATACCCTCCTTATGAATCTTGGGGAGAATATAGATACAGGGGGCAAGTGAATTATTAACAGTCAAATACTTGTGTTCCTCATCCGACAATAAACCATTTTCACGCCAATCAAGTAATCTTGTGTTGATATGAGTAACAAGGGAGGCAATGGGATTACTAGTGATCATACGATAACAGCTGCAATCACTAAGTTGTCTATTAATTTCATCCATATAATCAGTTGTGTTCATAATCACCACATTGCCTCCCTTGTCAGCCTCCCTGATGATGATAGAATCATCACCACCAAGGGTCTGGAGTGCTGACCTCTCAGCTTTAGTCAGGTTCTGTTTGTAATGGTCATGTTTGCGTGGAGCATCCATGAGAACATGGAGATCCTTGGTTACTTTCTCCTTAAAAAGATCAATGTTAATATGTGTATTAACAGGCATAAATTTAGACCGGGGCTTAAGTCCACTACTGACCCCGGTGTTTTCTCTAATATCTAAATCATCCCTAAGATCTTGTATAGTAAATTGTTCATCATCTGGAATTGATAACAGCATCTGTAGATCTTGTAGGTCTGAAACAGTGTGTGTCACAGTTTGTGTTGGTCTTATCATAGGGCATACATTCAGAGGATTTGAGTGGAAAAAATCTTTTAATTTCAAAAGGCGTACAAATTTATACAAGTCAATCATTATGTCAACTGGGTCGCCCCATTGAGAAGGACAGAAACTTAAACCTTTTTGTAGGACATTACATTCATCATCAGATAAAGTTCGACTGGATAAATTAACAATTGTAAGTTCATTCAATTCAACAGTATCATACAAACCAGGCACTATGATGTCTTTGACCGTGTTGACATCCCTTCGGTCATTTCTTTCTTTCTTTTATCCTGCCACCGTTCCCCCCCCCCTCCTTGTTTTTGGTCTTTTTTTGTTGTGGCCTTGTTGCCCAATCTTACCCGCTCCATTTCCACTAAAAAATTACACCGACCTGTAGAAGTCACCAGAGTTGCTCCCCCATCCCGAGATGTGCTACTCTCTATAGAAGAAATTGAGCTGCTACTATTCGAAACTGAGTCAGCCGATTCCTCCCTTGCTCTTTTGCCATCGCCTAGTGGTCTAATGTTATCAAATTTATGGGCAAAGGTGTATATCCTCCCATTTTTGTAATCGTTATCATCACGTTTTATTTTCCTTAATTTTTTATCCCTTAGATAAATTTGGTGTGTCTCAATCACTCTATCATAGATCTCATAATTCTTTTTAATGACATCTTTAAGATCAGAGCAGTCAATCTCCCTTTCCAGATTTATGATTTCCTCCTTTAGACTGGTCACCTTTTTGTCAGAATGTTTGATCAAGATACGCATCATAACGCTCGAAGCCTGCTGCAAATTATCTTCCCAATCCTTGAGTGCATCTTCATCGAGGTCCTCAAAGGTTGGGAAGATGAGAATCCTCAACCCTCTAGGGATTTTGTTATTGTCAAGATATTTTTGTAATGTAATCCCGTCCCACCAACGAGACATTTCTTGCTTTTTAAGCCTTTCTAACCTCTGGAACTTAGATCGCAATCCTTCTCCTGTTGTTTCCCTTATTATATTCGAACTACCAGAAACATTGGTAGAAAACAGGCCAAGGGCCAATTCTTCCCTCTTGTCGTTAAATTTCGACATCTCCCAAAGGATATGGTCTCAAAACAATTTATTATTATATAAACAGAATATATTCTTGGCTAGGATCGTGCCAATGGGTCCCAAAGCATAAAACCACAAAAATCGGACAGTGGACCAAAAGCAACCAATAAGGCACCAATCACATAAAATCACCAATACAAATCAGACAATACAAAAGTAACATGTGTGCACGTCTCCAAAGGTACCCCCTGTCCAAGGGCACTCCCCTGAAGCCAGGGGCAACAAAATGGAAAAACTAAATCAGAGCTGCACCACTTTACAGGGAACTTAAATTCATGTAAATAGTCAATGTTCAATGAAGCAGTTGTACAGAGATCCAATTTTCTCTTCTTTATTGGTTCAATCTTTTAAGAACAAACAGCCAACGCGTTTCGTCCTGAAACACAGGACTTCATCAGGGCTGTAAATTTAAAAACATAAAGAATACATTTACAATACACAAACTATACACCACATACAACAATGCTCCATACATATATATAGATAATACACGACAACATCAAAAAAATCACACATCCATAAATAAGGCATTTCGACAAAAGACACACATATATTACATGTTTACACAGAGACCATACCCCACATACGTCAAAGGACAAAACAGTTTTTGAAATACAAAACTTTTGTATCCTAAATAAATACACAAACTCCACATTACATTTAAAAACAGACACCAATAAAGCCATTAAAATACAAACGAATACATCCCAAATAGGCACAATTAAAACATGTAATGATGTCTATAGCAGCCAATCCATAGATGGTCAATCATGAGGATATAGACACCAACCCCTCATGAAATATTTTTATAAATCACACTTGAATCCCAATAACAAAAAATCTAAACGTGTCATTGATAGTGACTGTTAGCGAGGTAACCCCAGACAGTATATACCCAAGAACCCCCATAAAAAAATATAACAGTCACTATATCTCAACATCCAAAATGTCATGGGTACCTACAATTGATAAGTCTATATGGACCAAGGAAAAGATAGAGGTAATAACCTCAAACGAATGGAAAAACAGGCAGTGGTGACAATCACACCAATACGTAAAGCTGAAAATCAAAAACAAAAAAGAGAAACAATATAAATGGAAACCATAAGAAAGATCAAGTCTTTATATGGCCTAAATCTACCTACTTATACTAGTTATGTACATAAATTACGTATTGGCCTACCTCAAATATCAAGCCAACAAATGATCCAATTAAATATAGATGATAGATTCTCCAATAAGGGTCCAAATTCTTTATAGCGATTAGAAATCACCAATAATTAATGCAGAGCGCGTGGTGTTATAACCCAAAAGCTTGATCTGTTATTGTACAATCAGCGCTCCTTTGGACATATCCAGAATTCGACGAACATACCTATTGGTAAAACCATGCGAAGAAAATGACATCGAAGACAAGAATATATGTATACATTCATAATGTTATTCGACATGGCCTAGATTTAAATGCTGTAAAAGCAGCAACATCATGTCTTGATGATCATTACAAGTAATTTGAAACACAGAGAAGATCCCCATGAACCATTTTATTGTTACTTTTTCCATAATAACCACTATGAAGACGTCACATTTACTGAACAAGCCCAGAGGGTTTAAAAGAACTGCGCAAATATGCACAGTTATATGTCATATAATACCAACACTTCAACTATGAGCGTTCCAGAAAAATCGTCGCACAAACTGAACAAGCTATAAACTGACCCCGACATATATTAGTCGGGTTAAAACAACTGCATATCCGATATTGGAGTGACCACTAAAGGGCCAACAAATGTATGTCCCAAAAACGAATATAGACTGTAAATAGGGGACACCAGCACACATATGGCAGCATTCACTGGTGAATAATGAACTCGTTCAAACCCCTTATAAAGGTGTCTGCTTGGAAACAGATATCTTATGAGCCCAAGTACAGATGAACCAGAATACAATAGAGTGAATGAGAGAACCCCAGCAATAACGCATATCGCACAAATAGCGCAATGCCGTAGTAACAAAACGACAAAACCTTGAATGTTATACAAAAATTTCCACACCAAAATGCACTTACTTCGTAATAGGAAGTCTCACGCCGCCCGGTATTCGGCGTTCTCAAAAACTCCCGTAAATTCAAAATATAAATAAGCATGGCAACCAAAGATCACGTTGTCAGGTGACACACGCAAAATACGTGAAGCGCCCATAGTAGTGAACGTAATGGTAATACTAAGCAGATTGATGCCGCCATGTTGGAGAGGAGTTATCAGAATAAAAAACACTACAATCCCAGAACATTTAGACATTAGGAAAGGTACTAGAATGCCAATAAAGATATAGTAATTACAACGTACCGACACTAACATAATGCGCCCGTAAATTCAAAATATATAAATAAGCGTGGCCACCAAAGATCACGTTGTCAGGTGACACACGCGAAATACGTGATGCGCCCGTAATAATGAACGTAATGGTAATACTAAGCAGATTGATGCCGCCATATTGGAGAGGAGTTATCAGAATAAGAAACACTGCAATCCCAGAGCATTTAAACATTAGGAAAGGTACTAGAATGCCAATAAAGATATAGTAATTACAACGTACCGACACTAACATAATGCAAGGAATGGATGCACGCGAACTACGTAATGCACCCATAAGAATAAACGTAATGGTAAACCTAAACAGGGCTATACCGCCATATTGGAGAAGAGTTATCAGAATGAAAGACACTGAAATCCCAAATCATTGAGAAATTAGTGAAAGTACAGGAGTACCAATAAAGGTACAATACAACGTACCGACATTACCATAATGCATAGAATGGACCATATATATAATATCAAAAAAAGTCAAAAAAGGGGGATAAAGAGATAAAAAGATGTATCCCACTGTGGCCCATCCTTCAGACTGGGCAACAACACAAAAGTCAACCAGATTTTAAATTTTAAATATTAAATATTAAATAAGGAGGGAGGTGCAGCATATAATTAACCTGATAATTAAAAAACCAAAAGTACACCAATACAGTATCGAATCCTAACCAGTCATGCCAATAGACACTGATATAACCAAAATTGATAAATTATTCAAACCAAGACCCTATGGCTCAAGAGTAACAAAGATCGCCAAAAAAAGGGCTTGGCAAAATGCATCCTTCATATTGACTAGAAAGAAAAAAAGCAAAAAAGCAAAAAGCCAGATGAGACCAAAAACCATTACTTTATAGATGGTGATGCATTTCGTCGTCGGTATTGTGTCCCATCTGGATACATCTTAAGCGACATATCCAGATTGCCTCTCTACGGCGCAATGCTAATTCCCGATTCCCGCCTCGTGGGTGTATGGGAATGTGATCAATGCCATGGAACCACACTCTACAATCATTAGCATGATGTTCCCTCATATGGTAGGTCATGGGATACTTGAAATCATTATTCCTAATGGCACGCACATGTTCCTGTATGCGTTGCTTAAGAGGTCTAATAGTGCTCCCCACGTATATTTTTTCACAATCACAACCCAGTATATAAACTACATATTTAGTATTGCAGTTTATGAAATGCCTTATTTCATATTCCTTGGTTGTGTTGTAGGAGAACTTCTTGATCTTATTTCTCCCCAATGGGCACATATTGCAATTCATGCATGTGACAAAACCATTAGGGGCTAAAGGCAACCAAGTTTTGTGAGTATTACTTCTGATGTAACTGGGGCAGAGTAGATTTCGTAGTGTCTTGCCCCTCCGAAATGTCACTTTGGGTGTAGGTGTAATGTGTTCCCTCAAACTGGGAATATCATTCAAAAGGCCCCAATGTTTTCTCAAGATATTAAACAAACCAGAACTATTATTGGTGTATTGAGTAACAAAAGCCAGATGTGAGCTCCTTGCCTCAATGCGACCTCCATCTGTCTTGGTCACTAATGTACTGGCCCTTGTTAACCTCTGAATTCGTTGGTCAGCCTTTCTCAAAATCTCATCTTTGTAACCTCGGTGCCTGAATCTGTTTTTAACAATTTGAATATTATCCCTGAATGTCAAGTCAGTACTGCAGTTCCTACGGACCCGTATCATTTCCCCAAATGGGATATTCCTGATCACAGATTGGGGGTGGGCACTGGTGGCATGTAACGTACTGTTACATGAGGTAGATTTGCGAAAGATGGTACTTTGAATGGTATTATTTTCAATATAGAACAATAAGTCCAAAAATTCCATCCTGCTCGAACTGTATTTAATAGTTAAATGTACATTATAGGGATTATTGTTAAGAAAAGAGTAGTACTCTATCAACTGAACAACGGATCCATTCCATAGTAAAATGATGTCATCAATATACCTCCCCCAGAACACAATCATGTCCATCCAGGGGGAGGCATATTTACCCCAGGCGTGCTCCCTCTCCCACCAGCCCATAAATAGTCCGGCGTAAGAGGGAGCAAATCTTGAACCCATGGCGGTCCCTTGGGTCTGATGGAACCAGGTCCCATCATGTAAAAAGAAATTCTTTGACAAGATGATATCCGTCATTTCCATGAGCATTTCGTTATGTTCAGTATAGTCTGCTGTGCGTGTTCTCAAAAAAGAATGACCAGCCATTATACCAAAGTCTTTTTGAATACAAGTGTATAGCCCTGTCACATCCATGGTGACGAACATTAACTCATCCGACCATGCTACACCATCCAATTTCTGCAATATATCACGGGAATCCTGAATATATGCCGGAAGATTGATCACAAAAGGCTGAAGAAATTTATCCACATATTGTGAAAGCCGTTCCGTGGGTGAATCAATGCCAGAAATAATCGGACGCCCCGGTGGAAATATACCCTCCTTATGAATCTTGGGGAGAATATAGATACAGGGGGCGAGTGGATTATTAACAGTCAAATACTTGTGTTCCTCATCCGACAATAAACCATTTTCACGCCAATCAAGTAATCTTGTGTTGATATGAGTAACAAGGGAGGCAATGGGATTACTAGTGATCATACGATAACAGCTGCAATCACTAAGTTGTCTATTAATTTCATCCATATAATCAGTTGTGTTCATAATCACCACATTGCCTCCCTTGTCAGCCTCCCTGATGATGATAGAATCATCACCACCAAGGGTCTGGAGTGCTGACCTCTCAGCTTTAGTCAGGTTCTGTTTGTAATGGTCATGTCTGCGTGGAGCATCCATGAGAACATGGAGATCCTTGGTTACTTTCTCCTTAAAAAGATCAATGTTAATATGTGTATTAACAGGCATAAATTTAGACCGGGGCTTAAGTCCACTACTGACCCCCGTGTTTTCTCTAATATCTAAATCATCCCTAAGATCTTGTATAGTAAATTGTTCATCATCTGGAATTGATAACAGCATCTGTAGATCTTGTAGGTCTGAAACAGTGTGTGTCACAGTTTGTGTTGGTCTTATCATAGGGCATACATTCAGAGGATTTGAGTGGAAAAAATCTTTTAATTTCAAAAGGCGTACAAATTTATACAAGTCAATCATTATGTCAACTGGGTCGCCCCATTGAGAAGGACAGAAACTTAAACCTTTTTGTAGGACATTACATTCATCATCAGATAAAGTTCGACTGGATAAATTAACAATTGTAAGTTCATTCAATTCAACAGTATCATACAAACCAGGCACTATGATGTCTTTGACCGTGTTGACATCCCTTCGGTCATTTCTTTCTTTCTTTTTATCCTGCCACCTTTCCCCCCCCTCCTTGTTTTTGGTCTTTTTTTGTTGTGGCCTTGTTGCCCAATCTTACCCGCTCCATTTCCACTAAAAAATTACACCGACCTGTAGAAGTCATCAGAGTTGCTCCCCCATCCCGAGATGTGCTACTCTCTATAGAAGAAATTGAGCTGCTACTATTCGAAACTGAGTCAGCCGATTCCTCCCTTGCTCTTTTGCCATCGCCTATTGGTCTAATGTTATCAAATTTATGGGCAAAGGTGTATATCCTCCCATTTTTGTAATCGTTATCATCACGTTTTATTTTCCTTAATTTTTTATCCCTTAGATAAATTTGGTGTGTCTCAATCACTCTATCATAGATCTCATAATTCTTTTTAATGACATCTTTAAGATCAGAGCAGTCAATCTCCCTTTCCAGATTTATGATTTCCTCCTTTAGACTGGTCACCTTTTTGTCAGAATGTTTGATCAAGATACGCAT
Source organism: Calotriton arnoldi (assembly GCA_963921515.1). Taxonomy (NCBI): domain Eukaryota; kingdom Metazoa; phylum Chordata; class Amphibia; order Caudata; family Salamandridae; genus Calotriton; species Calotriton arnoldi. The sequence goes on from CAWUFW010004688.1 coordinate 1,142,534, forward strand.
CATAACGCTCGAAGCCTGCTGCAAATTATCTTCCCAATCCTTGAGTGCATCTTCATCGAGGTCCTCAAAGGTTGGGAAGATGAGAATCCTCAACCCTCTAGGGATTTTGTTATTGTCAAGATATTTTTGTAATGTAATCCCGTCCCACCAACGAGACATTTCTTGCTTTTTAAGCCTTTCTAACCTCTGGAACTTAGATCGCAATCCTTCTCCTGTTGTTTCCCTTATTATATTCGAACTACCAGAAACATTGGTAGAAAACAGGCCTAGGGCCAATTCTTCCCTCTTGTCGTTAAATTTCGACATCTCCCAAAGGATATGGTCTCAAAACAATTTATTATTATATAAACAGAATATATTCTTGGCTAGGATCGTGCCAATGGGTCCCAAAGCATAAAACCACAAAAATCGGACAGTGGACCAAAAGCAACCAATAAGGCACCAATCACATAAAATCACCAATACAAATCAGACAATACAAAAGTAACATGTGTGCACGTCTCCAAAGGTACCCCCTGTCCAAGGGCACTCCCCTGAAGCCAGGGGCAACAAAATGGAAAAACTAAATCAGAGCTGCACCACTTTACAGGGAACTTAAATTCATGTAAATAGTCAATGTTCAATGAAGCAGTTGTACAGAGATCCAATTTTCTCTTCTTTATTGGTTCAATCTTTTAAGAACAAACAGCCAACGCGTTTCGTCCTGAAACACAGGACTTCATCAGGGCTGTAAATTTAAAAACATAAAGAATACATTTACAATACACAAACTATACACCACATACAACAATGCTCCATACATATATATAGATAATACAAGACAACATCAAAAAAATCACACATCCATAAATAAGGAATTTCGACAAAAGACACACATATATTACATGTTTACACAGAGACCATACCCCACATACGTCAAAGGACAAAACAGTTTTTGAAATACAAAACTTTTGTATCCTAAATAAATACACAAACTCCACATTACATTTAAAAACAGACACCAATAAAGCCATTAAAATACAAACGAATACATCCCAAATAGGCACAATTAAAACATGTAATGATGTCTATAGCAGCAAATCCATAGATGGTCAATCATGAGGATATAGACACCAACCCCTCATGAAATATTTTTATAAATCACACTTGAATCCCAATAACAAAAAATCTAAACGTGTCATTGATAGTGACTGTTAGCGAGGTAACCCCAGACAGTATATACCCAAGAACCCCCATAAAAAAATATAACAGTCACTATATCTCAACATCCAAAATGTCATGGGTACCTACCATTGATAAGTCTATATGGACCAAGGAAAAGATAGAGGTAATAACCTCAAACGAATGGAAAAACAGGCAGTGGTGACAATCACACCAATACGTAAAGCTGAAAATCAAAAACAAAAAAGAGAAACAATATAAATGGAAACCATAAGAAAGATCAAGTCTTTATATGGCCTAAATCTACCTACTTATACTAGTTATGTACATAAATTACGTATTGGCCTACCTCAAATATCAAGCCAACAAATGATCCAATTAAATATAGATGATAGATTCTCCAATAAGGGTCCAAATTCTTTATAGCGATTAGAAATCACCAATAATTAATGCAGAGCGCGTGGTGTTATAACCCAAAAGCTTGATCTGTTATTGTACAATCAGCGCTCCTTTGGACATATCCAGAATTCGACGAACATACCTATTGGTAAAACCATGCGAAGAAAATGACATCGAAGACAAGAATATATGTATACATTCATAATGTTATTCGACATGGCCTAGATTTAAATGCTGTAAAAGCAGCAACATCATGTCTTGATGATCATTACAAGTAATTTGAAACACAGAGAAGATCCCCATGAACCATTTTATTGTTACTTTTTCCATAATAACCACTATGAAGACGTCACATTTACTGAACAAGCCCAGAGGGTTTAAAAGAACTGCGCAAATATGCACAGTTATATGTCATATAATACCAACACTTCAACTATGAGCGTTCCAGAAAAATCGTCGCACAAACTGAACAAGCTATAAACTGACCCCGACATATATTAGTCGGGTTAAAACAACTGCATATCCGATATTGGAGTGACCACTAAAGGGCCAACAAATGTATGTCCCAAAAACGAATATAGACTGTAAATAGGGGACACCAGCACACATATGGCAGCATTCACTGGTGAATAATGAACTCGTTCAAACCCCTTATAAAGGTGTCTGCTTGGAAACAGATATCTTATGAGCCCAAGTACAGATGAACCAGAATACAATAGAGTGAATGAGAGAACCCCAGCAATAACGCATATCGCACAAATAGCGCAATGCCGTAGTAACAAAACGACAAAACCTTGAATGTTATACAAAAATTTCCACACCAAAATGCACTTACTTCGTAATAGGAAGTCTCACGCCGCCCGGTATTCGGCGTTCTCAAAAACTCCCGTAAATTCAAAATATAAATAAGCATGGCAACCAAAGATCACGTTGTCAGGTGACACACGCAAAATACGTGAAGCGCCCATAGTAGTGAACGTAATGGTAATACTAAGCAGATTGATGCCACCATGTTGGAGAGGAGTTATCAGAATAAAAAACACTACAATCCCAGAACATTTAGACATTAGGAAAGGTACTAGAATGCCAATAAAGATATAGTAATTACAACGTACCGACACTAACATAATGCGCCCGTAAATTCAAAATATATAAATAAGCGTGGCCACCAAAGATCACGTTGTCAGGTGACACACGCGAAATACGTGATGCGCCCGTAATAATGAACGTAATGGTAATACTAAGCAGATTGATGCCGCCATATTGGAGAGGAGTTATCAGAATAAGAAACACTGCAATCCCAGAGCATTTAAACATTAGGAAAGGTACTAGAATGCCAATAAAGATATAGTAATTACAACGTACCGACACTAACATAATGCAAGGAATGGATGCACGCGAACTACGTGATGCACCCATAAGAATAAACGTAATGGTAAACCTAAACAGGGCTATACCGCCATATTGGAGAAGAGTTATCAGAATGAAAGACACTGAAATCCCAAATCATTGAGAAATTAGTGAAAGTACAGGAGTACCAATAAAGGTACAATACAACGTACCGACATTACCATAATGCATAGAATGGACCATATATATAATATCAAAAAAAGTCAAAAAAGGGGGATAAAGAGATAAAAAGATGTATCCCACTGTGGCCCATCCTTCAGACTGGGCAACAACACAAAAGTCAACCAGATTTTAAATTTTAAATATTAAATATTAAATAAGGAGGGAGGTGCAGCATATAATTAACCTGATAATTAAAAAACCAAAAGTACACCAATACAGTATCGAATCCTAACCAGTCATGCCAATAGACACTGATATAACCAAAATTGATAAATTATTCAAACCAAGACCCTATGGCTCAAGAGTAACAAAGATCGCCAAAAAAAGGGCTTGGCAAAATGCATCCTTCATATTGACTAGAAAGAAAAAAAGCAAAAAAGCAAAAAGCCAGATGAGACCAAAAACCATTACTTTATAGATGGTGATGCATTTCGTCGTCGGTATTAGTGTCCCATCTGGATACATCTTAAGCGACATATCCAGATTGCCTCTCTACGGCGCAATGCTAATTCCCGATTCCCGCCTCGTGGGTGTATGGGAATGTGATCAATGCCATGGAACCACACTCTACAATCATTAGCATGATGTTCCCTCATATGGTAGGTCATGGGATACTTGAAATCATTATTCCTAATGGCACGCACATGTTCCTGTATGCGTTGCTTAAGAGGTCTAATAGTGCTCCCCACGTATATTTTTTCACAATCACAACCCAGTATATAAACTACATATTTAGTATTGCAGTTTATGAAATGCCTTATTTCATATTCCTTGGTTGTGTTGTAGGAGAACTTCTTGATCTTATTTCTCCCCAATGGGCACATATTGCAATTCATGCATGTGACAAAACCATTAGGGGCTAAAGGCAACCAAGTTTTGTGAGTATTACTTCTGATGTAACTGGGGCAGAGTAGATTTCGTAGTGTCTTGCCCCTCCGAAATGTCACTTTGGGTGTAGGTGTAATGTGTTCCCTCAAACTGGGAATATCATTCAAAAGGCCCCAATGTTTTCTCAAGATATTAAACAAACCAGAACTATTATTGGTGTATTGAGTAACAAAAGCCAGATGTGAGCTCCTTGCCTCAATGCGACCTCCATCTGTCTTGGTCACTAATGTACTGGCCCTTGTTAACCTCTGAATTCGTTGGTCAGCCTTTCTCAAAATCTCATCTTTGTAACCTCGGTGCCTGAATCTGTTTTTAACAATTTGAATATTATCCCTGAATGTCAAGTCAGTACTGCAGTTCCTACGGACCCGTATCATTTCCCCAAATGGGATATTCCTGATCACAGATTGGGGGTGGGCACTGGTGGCATGTAACGTACTGTTACATGAGGTAGATTTGCGAAAGATGGTACTTTGAATGGTATTATTTTCAATATAGAACAATAAGTCCAAAAATTCCATCCTGCTCGAACTGTATTTAATAGTTAAATGTACATTATAGGGATTATTGTTAAGAAAAGAGTAGTACTCTATCAACTGAACAACGGATCCATTCCATAGTAAAATGATGTCATCAATATACCTCCCCCAGAACACAATCATGTCCATCCAGGGGAGGCATATTTACCCCAGGCGTGCTCCCTCTCCCACCAGCCCATAAATAGTCCGGCGTAAGAGGGAGCAAATCTTGAACCCATGGCGGTCCCTTGGGTCTGATGGAACCAGGTCCCATCATGTAAAAAGAAATTCTTTGACAAGATGATATCCGTCATTTCCATGAGCATTTCGTTATGTTCAGTATAGTCTGCTGTGCGTGTTCTCAAAAAAGAATGACCAGCCATTATACCAAAGTCTTTTTGAATACAAGTGTATAGCCCTGTCACATCCATGGTGACGAACATTAACTCATCCGACCATGCTACACCATCCAATTTCTGCAATATATCACGGGAATCCTGAATATATGCCGGAAGATTGATCACAAAAGGCTGAAGAAATTTATCCACATATTGTGAAAGCCGTTCCGTGGGTGAATCAATGCCAGAAATAATCGGACGCCCCGGTGGAAATATACCCTCCTTATGAATCTTGGGGAGAATATAGATACAGGGGGCGAGTGGATTATTAACAGTCAAATACTTGTGTTCCTCATCCGACAATAAACCATTTTCACGCCAATCAAGTAATCTTGTGTTGATATGAGTAACAAGGGAGGCAATGGGATTACTAGTGATCATACGATAACAGCTGCAATCACTAAGTTGTCTATTAATTTCATCCATATAATCAGTTGTGTTCATAATCACCACATTGCCTCCCTTGTCAGCCTCCCTGATGATAGAATCATCACCACCAAGGGTCTGGAGTGCTGACCTCTCAGCTTTAGTCAGGTTCTGTTTGTAATGGTCATGTCTGCGTGGAGCATCCATGAGAACATGGAGATCCTTGGTTACTTTCTCCTTAAAAAGATCAATGTTAATATGTGTATTAACAGGCATAAATTTAGACCGGGGCTTAAGTCCACTACTGACCCCCGTGTTTTCTCTAATATCTAAATCATCCCTAAGATCTTGTATAGTAAATTGTTCATCATCTGGAATTGATAACAGCATCTGTAGATCTTGTAGGTCTGAAACAGTGTGTGTCACAGTTTGTGTTGGTCTTATCATAGGGCATACATTCAGAGGATTTGAGTGGAAAAAATCTTTTAATTTCAAAAGGCGTACAAATTTATACAAGTCAATCATTATGTCAACTGGGTCGCCCCATTGAGAAGGACAGAAACTTAAACCTTTTTGTAGGACATTACATTCATCATCAGATAAAGTTCGACTGGATAAATTAACAATTGTAAGTTCATTCAATTCAACAGTATCATACAAACCAGGCACTATGATGTCTTTGACCGTGTTGACATCCCTTCGGTCATTTCTTTCTTTCTTTCTTTTATCCTGCCACCTTTCCCCCCCCCCTCCTCCTTGTTTTTGGTCTTTTTTTGTTGTGGCCTTGTTGCCCAATCTTACCCGCTCCATTTCCACTAAAAAATTACACCGACCTGTAGAAGTCATCAGAGTTGCTCCCCCATCCCGAGATGTGCTACTCTCTATAGAAGAAATTGAGCTGCTACTATTCGAAACTGAGTCAGCCGATTCCTCCCTTGCTCTTTTGCCATCGCCTATTGGTCTAATGTTATCAAATTTATGGGCAAAGGTGTATATCCTCCCATTTTTGTAATCGTTATCATCACGTTTTATTTTCCTTAATTTTTTATCCCTTAGATAAATTTGGTGTGTCTCAATCACTCTATCATAGATCTCATAATTCTTTTTAATGACATCTTTAAGATCAGAGCAGTCAATCTCCCTTTCCAGATTTATGATTTCCTCCTTTAGACTGGTCACCTTTTTGTCAGAATGTTTGATCAAGATACGCATCATAACGCTCGAAGCCTGCTGCAAATTATCTTCCCAATCCTTGAGTGCATCTTCATCGAGGTCCTCAAAGGTTGGGAAGATGAGAATCCTCAACCCTCTAGGGATTTTGTTATTGTCAAGATATTTTTGTAATGTAATCCCGTCCCACCAACGAGACATTTCTTGCTTTTTAAGCCTTTCTAACCTCTGGAACTTAGATCGCAATCCTTCTCCTGTTGTTTCCCTTATTATATTCGAACTACCAGAAACATTGGTAGAAAACAGGCCTAGGGCCAATTCTTCCCTCTTGTCGTTAAATTTCGACATCTCCCAAAGGATATGGTCTCAAAACAATTTATTATTATATAAACAGAATATATTCTTGGCTAGGATCGTGCCAATGGGTCCCAAAGCATAAAACCACAAAAATCGGACAGTGGACCAAAAGCAACCAATAAGGCACCAATCACATAAAATCACCAATACAAATCAGACAATACAAAAGTAACATGTGTGCACGTCTCCAAAGGTACCCCCTGTCCAAGGGCACTCCCCTGAAGCCAGGGGCAACAAAATGGAAAAACTAAATCAGAGCTGCACCACTTTACAGGGAACTTAAATTCATGTAAATAGTCAATGTTCAATGAAGCAGTTGTACAGAGATCCAATTTTCTCTTCTTTATTGGTTCAATCTTTTAAGAACAAACAGCCAACGCGTTTCGTCCTGAAACACAGGACTTCATCAGGGCTGTAAATTTAAAAACATAAAGAATACATTTACAATACACAAACTATACACCACATACAACAATGCTCCATACATATATATAGATAATACACGACAACATCAAAAAAATCACACATCCATAAATAAGGAATTTCGACAAAAGACACACATATATTACATGTTTACACAGAGACCATACCCCACATACGTCAAAGGACAAAACAGTTTTTGAAATACAAAACTTTTGTATCCTAAATAAATACACAAACTCCACATTACATTTAAAAACAGACACCAATAAAGCCATTAAAATACAAACGAATACATCCCAAATAGGCACAATTAAAACATGTAATGATGTCTATAGCAGCAAATCCATAGATGGTCAATCATGAGGATATAGACACCAACCCCTCATGAAATATTTTTATAAATCACACTTGAATCCCAATAACAAAAAATCTAAAAGTGTCATTGATAGTGACTGTTAGCGAGGTAACCCCAGACAGTATATACCCAAGAACCCCCATAAAAAAATATAACAGTCACTATATCTCAACATCCAAAATGTCATGGGTACCTACCATTGATAAGTCTATATGGACCAAGGAAAAGATAGAGGTAATAACCTCAAACGAATGGAAAAACAGGCAGTGGTGACAATCACACCAATACGTAAAGCTGAAAATCAAAAACAAAAAAGAGAAACAATATAAATGGAAACCATAAGAAAGATCAAGTCTTTATATGGCCTAAATCTACCTACTTATACTAGTTATGTACATAAATTACGTATTGGCCTACCTCAAATATCAAGCCAACAAATGATCCAATTAAATATAGATGATAGATTCTCCAATAAGGGTCCAAATTCTTTATAGCGATTAGAAATCACCAATAATTAATGCAGAGCGCGTGCTGTTATAACCCAAAAGCTTGATCTGTTATTGTACAATCAGCGCTCCTTTGGACATATCCAGAATTCGACGAACATACCTATTGGTAAAACCATGCGAAGAAAATGACATCGAAGACAAGAATATATGTATACATTCATAATGTTATTCGACATGGCCTAGATTTAAATGCTGTAAAAGCAGCAACATCATGTCTTGATGATCATTACAAGTAATTTGAAACACAGAGAAGATCCCCATGAACCATTTTATTGTTACTTTTTCCATAATAACCACTATGAAGACGTCACATTTACTGAACAAGCCCAGAGGGTTTAAAAGAACTGCGCAAATATGCACAGTTATATGTCATATAATACCAACACTTCAACTATGAGCGTTCCAGAAAAATCGTCGCACAAACTGAACAAGCTATAAACTGACCCCGACATATATTAGTCGGGTTAAAACAACTGCATATCCGATATTGGAGTGACCACTAAAGGGCCAACAAATGTATGTCCCAAAAACGAATATAGACTGTAAATAGGGGACACCAGCACACATATGGCAGCATTCACTGGTGAATAATGAACTCGTTCAAACCCCTTATAAAGGTGTCTGCTTGGAAACAGATATCTTATGAGCCCAAGTACAGATGAACCAGAATACAATAGAGTGAATGAGAGAACCCCAGCAATAACGCATATCGCACAAATAGCGCAATGCCGTAGTAACAAAACGACAAAACCTTGAATGTTATACAAAAATTTCCACACCAAAATGCACTTACTTCGTAATAGGAAGTCTCACGCCGCCCGGTATTCGGCGTTCTCAAAAACTCCCGTAAATTCAAAATATAAATAAGCATGGCAACCAAAGATCACGTTGTCAGGTGACACACGCAAAATACGTGAAGCGCCCATAGTAGTGAACGTAATGGTAATACTAAGCAGATTGATGCCACCATGTTGGAGAGGAGTTATCAGAATAAAAAACACTACAATCCCAGAACATTTAGACATTAGGAAAGGTACTAGAATGCCAATAAAGATATAGTAATTACAACGTACCGACACTAACATAATGCGCCCGTAAATTCAAAATATATAAATAAGCGTGGCCACCAAAGATCACGTTGTCAGGTGACACACGCGAAATACGTGATGCGCCCGTAATAATGAACGTAATGGTAATACTAAGCAGATTGATGCCGCCATATTGGAGAGGAGTTATCAGAATAAGAAACACTGCAATCCCAGAGCATTTAAACATTAGGAAAGGTACTAGAATGCCAATAAAGATATAGTAATTACAACGTACCGACACTAACATAATGCAAGGAATGGATGCACGCGAACTACGTAATGCACCCATAAGAATAAACGTAATGGTAAACCTAAACAGGGCTATACCGCCATATTGGAGAAGAGTTATCAGAATGAAAGACACTGAAATCCCAAATCATTGAGAAATTAGTGAAAGTACAGGAGTACCAATAAAGGTACAATACAACGTACCGACATTACCATAATGCATAGAATGGACCATATATATAATATCAAAAAAAGTCAAAAAGGGGGATAAAGAGATAAAAAGATGTATCCCACTGTGGCCCATCCTTCAGACTGGGCAACAACACAAAAGTCAACCAGATTTTAAATTTTAAATATTAAATATTAAATAAGGAGGGAGGTGCAGCATATAATTAACCTGATAATTAAAAAACCAAAAGTACACCAATACAGTATCGAATCCTAACCAGTCATGCCAATAGACACTGATATAACCAAAATTGATAAATTATTCAAACCAAGACCCTATGGCTCAAGAGTAACAAAGATCGCCCAAAAAAGGGCTTGGCAAAATGCATCCTTCATATTGACTAGAAAGAAAAAAAGCAAAAAAGCAAAAAGCCAGATGAGACCAAAAACCATTACTTTATAGATGGTGATGCATTTCGTCGTCGGTATTAGTGTCCCATCTGGATACATCTTAAGCGACATATCCAGATTGCCTCACTACGGCGCAATGCTAATTCCCGATTCCCGCCTCGTGGGTGTATGGGAATGTGATCAATGCCATGGAACCACACTCTACAATCATTAGCATGATGTTCCCTCATATGGTAGGTCATGGGATACTTGAAATCATTATTCCTAATGGCACGCACATGTTCCTGTATGCGTTGCTTAAGAGGTCTAATAGTGCTCCCCACGTATATTTTTTCACAATCACAACCCAGTATATAAACTACATATTTAGTATTGCAGTTTATGAAATGCCTTATTTCATATTCCTTGGTTTTGTTGTAGGAGAACTTCTTGATCTTATTTCTCCCCAATGGGCACATATTGCAATTCATGCATGTGACAAAACCATTAGGGGCTAAAGGCAACCAAGTTTTGTGAGTATTACTTCTGATGTAACTGGGGCAGAGTAGATTTCGTAGTGTCTTGCCCTCCGAAATGTCACTTTGGGTGTAGGTGTAATGTGTTCCCTCAAACTGGGAATATCATTCAAAAGGCCCCAATGTTTTCTCAAGATATTAAACAAACCAGAACTATTATTGGTGTATTGAGTAACAAAAGCCAGATGTGAGCTCCTTGCCTCAATGCGACCTCCATCTGTCTTGGTCACTAATGTACTGGCACTTGTTAACCTCTGAATTCGTTGGTCAGCCTTTCTCAAAATCTCATCTTTGTAACCTCGGTGCCTGAATCTGTTTTTAACAATTTGAATATTATCCTTGAATGTCAAGTCAGTACTGCAGTTCCTACGGACCCGTATCATTTCCCCAAATGGGATATTCCTGATCACAGATTGGGGGTGGGCACTGGTGGCATGTAACGTACTGTTACATGAGGTAGATTTGCGAAAGATGGTACTTTGAATGGTATTATTTTCAATATAGAACAATAAGTCCAAAAATTCCATCCTGCTCGAACTGTATTTAATAGTTAAATGTACATTATAGGGATTATTGTTAAGAAAAGAGTGGTACTCTATCAACTGAACAACGGATCCATTCCATAGTAAAATGATGTCATCAATATACCTCCCCCAGAACACAATCATGTCCATCCAGGGGAGGCATATTTACCCCAGGCGTGCTCCCTCTCCCACCAGCCCATAAATAGTCCGGCGTAAGAGGGAGCAAATCTTGAACCCATGGCGGTCCCTTGGGTCTGATGGAACCAGGTCCCATCATGTAAAAAGAAATTCTTTGACAAGATGATATCCGTCATTTCCATGAGCATTTCGTTATGTTCAGTATAGTCTGCTGTGCGTGTTCTCAAAAAAGAATGCACAGCCATTATACCAAAGTCTTTTTGAATACAAGTGTATAGCCCTGTCACATTCATGGTGACGAACATTAACTCATCCGACCATGCTACACCATCCAATTTCTGCAATATATCACGGGAATCCTGAATATATGCCGGAAGATTGATCACAAAAGGCTGAAGAAATTTATCCACATATTGTGAAAGCCGTTCCGTGGGTGAATCAATGCCAGAAATAATCGGACGCCCCGGTGGAAATATACCCTCCTTATGAATCTTGGGGAGAATATAGATACAGGGGGCGAGTGGATTATTAACAGTCAAATACTTGTGTTCCTCATCCGACAATAAACCATTTTCACGCCAATCAAGTAATCTTGTGTTGATATGAGTAACAAGGGAGGCAATGGGATTACTAGTGATCATACGATAACAGCTGCAATCACTAAGTTGTCTATTAATTTCATCCATATAATCAGTTGTGTTCATAATCACCACATTGCCTCCCTTGTCAGCCTCCCTGATGATGATAGAATCATCACCACCAAGGGTCTGGAGTGCTGACCTCTCAGCTTTAGTCAGGTTCTGTTTGTAATGGTCATGTCTGCGTGGAGCATCCATGAGAACATGGAGATCCTTGGTTACTTTCTCCTTAAAAAGATCAATGTTAATATGTGTATTAACAGGCATAAATTTAGACCGGGGCTTAAGTCCACTACTGACCCCCGTGTTTTCTCTAATATCTAAATCATCCCTAAGATCTTGTATAGTAAATTGTTCATCATCTGGAATTGATAACAGCATCTGTAGATCTTGTAGGTCTGAAACAGTGTGTGTCACAGTTTGTGTTGGTCTTATCATAGGGCATACATTCAGAGGATTTGAGTGGAAAAAATCTTTTAATTTCAAAAGGCGTACAAATTTATACAAGTCAATCATTATGTCAACTGGGTCGCCCCATTGAGAAGGACAGAAACTTAAACCTTTTTGTAGGACATTACATTCATCATCAGATAAAGTTCGACTGGATAAATTAACAATTGTAAGTTCATTCAATTCAACAGTATCATACAAACCAGGCACTATGATGTCTTTGACCGTGTTGACATCCCTTCGGTCATTTCTTTCTTTCTTTCTTTTATCCTGCCACCTTTTCCCCCCTGTTAGAAATGGGATCTCTAGTTGGCAAGGGCTTGCACCTTTGTCCAAGTAGGGACCCTTCTTCCTAGTCAGGGTAAGGGTTGTTACACTCGTGAAGTAACCCCTGCTCACCCTCGTGGTAGCTTGGCACGAGCAGTCAGGCTTAATTCAGAGGCAGTGTGTAAAGCATTTGCACCTAACCAACAGTAATACAGTGTAAGCACTACAAACGGACACCACACCAGTTTAGAAAAATAACCAATATTTTATATACTCAAGACAAGACCAATTACGACAAAAATCCACAATACTGTACTTTGAAAATGAATGCTTGATACGATAACTTCTTCTTTGCAAGAATAGCACAAAAGCAAAGTTCGTACGAGTCGGTAGCTCCGTCGCAGACGTGCGAGCGGTGCCCCAAATGCGGTGCGGTCTCGACTCTTGAGCCAGTTGCAGCGACAGTTTCGGTCTGGTCCGGGTGGCCCAGTGAAGCGATGCGATGCGAACTGCGGTGCCCACAGGTCACGGTGCAGCAGCGGCTCGATGTCGGCGGCGTCGGACGTCGCCCACGGTGAGACCAGGGTTGCGATGCGAAGCGGGGCGATGCGGTCTGCGGTGCAAACAGGTCACCGGCCAGGGATGGATTCGGTTGACGGAGTCGGTTGCAGTTCCCTTCCTCTGTGGCAACTGAAACAGCGTTCCAGAAGCGGTACCCAGAGGCTTGTGAAGTCTTTGTAGTCCCTGAGACTTCTTAACAGGAGGCCAGCTCGGTTCCTGGCCCTTGGAGATACTCAGCACAAGATTGTAGAAAGTTCAGTCCAGTCCTTTCACTGCCCAAGGCAGAAGCAGCAGCTGCAGGCCAACCCAACAAAGCAACAACACAGCAACGGGGCAGTACTCCTCCTGGCAGCTCTTCCAGCTCTTCGTCTTGGCAGGTTCCTTGATTCCAGCGAGATCTAAATTCATGGGGTCAGGGCCCCAATATTTATATCCCAAATTCCTTTGTTCTCTGAAGGCAGAGAGGCCTTCGCCTAGTCCAAACCAGTTCTGGAGCACTTTGTTGACAAGTCTCCGTCCCTTCTTTCAGTGAGTAGGCCAGGGACATCAGACGCACCACAGGAGGTGGAGCCAGCATTGTGGAGGGAAGGCACTGTCCTATTCAGGGCCCAGGTGCGACCCTCCCACCCATCTACAGGTCGATCTGGCTATTCAGCCCTGCGCTGACTCACCCTGTCTCCTGGCATCCCCCAGCCCCTGTCACTCACATTCCAGACAAGGAATACACAACCTCGCAGAGGCAGGCTTGGATGGTTAGGCAAGAAAATACCCACTTTCTAAAAGTGGTATTTTCAAACGCAGAATGTTAAAACCAACTTCACTAAAAGATGCATTTTATCATTCTGAGTCCAGGCATACTAAACTCGAATTTCTACCATGTTCCCGGGGTCAGTTAGGATTATAAACTGTAATAATCAAAAACTGCCCGTTCTGGCCTAGGGGGAACAGGTAGCCTTGCAATAGTGAAAAACGTACTAGGCTGTAATTCACTATCAGGACATGCCGCACACACCCGGGCATGTCCTACCTTTCGCATACACCGCACCCTGCCCACAGGGGTACCTTGGGCCTACCTTAGGGGTGACTAACATGTAGCAAAGGGAAGGTTTAGGGACTTGCAAGTGTGTGCACTTGCCAAGTCGACATGGCAGCCCCAGGCTGCGCACAGGCTCTGCGATGGCAGGCCCGAGTTACATTTTACGGGCTGTTTGCGTGGGTGGCACAATCCAGTGCTGCAGCCCACCAACAGCATTTGGTCTATAGGCCCTGGCACTCGCAGTGCACTTTACAAGGGACTGACAGATAAACCAAATAGGCCAATCATGGAAACACCAATCCATAACACATTTTATACAGGAGCACTTGCACTTTCCCACTGGACCGCAGTGAGGAAAGTGCGCAGAATCATCACACCAGCAAAAACAGAGTCAAAACCGGGAGGTCAGAAAGCAAAAGTCAGGGGAAACACGCCAAAAGATGCCAAGTCTAACACATGTCCCCTCCAGCTGAAAGTAGGGAGAACTACCCAACCCCATTGGAGTTCTCTTCACTAAGGCGGAAGAACCTGGACAGACCATCTGCGTTGGCGTGTTCTGTACCAGGACGGTGTTCCACCGTAAAGTCCATTCCCTGTAGGGAGATGGACCACCTCAGCAGTTTTGGATTCTCACCCCTCATTTGCATCAACCATCTGAGGGGCCTGTGGTCTGTCTGAACCCGGAAGTGAGTCCCAAACAGGTATGGTCTCAACTTCTTCAGTGCCCAGACCACAGCAAAAGCTTCCCTTTCTATGGCACTCCACCTCTGTTCCCTGGGAAGTAGTCTCCTGCTAAGGAAGACTACAGGCTGATCCAGGCCCTCTTCATTCAGTTGTGAGAGCACCGCTCCCACACCATGCTCTGAAGCGTCAGTCTGCACGACGAATTCCTTGGAGAAGTCAGGTGCCTTGAGCACGGGCGCCGTGCACATGGCTGCCTTCAGGGCATCAAAAGCTTTCTGGCAGGACTCAGTCCAGATCACTTTCCTGGGCTGCCTCTTAGAGGTCAGCTCTGTCAAGGGGGCAACGATGGTGCCATAGCCCTTAACAAATCTCCTATAATAGCCGGTGAGACCTAAGAAGGCTCTCACCTCTGTCTGGGTCTTGGGGGCTCCCAAGCCAGAATGGTGTCAATCTTGGGTTGTAGGGGCGCCACCTGGCCGCTTCCTACCTGGTGCCCCAAGTACACCACAGAACCCTGCCCGATCTGGCACTTACTGGCCTTGATCGTGAGGCCTGTACCTTGCAGAGCCCTCAACACTTTCTCAAGGTGCTGTAACTGTTCTTCCCAGCTGGAACTGAACACAGCAATGTCATCCAGGTAGGCGGCACTGAAATCCTCCAGCCCAGCCAACACCTGATTGACCAACCTCTGAAAGGTGGCAGGGGCATTCTTCAACCCAAAGGGCATCACCCGGAATTGGTAATGACCTTCTGGGGTTGAGAATGCTGATCTCTCCTTGGCCCCATCGGTTAAGGCAATCTGCCAGTACCCAGACGTCAAATCAAACGTGCTGAGGAACCGGGCAGCTCCCAACCGATCAATGAGCTCATCAGCTCTGGGGATGGGGTGCGCGTCAGTCCTGGTGACGGCATTGAGCCCACGGTAGTCCACACAAAACCGGAGTTCTGGAGTGGCACCGGGCGCCGCAGCCTTTGGGACCAAGACCACTGGGCTGGCCCAAGGACTGTGGGAGGGCTCAATCACCCCTAACGCCAACATCTTAGAGACCTCCTCCTTGATGCTGGCTCTGACCCGGTCAGTCAACCTGTAAATCTTGTGCTTCACAGGATGGCTGTCACCAGTGTCCACGTCATGGGTACACCAGTGAGTAACACCGGGGGTCAGAGAGAACAGTGGGGCGAACTGTCCCAACAACTGGCGACAGTCCCCCTGCTGCTCCTGAGTCAGAGTAGGGGAGAGGATCACACCCTCTACTGACCCATCATGCTCCTTGGTAGACAGGAGGTCAGGGAGAGGCTCGCTCTCCTCTTCCACCCCATCATCTGTCGCCAAGAGCATACTCACTTCGGACCTCTCGAAGTGGGGCTTGAGGCGGTTCACGTGAAGGACCCTCAACGGGTTCCTTGGAGCCTGCAAATCCACCAGGTAGGTGACGTCACTTTTGCGCTCCTTTACCTCATATGGCCCAGTCCACTTGTCCTGCAAGGCACAAGGTGCCACTGGGGCCATTACCCACACTTTCTGCCCAGGTTGAAATTCGACCAGAGTGGCGTTCTGGTCATACCATCTCTTCATTTCTTCCTGGCTTGCTTCTAGGTTCGCCTGAGCGAGTTTCCTGAAGCGGGCAGTTTGGTTTCTAAAGGCCAGCATGTAGCTAAATACATCCTGGGGAGTTTTCCTGGGAGCTGCCTCCCAGCCTTCCTTTACCAAACTCAGAGGTCCTCTGACAGGGTGGCCATACAGGAGCTCAAAGGGGCTGTACCCAAGAGACTTCTGAGGCACCTCCCTGTATGCAAAGAGTAGGCATGGCAAGAGGACGTCCCACTTACGCCTCATGGGTTCTGTTAGACCCTTGATCATGCCTTTCAAGGTCTGGTTGAATCTCTCCACCAGACCGTTTCCTTGTGGGTGGTAAGGAGAGGTGAACTTGTAGGTTACCCCACACTCCTTCCACAGGGATGTCATATACTTCGATATGAAATTGGTCCCCCTATCAGAAACCACCTCTCTGGGGAATCCCACACGGGAAAAGATCCCCATTAACGCCCGGCCCACCACTGGCGCCGTCGTTGTCCTGAGAGGGATTGCCTCCGGGTACCGGGTGGCATGGTCCACCAAGACCAGGATGTACCTGTTGCCCATGGCTGTCTTGGGATCCAGTGGCCCCACAATATCCATCCCTACCCTTTCAAAGGGTGTTCCAACAACCGGAAAAGGTTGGAGAGGAGCTTTGACCTTCCTCCCACTCTTACCACTTGCCTGTCAAGTTTGGCAAGACCTGAAGTGCATCTGACTGCCTTCGCATTTGGGGCCAAAAGAAGTGGGTGACAAGCCTGTCAAAGGTCTTGTCCTGCCCCAAATGTCCTGCCAAAGGCACGTCATGAGCCAGACCCAGTAGGAAGGTCCTGAAGCGCTGGGGTACCACCAGCACACGGGCTGACCCAGGCTCAGCAACCTTAGGCTCACTGTATAGGAGACCGCTCTCCCAGTAGATCAGAAGTGACCCGGACTGATTACCAGCTGCCTGGTCTGCAGCCTGCCGCCGCAGACCTTCCAGAGTAGGGCACTCGTTCTGCTCCCTGCAGAACTCCTCCCTGGTGGGACCCCCTTCTTGCTGCCAATGGGTCAGCTCAGAGATGTCTCCCAGTTCGGCTACCTGCTCCCCTGTAGGCACCGGGCGTCCCCTCGAGGTCCGCCTCCTCCCGGTCCGTGGGAACTTCGGGGGCCGGTTTCCCGCGCCCCTGCCCTTTCTTCTTGGCAGGGACTTGGGCCACAGTTTCAGGCTCCAAGTCCTCTTGATCACCCTTTCTGGCCGCCATTGACCGAGTAGACACGCATGCCCACTCTGGCAACCCAAGCATCTCCAAGTGGGACCTGAGCTCAACCTCCTTCCATGAGGACTGCTCCAGGTCGTTTCCTAGCAGACAATCGACAGGCATGGTAGGGCTCACAACCACCCTCAAGGGACCTGAGACCCCCCCATTCAAAGGGAACCTGCGCCACCATACACTGGCGCTCAGAGTTGTCGACAGCAACTACTTGGTGGAATGCTCCTGGGACTACTTGCTTCTCAGACACCAGGTGACACCGGACTGAGGTCACACTGGCTCCAGTATCTCTGAGAGCCTCTACCCTGTTCCCATTGATGGTCACCCAGGTGCTATATTTCTTTGTGTTAGGGGGCACCTGGTTTCCTGGGACCATCTCACTGTCCCCGAGTGAGACAAGGTCCATTTCTGCGGGATCCCCACCCTCCTGTGGGCACCCCTCCTCCCCAAGCGCTACACTAGCCAACACTTTGGACTGTCCACCGGTGGGTGGCTGTGTCCCCTTCGGGCACTTGGGGTCCCCCTTAAAGTGACCTACCTGGTCACATGCATAACACTTGCGGGGGCCGGTCTCGACAGGCTTCCCTGTAGAGACCCCTTTCTTCTTATCACCGGGGGCTGGGAACCTTTACCCTGGGTACTAGTTTGGGGCCCTTTAGAGAACTCCTGTGCTTTACGCTTGTCCCCCCACCTTTCTGCTGGGGACCCTGCCCACCTTTGGCTGAGTCTCCCCCAAACGCTTTCTTGTGGACCCTGGTACTCACCCAGCGGTCTGCTTCCATAGCAAGCTTCCTGGGGTCAGTTAGCTTACTATCAACTAGGTGCTGGCGCAGATCTGCAAAACATAGACTAGACAAGTGCTCCCATGCAATCAAGTTGTAGAGCCCCTGAAAATCTGTTACACTACTGCCCTTCACCCAACCATCCAGAGACCTGCAGAACACATCCACACATTCCAACCAAGTGTTGACATCAGACTTCTTACTGGACCTGAACTGATCCCTGTACTTTTCAGGAGTAAGACCATACTTCGTGAGAAGGGCATCCTTCATGTCAGCATAGGTGAGGTGATACCCCTTACCCAAAGCTATCAGAGCATCCCTTGCTTCTTCCGGGAAAAGTGGCCACAATCCTGCTCCCCAATTCTCCTCAGGGACCCCATTCATGTGTATGGCTGCCTCATAACCCTGGAACCACCTTTGTATGTCATCCCCCTTCTTGAACTCCTTGCCTACGTTCTTGGGAATGTGCACAATCCTGTCTGCCTTTCTGGACGAATTGCTGCCACCATCTGAGCCTGACTTACTCCTAAGTTCTAGCTCCTTCAGTTCTCTCTCATGCTCTAAGAGCATCTTCCTCTCCTCTATGGCCAATCTCTTCTCCTCCCGCTCACTCTCCAGCCTGAGCTTCTGCAGCTCGAACTGCCTTGCCTCCCGCCTGTCCTCCAGCTCCTCTGGGGACAGACTGCTGCTGCCTGACCTGGCGGGTTCCCCCTACCCAAAAGCACATCTACCCTGGAAATAGGCTCCTCCACCTCCTCACTGAGATCACCAGGCTGCCCATTGGCATGTCTGGCTGCTACCCAGGCCCTCAGCGCCTTCTGTAGCTCCTCCTTCCTTGTGAGGCCTTTAATTTGGACTTTCAGGTTTTTACAAATCGCTCGTAACTCCTTTACGGCGTAGGACTCCAACCTGTCCTCCTCAAAGATAATTTCCAGGGATGCAACGGATGATGCAATTGATTCAGGCATGACAAAAGTCGTGAGTTGAAAACTGGCAAGATCAAAAATAGGTCAAAAGAAAAAGAACCAGTATGTGGTACGTAATGGTCTGCGATATGGTAGTAGTGCACACCAATCACTGTAAGTCAAGTGCAAACGCAAGTCCTATCCTCACCGCTGACAACCAATGTTAGAAATGGGATCTCTAGTTGGCAAGGGCTTGCACCTTTGTCCAAGTAGGGACCCTTCTTCCTAGTCAGGGTAAGGGTTGTTACACTCGTGAAGTAACCCCTGCTCACCCTCGTGGTAGCTTGGCACGAGCAGTCAGGCTTAATTCAGAGGCAGTGTGTAAAGCATTTGCACCTAACCAACAGTAATACAGTGTAAGCACTACAAACGGACACCACACCAGTTTAGAAAAATAACCAATATTTTATATACTCAAGACAAGACCAATTACGACAAAAATCCACAATACTGTACTTTGAAAATGAATGCTTGATACGATAACTTCTTCTTTGCAAGAATAGCACAAAAGCAAAGTTCGTACGAGTCAATAGCTCCGTCCGAGCCTACCGTGATGCTGAAAACCACAGAGTCTAACAGTTCCAGCCGACCGCGTCGATACGGGCCAGCAGAGTCGTGAGCAGACTCGGTCACAGTACCTTTCTCGTTGTGGCTGGTACGGAGTGTACGAGCCGGTCGGCGTTCGTCGCGGTTGCGGTGCAAGACGGAGCGATGCAAGGTGCGGTGTCCCTCGGTGCGGTGCAGGCAGCGGCTCGATGAGCGTCGGGCAGACGGAGTCGGTGAGTCCAAGGCGTGCGATGCAGGGCGAGACGATGCTCGATGCGGTGCTGACATGTTGCGATGCAGGCGACCTAGCCGGAGTGCGGGAGCTGGCGTCGGACAGCGGTGCGAGTCGGAGCGGTGCGTCGCAGACGTGCGAGCGGTGCCCCAAATGCGGTGCGGTCTCGACTCTTGAGCCAGTTGCAGCGACAGTGTCGGTCTGGTCCGCATGGCCCAGTGAAGCGATGCGAACTGCGGTGCCCACAGGTCACGGTGCAAGCAGCGGCTCGATGTCGGCGGCGTCGGACGTCGCCCACGGTGAGACCAGGGTTGCGATGCAAAGCGGGGCGATGCGGTCTGCGGTGCAAACAGGTCACCGGCCAGGGATGGATTCGGTTGACGGAGTCGGTTGCAGTTCCCTTCCTCTGTGGCAACTGAAACAGCGTTCCAGAAGCGGTACCCAGAGGCTTGTGAAGTCTTTGTAGTCCCTGAGACTTCTTAACAGGAGGCCAGCTCGGTTCCTGGCCCTTGGAGATACTCAGCACAAGATTGTAGAAAGTTCAGTCCAGTCCTTTCACTGCCCAAGGCAGAAGCAGCAGCTGCAGGCCAACCCAACAAAGCAACAACACAGCAACGGGGCAGTACTCCTCCTGGCAGCTCTTCCAGCTCTTCGTCTTGGCAGCTTCCTTGATTCCAGCGAGATCTAAATTCATGGGGTCAGGGCCCCAATATTTATATCCCAAATTCCTTTGTTCTCTGAAGGCAGAGAGGCCTTCGCCTAGTCCAAACCAGTTCTGGAGCACTTTGTTGACAAGTCTCCGTCCCTTCTTTCAGTGAGTAGGCCAGGGACATCAGACGCACCACAGGAGGTGGAGCCAGCATTGTGGAGGGAAGGCACTGTCCTATTCAGGGCCCAGGTGCGACCCTCCCACCCATCTACAGGTCGATCTGGCTATTCAGCCCTGCGCTGACTCACCCTGTCTCCTGGCATCCCCCAGCCCCTGTCACTCACATTCCAGACAAGGAATACACAACCTCGCAGAGGCAGGCTTGGATGGTTAGGCAAGAAAATACCCACTTTCTAAAAGTGGTATTTTCAAACGCAGAATGTTAAAACCAACTTCACTAAAAGATGCATTTTATCATTCTGAGTCCAGGCATACTAAACTCGAATTTCTACCATGTTCCCGGGGTCAGTTAGGATTATAAACTGTAATAATCAAAAACTGCCCGTTCTGGCCTAGGGGAACAGGTAGCCTTGCAATAGTGAAAAACGTACTAGGCTGTAATTCACTATCAGGACATGCCGCACACACCCGGGCATGTCCTACCTTTCGCATACACCGCACCCTGCCCACAGGGGTACCTTGGGCCTACCTTAGGGGTGACTAACATGTAGCAAAGGGAAGGTTTAGGGACTTGCAAGTGTGTGCACTTGCCAAGTCGACATGGCAGCCCCAGGCTGCGCACAGGCTCTGCGATGGCAGGCCCGAGTTACATTTTACGGGCTGTTTGCGTGGGTGGCACAATCCAGTGCTGCAGCCCACCAACAGCATTTGGTCTATAGGCCCTGGCACTCGCAGTGCACTTTACAAGGGACTGACAGATAAACCAAATAGGCCAATCATGGAAACACCAATCCATAACACATTTTATACAGGAGCACTTGCACTTTCCCACTGGACCGCAGTGAGGAAAGTGCGCAGAATCATCACACCAGCAAAAACAGAGTCAAAACCGGGAGGTCAGAAAGCAAAAAGTCAGGGGAAACACGCCAAAAGATGCCAAGTCTAACACCCCCCCCCCTCCTTGTTTTTGGTCTTTTTTTGTTGTGGCCTTGTTGCCCAATCTTACCCGCTCCATTTCCACTAAAAAATTACACCGACCTGTAGAAGTCACCAGAGTTGCTCCCCCATCCCGAGATGTGCTACTCTCTATAGAAGAAATTGAGCTGCTACTATTCGAAACTGAGTCAGCCGATTCCTCCCTTGCTCTTTTGCCATCGCCTATTGGTCTAATGTTATCAAATTTATGGGCAAAGGTGTATATCCTCCCATTTTTGTAATCGTTATCATCACGTTTTATTTTCCTTAATTTTTTATCCCTTAGATAAATTTGGTGTGTCTCAATCACTCTATCATAGATCTCATAATTCTTTTTAATGACATCTTTAAGATCAGAGCAGTCAATCTCCCTTTCCAGATTTATGATTTCCTCCTTTAGACTGGTCACCTTTTTGTCAGAATGTTTGATCAAGATACGCATCATAACGCTCGAAGCCTGCTGCAAATTATCTTCCCAATCCTTGAGTGCATCTTCATCGAGGTCCTCAAAGGTTGGGAAGATGAGAATCCTCAACCCTCTAGGGATTTTGTTATTGTCAAGATATTTTTGTAATGTAATCCCGTCCCACCAACGAGACATTTCTTGCTTTTTAAGCCTTTCTAACCTCTGGAACTTAGATCGCAATCCTTCTCCTGTTGTTTCCCTTATTATATTCGAACTACCAGAAACATTGGTAGAAAACAGGCCAAGGGCCAATTCTTCCCTCTTGTCGTTAAATTTCGACATCTCCCAAAGGATATGGTCTCAAAACAATTTATTATTATATAAACAGAATATATTCTTGGCTAGGATCGTGCCAATGGGTCCCAAAGCATAAAACCACAAAAATCGGACAGTGGACCAAAAGCAACCAATAAGGCACCAATCACATAAAATCACCAATACAAATCAGACAATACAAAAGTAACATGTGTGCACGTCTCCAAAGGTACCCCCTGTCCAAGGGCACTCCCCTGAAGCCAGGGGCAACAAAATGGAAAAACTAAATCAGAGCTGCACCACTTTACAGGGAACTTAAATTCATGTAAATAGTCAATGTTCAATGAAGCAGTTGTACAGAGATCCAATTTTCTCTTCTTTATTGGTTCAATCTTTTAAGAACAAACAGCCAACGCGTTTCGTCCTGAAACACAGGACTTCATCAGGGCTGTAAATTTAAAAACATAAAGAATACATTTACAATACACAAACTATACACCACATACAACAATGCTCCATACATATATATAGATAATACACGACAACATCAAAAAAATCACACATCCATAAATAAGGCATTTCGACAAAAGACACACATATATTACATGTTTACACAGAGACCATACCCCACATACGTCAAAGGACAAAACAGTTTTTGAAATACAAAACTTTTGTATCCTAAATAAATACACAAAAACACAAACTCCACATTACATTTAAAAACAGACACCAATAAAGCCATTAAAATACAAACGAATACATCCCAAATAGGCACAATTAAAACATGTAATGATGTCTATAGCAGCCAATCCATAGATGGTCAATCATGAGGATATAGACACCAACCCCTCATGAAATATTTTTATAAATCACACTTGAATCCCAATAACAAAAAATCTAAACGTGTCATTGATAGTGACTGTTAGCGAGGTAACCCCAGACAGTATATACCCAAGAACCCCCATAAAAAAATATAACAGTCACTATATCTCAACATCCAAAATGTCATGGGTACCTACCATTGATAAGTCTATATGGACCAAGGAAAAGATAGAGGTAATAACCTCAAACGAATGGAAAAACAGGCAGTGGTGACAATCACACCAATACGTAAAGCTGAAAATCAAAAACAAAAAGAGAAACAATATAAATGGAAACCATAAGAAAGATCAAGTCTTTATATGGCCTAAATCTACCTACTTATACTAGTTATGTACATAAATTACGTATTGGCCTACCTCAAATATCAAGCCAACAAATGATCCAATTAAATATAGATGATAGATTCTCCAATAAGGGTCCAAATTCTTTATAGCGATTAGAAATCACCAATAATTAATGCAGAGCGCGTGGTGTGATAACCCAAAAGCTTGATCTGTTATTGTACAATCAGCGCTCCTTTGGACATATCCAGAATTCGACGAACATACCTATTGGTAAAACCATGCGAAGAAAATGACATCGAAGACAAGAATATATGTATACATTCATAATGTTATTCGACATGGCCTAGATTTAAATGCTGTAAAAGCAGCAACATCATGTCTTGATGATCATTACAAGTAATTTGAAACACAGAGAAGATCCCCATGAACCATTTTATTGTTACTTTTTCCATAATAACCACTATGAAGACGTCACATTTACTGAACAAGCCCAGAGGGTTTAAAAGAACTGCGCAAATATGCACAGTTATATGTCATATAATACCAACACTTCAACTATGAGCGTTCCAGAAAAATCGTCGCACAAACTGAACAAGCTATAAACTGACCCCGACATATATTAGTCGGGTTAAAACAACTGCATATCCGATATTGGAGTGACCACTAAAGGGCCAACAAATGTATGTCCCAAAAACGAATATAGACTGTAAATAGGGGACACCAGCACACATATGGCAGCATTCACTGGTGAATAATGAACTCGTTCAAACCCCTTATAAAGGTGTCTGCTTGGAAACAGATATCTTATGAGCCCAAGTACAGATGAACCAGAATACAATAGAGTGAATGAGAGAACCCCAGCAATAACGCATATCGCACAAATAGCGCAATGCCGTAGTAACAAAACGACAAAACCTTGAATGTTATACAAAAATTTCCACACCAAAATGCACTTACTTCGTAATAGGAAGTCTCACGCCGCCCGGTATTCGGCGTTCTCAAAAACTCCCGTAAATTCAAAATATAAATAAGCGTGGCAACCAAAGATCACGTTGTCAGGTGACACACGCAAAATACGTGAAGCGCCCATAGTAGTGAACGTAATGGTAATACTAAGCAGATTGATGCCGCCATGTTGGAGAGGAGTTATCAGAATAAAAAACACTACAATCCCAGAACATTTAGACATTAGGAAAGGTACTAGAATGCCAATAAAGATATAGTAATTACAACGTACCGACACTAACATAATGCGCCCGTAAATTCAAAATATATAAATAAGCGTGGCCACCAAAGATCACGTTGTCAGGTGACACACGCGAAATACGTGATGCGCCCGTAATAATGAACGTAATGGTAATACTAAGCAGATTGATGCCGCCATATTGGAGAGGAGTTATCAGAATAAGAAACACTGCAATCCCAGAGCATTTAAACATTAGGAAAGGTACTAGAATGCCAATAAAGATATAGTAATTACAACGTACCGACACTAACATAATGCAAGGAATGGATGCACGCGAACTACGTAATGCACCCATAAGAATAAACGTAATGGTAAACCTAAACAGGGCTATACCGCCATATTGGAGAAGAGTTATCAGAATGAAAGACACTGAAATCCCAAATCATTGAGAAATTAGTGAAAGTACAGGAGTACCAATAAAGGTACAATACAACGTACCGACATTACCATAATGCATAGAATGGACCATATATATAATATCAAAAAAAGTCAAAAAAGGGGGATAAAGAGATAAAAAGATGTATCCCACTGTGGCCCATCCTTCAGACTGGGCAACAACACAAAAGTCAACCAGA
Organism: Calotriton arnoldi; assembly: GCA_963921515.1. NCBI lineage: Eukaryota > Metazoa > Chordata > Amphibia > Caudata > Salamandridae > Calotriton > Calotriton arnoldi. Next base: position 1,168,224 of record CAWUFW010004688.1, read on the forward strand.
TTTTAAATTTTAAATATTAAATATTAAATAAGGAGGGAGGTGCAGCATATAATTAACCTGATAATTAAAAAACCAAAAGTACACCAATACAGTATCGAATCCTAACCAGTCATGCCAATAGACACTGATATAACCAAAATTGATAAATTATTCAAACCAAGACCCTATGGCTCAAGAGTAACAAAGATCGCCAAAAAAGGGCTTGGCAAAATGCATCCTTCATATTGACTAGAAAGAAAAAAAGCAAAAAAGCAAAAAGCCAGATGAGACCAAAAACCATTACTTTATAGATGGTGATGCATTTCGTCGTCGGTATTGTGTCCCATCTGGATACATCTTAAGCGACATATCCAGATTGCCTCTCTACGGCGCAATGCTAATTCCCGATTCCCGCCTCGTGGGTGTATGGGAATGTGATCAATGCCATGGAACCACACTCTACAATCATTAGCATGATGTTCCCTCATATGGTAGGTCATGGGATACTTGAAATCATTATTCCTAATGGCACGCACATGTTCCTGTATGCGTTGCTTAAGAGGTCTAATAGTGCTCCCCACGTATATTTTTTCACAATCACAACCCAGTATATAAACTACATATTTAGTATTGCAGTTTATGAAATGCCTTATTTCATATTCCTTGGTTGTGTTGTAGGAGAACTTCTTGATCTTATTTCTCCCCAATGGGCACATATTGCAATTCATGCATGTGACAAAACCATTAGGGGCTAAAGGCAACCAAGTTTTGTGAGTATTACTTCTGATGTAACTGGGGCAGAGTAGATTTCGTAGTGTCTTGCCCCTCCGAAATGTCACTTTGGGTGTAGGTGTAATGTGTTCCCTCAAACTGGGAATATCATTCAAAAGGCCCCAATGTTTTCTCAAGATATTAAACAAACCAGAACTATTATTGGTGTATTGAGTAACAAAAGCCAGATGTGAGCTCCTTGCCTCAATGCGACCTCCATCTGTCTTGGTCACTAATGTACTGGCCCTTGTTAACCTCTGAATTCGTTGGTCAGCCTTTCTCAAAATCTCATCTTTGTAACCTCGGTGCCTGAATCTGTTTTTAACAATTTGAATATTATCCCTGAATGTCAAGTCAGTACTGCAGTTCCTACGGACCCGTATCATTTCCCCAAATGGGATATTCCTGATCACAGATTGGGGGTGGGCACTGGTGGCATGTAACGTATAGTTACATGAGGTAGATTTGCGAAAGATGGTACTTTGAATGGTATTATTTTCAATATAGAACAATAAGTCCAAAAATTCCATCCTGCTCGAACTGTATTTAATAGTTAAATGTACATTATAGGGATTATTGTTAAGAAAAGAGTGGTACTCTATCAACTGAACAACGGATCCATTCCATAGTAAAATGATGTCATCAATATACCTCCCCCAGAACACAATCATGTCCATCCAGGGGGAGGCATATTTACCCCAGGCGTGCTCCCTCTCCCACCAGCCCATAAATAGTCCGGCGTAAGAGGGAGCAAATCTTGAACCCATGGCGGTCCCTTGGGTCTGATGGAACCAGGTCCCATCATGTAAAAAGAAATTCTTTGACAAGATGATATCCGTCATTTCCATGAGCATTTCGTTATGTTCAGTATAGTCTGCTGTGCGTGTTCTCAAAAAAGAATGCACCAGCCATTATACCAAAGTCTTTTTGAATACAAGTGTATAGCCCTGTCACATCCATGGTGACGAACATTAACTCATCCGACCATGCTACACCATCCAATTTCTGCAATATATCACGGGAATCCTGAATATATGCCGGAAGATTGATCACAAAAGGCTGAAGAAATTTATCCACATATTGTGAAAGCCGTTCCGTGGGTGAATCAATGCCAGAAATAATCGGACGCCCCGGTGGAAATATACCCTCCTTATGAATCTTGGGGAGAATATAGATACAGGGGCGAGTGGATTATTAACAGTCAAATACTTGTGTTCCTCATCCGACAATAAACCATTTTCACGCCAATCAAGTAATCTTGTGTTGATATGAGTAACAAGGGAGGCAATGGGATTACTAGTGATCATACGATAACAGCTGCAATCACTAAGTTGTCTATTAATTTCATCCATATAATCAGTTGTGTTCATAATCACCACATTGCCTCCCTTGTCAGCCTCCCTGATGATGATAGAATCATCACCACCAAGGGTCTGGAGTGCTGACCTCTCAGCTTTAGTCAGGTTCTGTTTGTAATGGTCATGTCTGCGTGGAGCATCCATGAGAACATGGAGATCCTTGGTTACTTTCTCCTTAAAAAGATCAATGTTAATATGTGTATTAACAGGCATAAATTTAGACCGGGGCTTAAGTCCACTACTGACCCCGTGTTTTCTCTAATATCTAAATCATCCCTAAGATCTTGTATAGTAAATTGTTCATCATCTGGAATTGATAACAGCATCTGTAGATCTTGTAGGTCTGAAACAGTGTGTGTCACAGTTTGTGTTGGTCTTATCATAGGGCATACATTCAGAGGATTTGAGTGGAAAAAATCTTTTAATTTCAAAAGGCGTACAAATTTATACAAGTCAATCATTATGTCAACTGGGTCGCCCCATTGAGAAGGACAGAAACTTAAACCTTTTTGTAGGACATTACATTCATCATCAGATAAAGTTCGACTGGATAAATTAACAATTGTAAGTTCATTCAATTCAACAGTATCATACAAACCAGGCACTATGATGTCTTTGACCGTGTTGACATCCCTTCGGTCATTTCTTTCTTTCTTTCTTTTATCCTGCCACCTTTTCCCCCCCTCCTTGTTTTTGGTCTTTTTTTGTTGTGGCCTTGTTGCCCAATCTTACCCGCTCCATTTCCACTAAAAAATTACACCGACCTGTAGAAGTCACCGGAGTTGCTCCCCCATCCCGAGATGTGCTACTCTCTATAGAAGAAATTGAGCTGCTACTATTCGAAACTGAGTCAGCCGATTCCTCCCTTGCTCTTTTGCCATCGCCTATTGGTCTAATGTTATCAAATTTATGGGCAAAGGTGTATATCCTCCCATTTTTGTAATCGTTATCATCACGTTTTATTTTCCTTAATTTTTTATCCCTTAGATAAATTTGGTGTGTCTCAATCACTCTATCATAGATCTCATAATTCTTTTTAATGACATCTTTAAGATCAGAGCAGTCAATCTCCCTTTCCAGATTTATGATTTCCTCCTTTAGACTGGTCACCTTTTTGTCAGAATGTTTGATCAAGATACGCATCATAACGCTCGAAGCCTGCTGCAAATTATCTTCCCAATCCTTGAGTGCATCTTCATCGAGGTCCTCAAAGGTTGGGAAGATGAGAATCCTCAACCCTCTAGGGATTTTGTTATTGTCAAGATATTTTTGTAATGTAATCCCGTCCCACCAACGAGACATTTCTTGCTTTTTAAGCCTTTCTAACCTCTGGAACTTAGATCGCAATCCTTCTCCTGTTGTTTCCCTTATTATATTCGAACTACCAGAAACATTGGTAGAAAACAGGCCAAGGGCCAATTCTTCCCTCTTGTCGTTAAATTTCGACATCTCCCAAAGGATATGGTCTCAAAACAATTTATTATTATATAAACAGAATATATTCTTGGCTAGGATCGTGCCAATGGGTCCCAAAGCATAAAACCACAAAAATCGGACAGTGGACCAAAAGCAACCAATAAGGCACCAATCACATAAAATCACCAATACAAATCAGACAATACAAAAGTAACATGTGTGCACGTCTCCAAAGGTACCCCCTGTCCAAGGGCACTCCCCTGAAGCCAGGGGCAACAAAATGGAAAAACTAAATCAGAGCTGCACCACTTTACAGGGAACTTAAATTCATGTAAATAGTCAATGTTCAATGAAGCAGTTGTACAGAGATCCAATTTTCTCTTCTTTATTGGTTCAATCTTTTAAGAACAAACAGCCAACGCGTTTCGTCCTGAAACACAGGACTTCATCAGGGCTGTAAATTTAAAAACATAAAGAATACATTTACAATACACAAACTATACACCACATACAACAATGCTCCATACATATATATAGATAATACACGACAACATCAAAAAAATCACACATCCATAAATAAGGCATTTCGACAAAAGACACACATATATTACATGTTTACACAGAGACCATACCCCACATACGTCAAAGGACAAAACAGTTTTTGAAATACAAAACTTTTGTATCCTAAATAAATACACAAAAACACAAACTCCACATTACATTTAAAAACAGACACCAATAAAGCCATTAAAATACAAACGAATACATCCCAAATAGGCACAATTAAAACATGTAATGATGTCTATAGCAGCCAATCCATAGATGGTCAATCATGAGGATATAGACACCAACCCCTCATGAAATATTTTTATAAATCACACTTGAATCCCAATAACAAAAAATCTAAACGTGTCATTGATAGTGACTGTTAGCGAGGTAACCCCAGACAGTATATACCCAAGAACCCCCATAAAAAAATATAACAGTCACTATATCTCAACATCCAAAATGTCATGGGTACCTACCATTGATAAGTCTATATGGACCAAGGAAAAGATAGAGGTAATAACCTCAAACGAATGGAAAAACAGGCAGTGGTGACAATCACACCAATACGTAAAGCTGAAAATCAAAAACAAAAAAGAGAAACAATATAAATGGAAACCATAAGAAAGATCAAGTCTTTATATGGCCTAAATCTACCTACTTATACTAGTTATGTACATAAATTACGTATTGGCCTACCTCAAATATCAAGCCAACAAATGATCCAATTAAATATAGATGATAGATTCTCCAATAAGGGTCCAAATTCTTTATAGCGATTAGAAATCACCAATAATTAATGCAGAGCGCGTGGTGTGATAACCCAAAAGCTTGATCTGTTATTGTACAATCAGCGCTCCTTTGGACATATCCAGAATTCGACGAACATACCTATTGGTAAAACCATGCGAAGAAAATGACATCGAAGACAAGAATATATGTATACATTCATAATGTTATTCGACATGGCCTAGATTTAAATGCTGTAAAAGCAGCAACATCATGTCTTGATGATCATTACAAGTAATTTGAAACACAGAGAAGATCCCCATGAACCATTTTATTGTTACTTTTTCCATAATAACCACTATGAAGACGTCACATTTACTGAACAAGCCCAGAGGGTTTAAAAGAACTGCGCAAATATGCACAGTTATATGTCATATAATACCAACACTTCAACTATGAGCGTTCCAGAAAAATCGTCGCACAAACTGAACAAGCTATAAACTGACCCCGACATATATTAGTCGGGTTAAAACAACTGCATATCCGATATTGGAGTGACCACTAAAGGGCCAACAAATGTATGTCCCAAAAACGAATATAGACTGTAAATAGGGGACACCAGCACACATATGGCAGCATTCACTGGTGAATAATGAACTCGTTCAAACCCCTTATAAAGGTGTCTGCTTGGAAACAGATATCTTATGAGCCCAAGTACAGATGAACCAGAATACAATAGAGTGAATGAGAGAACCCCAGCAATAACGCATATCGCACAAATAGCGCAATGCCGTAGTAACAAAACGACAAAACCTTGAATGTTATACAAAAATTTCCACACCAAAATGCACTTACTTCGTAATAGGAAGTCTCACGCCGCCCGGTATTCGGCGTTCTCAAAAACTCCCGTAAATTCAAAATATAAATAAGCATGGCAACCAAAGATCACGTTGTCAGGTGACACACGCAAAATACGTGAAGCGCCCATAGTAGTGAACGTAATGGTAATACTAAGCAGATTGATGCCGCCATGTTGGAGAGGAGTTATCAGAATAAAAAACACTACAATCCCAGAACATTTAGACATTAGGAAAGGTACTAGAATGCCAATAAAGATATAGTAATTACAACGTACCGACACTAACATAATGCGCCCGTAAATTCAAAATATATAAATAAGCGTGGCCACCAAAGATCACGTTGTCAGGTGACACACGCGAAATACGTGATGCGCCCGTAATAATGAACGTAATGGTAATACTAAGCAGATTGATGCCGCCATATTGGAGAGGAGTTATCAGAATAAGAAACACTGCAATCCCAGAGCATTTAAACATTAGGAAAGGTACTAGAATGCCAATAAAGATATAGTAATTACAACGTACCGACACTAACATAATGCAAGGAATGGATGCACGCGAACTACGTAATGCACCCATAAGAATAAACGTAATGGTAAACCTAAACAGGGCTATACCGCCATATTGGAGAAGAGTTATCAGAATGAAAGACACTGAAATCCCAAATCATTGAGAAATTAGTGAAAGTACAGGAGTACCAATAAAGGTACAATACAACGTACCGACATTACCATAATGCATAGAATGGACCATATATATAATATCAAAAAAAGTCAAAAAAGGGGGATAAAGAGATAAAAAGATGTATCCCACTGTGGCCCATCCTTCAGACTGGGCAACAACACAAAAGTCAACCAGATTTTAAATTTTAAATATTAAATATTAAATAAGGAGGGAGGTGCAGCATATAATTAACCTGATAATTAAAAAACCAAAAGTACACCAATACAGTATCGAATCCTAACCAGTCATGCCAATAGACACTGATATAACCAAAATTGATAAATTATTCAAACCAAGACCCTATGGCTCAAGAGTAACAAAGATCGCCAAAAAAAGGGCTTGGCAAAATGCATCCTTCATATTGACTAGAAAGAAAAAAAGCAAAAAAGCAAAAAGCCAGATGAGACCAAAAACCATTACTTTATAGATGGTGATGCATTTCGTCGTCGGTATTGTGTCCCATCTGGATACATCTTAAGCGACATATCCAGATTGCCTCTCTACGGCGCAATGCTAATTCCCGATTCCCGCCTCGTGGGTGTATGGGAATGTGATCAATGCCATGGAACCACACTCTACAATCATTAGCATGATGTTCCCTCATATGGTAGGTCATGGGATACTTGAAATCATTATTCCTAATGGCACGCACATGTTCCTGTATGCGTTGCTTAAGAGGTCTAATAGTGCTCCCCACGTATATTTTTTCACAATCACAACCCAGTATATAAACTACATATTTAGTATTGCAGTTTATGAAATGCCTTATTTCATATTCCTTGGTTGTGTTGTAGGAGAACTTCTTGATCTTATTTCTCCCCAATGGGCACATATTGCAATTCATGCATGTGACAAAACCATTAGGGGCTAAAGGCAACCAAGTTTTGTGAGTATTACTTCTGATGTAACTGGGGCAGAGTAGATTTCGTAGTGTCTTGCCCCTCCGAAATGTCACTTTGGGTGTAGGTGTAATGTGTTCCCTCAAACTGGGAATATCATTCAAAAGGCCCCAATGTTTTCTCAAGATATTAAACAAACCAGAACTATTATTGGTGTATTGAGTAACAAAAGCCAGATGTGAGCTCCTTGCCTCAATGCGACCTCCATCTGTCTTGGTCACTAATGTACTGGCCCTTGTTAACCTCTGAATTCGTTGGTCAGCCTTTCTCAAAATCTCATCTTTGTAACCTCGGTGCCTGAATCTGTTTTTAACAATTTGAATATTATCCCTGAATGTCAAGTCAGTACTGCAGTTCCTACGGACCCGTATCATTTCCCCAAATGGGATATTCCTGATCACAGATTGGGGGTGGGCACTGGTGGCATGTAACGTACTGTTACATGAGGTAGATTTGCGAAAGATGGTACTTTGAATGGTATTATTTTCAATATAGAACAATAAGTCCAAAAATTCCATCCTGCTCGAACTGTATTTAATAGTTAAATGTACATTATAGGGATTATTGTTAAGAAAAGAGTGGTACTCTATCAACTGAACAACGGATCCATTCCATAGTAAAATGATGTCATCAATATACCTCCCCCAGAACACAATCATGTCCATCCAGGGGGAGGCATATTTACCCCAGGCGTGCTCCCTCTCCCACCAGCCCATAAATAGTCCGGCGTAAGAGGGAGCAAATCTTGAACCCATGGCGGTCCCTTGGGTCTGATGGAACCAGGTCCCATCATGTAAAAAGAAATTCTTTGACAAGATGATATCCGTCATTTCCATGAGCATTTCGTTATGTTCAGTATAGTCTGCTGTGCGTGTTCTCAAAAAAGAATGCACCAGCCATTATACCAAAGTCTTTTTGAATACAAGTGTATAGCCCTGTCACATCCATGGTGACGAACATTAACTCATCCGACCATGCTACACCATCCAATTTCTGCAATATATCACGGGAATCCTGAATATATGCCGGAAGATTGATCACAAAAGGCTGAAGAAATTTATCCACATATTGTGAAAGCCGTTCCGTGGGTGAATCAATGCCAGAAATAATCGGACGCCCCGGTGGAAATATACCCTCCTTATGAATCTTGGGGAGAATATAGATACAGGGGCGAGTGGATTATTAACAGTCAAATACTTGTGTTCCTCATCCGACAATAAACCATTTTCACGCCAATCAAGTAATCTTGTGTTGATATGAGTAACAAGGGAGGCAATGGGATTACTAGTGATCATACGATAACAGCTGCAATCACTAAGTTGTCTATTAATTTCATCCATATAATCAGTTGTGTTCATAATCACCACATTGCCTCCCTTGTCAGCCTCCCTGATGATGATAGAATCATCACCACCAAGGGTCTGGAGTGCTGACCTCTCAGCTTTAGTCAGGTTCTGTTTGTAATGGTCATGTCTGCGTGGAGCATCCATGAGAACATGGAGATCCTTGGTTACTTTCTCCTTAAAAAGATCAATGTTAATATGTGTATTAACAGGCATAAATTTAGACCGGGGCTTAAGTCCACTACTGACCCCCGTGTTTTCTCTAATATCTAAATCATCCCTAAGATCTTGTATAGTAAATTGTTCATCATCTGGAATTGATAACAGCATCTGTAGATCTTGTAGGTCTGAAACAGTGTGTGTCACAGTTTGTGTTGGTCTTATCATAGGGCATACATTCAGAGGATTTGAGTGGAAAAAATCTTTTAATTTCAAAAGGCGTACAAATTTATACAAGTCAATCATTATGTCAACTGGGTCGCCCCATTGAGAAGGACAGAAACTTAAACCTTTTTGTAGGACATTACATTCATCATCAGATAAAGTTCGACTGGATAAATTAACAATTGTAAGTTCATTCAATTCAACAGTATCATACAAACCAGGCACTATGATGTCTTTGACCGTGTTGACATCCCTTCGGTCATTTCTTTCTTTCTTTCTTTTATCCTGCCACCTTTCCCCCCCCTCCTTGTTTTTGGTCTTTTTTTGTTGTGGCCTTGTTGCCCAATCTTACCCGCTCCATTTCCACTAAAAAATTACACCGACCTGTAGAAGTCACCAGAGTTGCTCCCCCATCCCGAGATGTGCTACTCTCTATAGAAGAAATTGAGCTGCTACTATTCGAAACTGAGTCAGCCGATTCCTCCCTTGCTCTTTTGCCATCGCCTATTGGTCTAATGTTATCAAATTTATGGGCAAAGGTGTATATCCTCCCATTTTTGTAATCGTTATCATCACGTTTTATTTTCCTTAATTTTTTATCCCTTAGATAAATTTGGTGTGTCTCAATCACTCTATCATAGATCTCATAATTCTTTTTAATGACATCTTTAAGATCAGAGCAGTCAATCTCCCTTTCCAGATTTATGATTTCCTCCTTTAGACTGGTCACCTTTTTGTCAGAATGTTTGATCAAGATACGCATCATAACGCTCGAAGCCTGCTGCAAATTATCTTCCCAATCCTTGAGTGCATCTTCATCGAGGTCCTCAAAGGTTGGGAAGATGAGAATCCTCAACCCTCTAGGGATTTTGTTATTGTCAAGATATTTTTGTAATGTAATCCCGTCCCACCAACGAGACATTTCTTGCTTTTTAAGCCTTTCTAACCTCTGGAACTTAGATCGCAATCCTTCTCCTGTTGTTTCCCTTATTATATTCGAACTACCAGAAACATTGGTAGAAAACAGGCCAAGGGCCAATTCTTCCCTCTTGTCGTTAAATTTCGACATCTCCCAAAGGATATGGTCTCAAAACAATTTATTATTATATAAACAGAATATATTCTTGGCTAGGATCGTGCCAATGGGTCCCAAAGCATAAAACCACAAAAATCGGACAGTGGACCAAAAGCAACCAATAAGGCACCAATCACATAAAATCACCAATACAAATCAGACAATACAAAAGTAACATGTGTGCACGTCTCCAAAGGTACCCCCTGTCCAAGGGCACTCCCCTGAAGCCAGGGGCAACAAAATGGAAAAACTAAATCAGAGCTGCACCACTTTACAGGGAACTTAAATTCATGTAAATAGTCAATGTTCAATGAAGCAGTTGTACAGAGATCCAATTTTCTCTTCTTTATTGGTTCAATCTTTTAAGAACAAACAGCCAACGCGTTTCGTCCTGAAACACAGGACTTCATCAGGGCTGTAAATTTAAAAACATAAAGAATACATTTACAATACACAAACTATACACCACATACAACAATGCTCCATACATATATATAGATAATACACGACAACATCAAAAAAATCACACATCCATAAATAAGGCATTTCGACAAAAGACACACATATATTACATGTTTACACAGAGACCATACCCCACATACGTCAAAGGACAAAACAGTTTTTGAAATACAAAACTTTTGTATCCTAAATAAATACACAAAAACACAAACTCCACATTACATTTAAAAACAGACACCAATAAAGCCATTAAAATACAAACGAATACATCCCAAATAGGCACAATTAAAACATGTAATGATGTCTATAGCAGCCAATCCATAGATGGTCAATCATGAGGATATAGACACCAACCCCTCATGAAATATTTTTATAAATCACACTTGAATCCCAATAACAAAAAATCTAAACGTGTCATTGATAGTGACTGTTAGCGAGGTAACCCCAGACAGTATATACCCAAGAACCCCCATAAAAAAATATAACAGTCACTATATCTCAACATCCAAAATGTCATGGGTACCTACCATTGATAAGTCTATATGGACCAAGGAAAAGATAGAGGTAATAACCTCAAACGAATGGAAAAACAGGCAGTGGTGACAATCACACCAATACGTAAAGCTGAAAATCAAAAACAAAAAAGAGAAACAATATAAATGGAAACCATAAGAAAGATCAAGTCTTTATATGGCCTAAATCTACCTACTTATACTAGTTATGTACATAAATTACGTATTGGCCTACCTCAAATATCAAGCCAACAAATGATCCAATTAAATATAGATGATAGATTCTCCAATAAGGGTCCAAATTCTTTATAGCGATTAGAAATCACCAATAATTAATGCAGAGCGCGTGGTGTGATAACCCAAAAGCTTGATCTGTTATTGTACAATCAGCGCTCCTTTGGACATATCCAGAATTCGACGAACATACCTATTGGTAAAACCATGCGAAGAAAATGACATCGAAGACAAGAATATATGTATACATTCATAATGTTATTCGACATGGCCTAGATTTAAATGCTGTAAAAGCAGCAACATCATGTCTTGATGATCATTACAAGTAATTTGAAACACAGAGAAGATCCCCATGAACCATTTTATTGTTACTTTTTCCATAATAACCACTATGAAGACGTCACATTTACTGAACAAGCCCAGAGGGTTTAAAAGAACTGCGCAAATATGCACAGTTATATGTCATATAATACCAACACTTCAACTATGAGCGTTCCAGAAAAATCGTCGCACAAACTGAACAAGCTATAAACTGACCCCGACATATATTAGTCGGGTTAAAACAACTGCATATCCGATATTGGAGTGACCACTAAAGGGCCAACAAATGTATGTCCCAAAAACGAATATAGACTGTAAATAGGGGACACCAGCACACATATGGCAGCATTCACTGGTGAATAATGAACTCGTTCAAACCCCTTATAAAGGTGTCTGCTTGGAAACAGATATCTTATGAGCCCAAGTACAGATGAACCAGAATACAATAGAGTGAATGAGAGAACCCCAGCAATAACGCATATCGCACAAATAGCGCAATGCCGTAGTAACAAAACGACAAAACCTTGAATGTTATACAAAAATTTCCACACCAAAATGCACTTACTTCGTAATAGGAAGTCTCACGCCGCCCGGTATTCGGCGTTCTCAAAAACTCCCGTAAATTCAAAATATAAATAAGCATGGCAACCAAAGATCACGTTGTCAGGTGACACACGCAAAATACGTGAAGCGCCCATAGTAGTGAACGTAATGGTAATACTAAGCAGATTGATGCCGCCATGTTGGAGAGGAGTTATCAGAATAAAAAACACTACAATCCCAGAACATTTAGACATTAGGAAAGGTACTAGAATGCCAATAAAGATATAGTAATTACAACGTACCGACACTAACATAATGCGCCCGTAAATTCAAAATATATAAATAAGCGTGGCCACCAAAGATCACGTTGTCAGGTGACACACGCGAAATACGTGATGCGCCCGTAATAATGAACGTAATGGTAATACTAAGCAGATTGATGCCGCCATATTGGAGAGGAGTTATCAGAATAAGAAACACTGCAATCCCAGAGCATTTAAACATTAGGAAAGGTACTAGAATGCCAATAAAGATATAGTAATTACAACGTACCGACACTAACATAATGCAAGGAATGGATGCACGCGAACTACGTAATGCACCCATAAGAATAAACGTAATGGTAAACCTAAACAGGGCTATACCGCCATATTGGAGAAGAGTTATCAGAATGAAAGACACTGAAATCCCAAATCATTGAGAAATTAGTGAAAGTACAGGAGTACCAATAAAGGTACAATACAACGTACCGACATTACCATAATGCATAGAATGGACCATATATATAATATCAAAAAAAGTCAAAAAAGGGGGATAAAGAGATAAAAAGATGTATCCCACTGTGGCCCATCCTTCAGACTGGGCAACAACACAAAAGTCAACCAGATTTTAAATTTTAAATATTAAATATTAAATAAGGAGGGAGGTGCAGCATATAATTAACCTGATAATTAAAAAACCAAAAGTACACCAATACAGTATCGAATCCTAACCAGTCATGCCAATAGACACTGATATAACCAAAATTGATAAATTATTCAAACCAAGACCCTATGGCTCAAGAGTAACAAAGATCGCCAAAAAAAGGGCTTGGCAAAATGCATCCTTCATATTGACTAGAAAGAAAAAAAGCAAAAAAGCAAAAAGCCAGATGAGACCAAAAACCATTACTTTATAGATGGTGATGCATTTCGTCGTCGGTATTGTGTCCCATCTGGATACATCTTAAGCGACATATCCAGATTGCCTCTCTACGGCGCAATGCTAATTCCCGATTCCCGCCTCGTGGGTGTATGGGAATGTGATCAATGCCATGGAACCACACTCTACAATCATTAGCATGATGTTCCCTCATATGGTAGGTCATGGGATACTTGAAATCATTATTCCTAATGGCACGCACATGTTCCTGTATGCGTTGCTTAAGAGGTCTAATAGTGCTCCCCACGTATATTTTTTCACAATCACAACCCAGTATATAAACTACATATTTAGTATTGCAGTTTATGAAATGCCTTATTTCATATTCCTTGGTTGTGTTGTAGGAGAACTTCTTGATCTTATTTCTCCCCAATGGGCACATATTGCAATTCATGCATGTGACAAAACCATTAGGGGCTAAAGGCAACCAAGTTTTGTGAGTATTACTTCTGATGTAACTGGGGCAGAGTAGATTTCGTAGTGTCTTGCCCCTCCGAAATGTCACTTTGGGTGTAGGTGTAATGTGTTCCCTCAAACTGGGAATATCATTCAAAAGGCCCCAATGTTTTCTCAAGATATTAAACAAACCAGAACTATTATTGGTGTATTGAGTAACAAAAGCCAGATGTGAGCTCCTTGCCTCAATGCGACCTCCATCTGTCTTGGTCACTAATGTACTGGCCCTTGTTAACCTCTGAATTCGTTGGTCAGCCTTTCTCAAAATCTCATCTTTGTAACCTCGGTGCCTGAATCTGTTTTTAACAATTTGAATATTATCCCTGAATGTCAAGTCAGTACTGCAGTTCCTACGGACCCGTATCATTTCCCCAAATGGGATATTCCTGATCACAGATTGGGGGTGGGCACTGGTGGCATGTAACGTACTGTTACATGAGGTAGATTTGCGAAAGATGGTACTTTGAATGGTATTATTTTCAATATAGAACAATAAGTCCAAAAATTCCATCCTGCTCGAACTGTATTTAATAGTTAAATGTACATTATAGGGATTATTGTTAAGAAAAGAGTGGTACTCTATCAACTGAACAACGGATCCATTCCATAGTAAAATGATGTCATCAATATACCTCCCCCAGAACACAATCATGTCCATCCAGGGGGAGGCATATTTACCCCAGGCGTGCTCCCTCTCCCACCAGCCCATAAATAGTCCGGCGTAAGAGGGAGCAAATCTTGAACCCATGGCGGTCCCTTGGGTCTGATGGAACCAGGTCCCATCATGTAAAAAGAAATTCTTTGACAAGATGATATCCGTCATTTCCATGAGCATTTCGTTATGTTCAGTATAGTCTGCTGTGCGTGTTCTCAAAAAAGAATGCACCAGCCATTATACCAAAGTCTTTTTGAATACAAGTGTATAGCCCTGTCACATCCATGGTGACGAACATTAACTCATCCGACCATGCTACACCATCCAATTTCTGCAATATATCACGGGAATCCTGAATATATGCCGGAAGATTGATCACAAAAGGCTGAAGAAATTTATCCACATATTGTGAAAGCCGTTCCGTGGGTGAATCAATGCCAGAAATAATCGGACGCCCCGGTGGAAATATACCCTCCTTATGAATCTTGGGGAGAATATAGATACAGGGGGCGAGTGGATTATTAACAGTCAAATACTTGTGTTCCTCATCCGACAATAAACCATTTTCACGCCAATCAAGTAATCTTGTGTTGATATGAGTAACAAGGGAGGCAATGGGATTACTAGTGATCATACGATAACAGCTGCAATCACTAAGTTGTCTATTAATTTCATCCATATAATCAGTTGTGTTCATAATCACCACATTGCCTCCCTTGTCAGCCTCCCTGATGATGATAGAATCATCACCACCAAGGGTCTGGAGTGCTGACCTCTCAGCTTTAGTCAGGTTCTGTTTGTAATGGTCATGTCTGCGTGGAGCATCCATGAGAACATGGAGATCCTTGGTTACTTTCTCCTTAAAAAGATCAATGTTAATATGTGTATTAACAGGCATAAATTTAGACCGGGGCTTAAGTCCACTACTGACCCCCGTGTTTTCTCTAATATCTAAATCATCCCTAAGATCTTGTATAGTAAATTGTTCATCATCTGGAATTGATAACAGCATCTGTAGATCTTGTAGGTCTGAAACAGTGTGTGTCACAGTTTGTGTTGGTCTTATCATAGGGCATACATTCAGAGGATTTGAGTGGAAAAAATCTTTTAATTTCAAAAGGCGTACAAATTTATACAAGTCAATCATTATGTCAACTGGGTCGCCCCATTGAGAAGGACAGAAACTTAAACCTTTTTGTAGGACATTACATTCATCATCAGATAAAGTTCGACTGGATAAATTAACAATTGTAAGTTCATTCAATTCAACAGTATCATACAAACCAGGCACTATGATGTCTTTGACCGTGTTGACATCCCTTCGGTCATTTCTTTCTTTCTTTCTTTTATCCTGCCACCTTTCCCCCCCCTCCTTGTTTTTGGTCTTTTTTTGTTGTGGCCTTGTTGCCCAATCTTACCCGCTCCATTTCCACTAAAAAATTACACCGACCTGTAGAAGTCACCAGAGTTGCTCCCCCATCCCGAGATGTGCTACTCTCTATAGAAGAAATTGAGCTGCTACTATTCGAAACTGAGTCAGCCGATTCCTCCCTTGCTCTTTTGCCATCGCCTATTGGTCTAATGTTATCAAATTTATGGGCAAAGGTGTATATCCTCCCATTTTTGTAATCGTTATCATCACGTTTTATTTTCCTTAATTTTTTATCCCTTAGATAAATTTGGTGTGTCTCAATCACTCTATCATAGATCTCATAATTCTTTTTAATGACATCTTTAAGATCAGAGCAGTCAATCTCCCTTTCCAGATTTATGATTTCCTCCTTTAGACTGGTCACCTTTTTGTCAGAATGTTTGATCAAGATACGCATCATAACGCTCGAAGCCTGCTGCAAATTATCTTCCCAATCCTTGAGTGCATCTTCATCGAGGTCCTCAAAGGTTGGGAAGATGAGAATCCTCAACCCTCTAGGGATTTTGTTATTGTCAAGATATTTTTGTAATGTAATCCCGTCCCACCAACGAGACATTTCTTGCTTTTTAAGCCTTTCTAACCTCTGGAACTTAGATCGCAATCCTTCTCCTGTTGTTTCCCTTATTATATTCGAACTACCAGAAACATTGGTAGAAAACAGGCCAAGGGCCAATTCTTCCCTCTTGTCGTTAAATTTCGACATCTCCCAAAGGATATGGTCTCAAAACAATTTATTATTATATAAACAGAATATATTCTTGGCTAGGATCGTGCCAATGGGTCCCAAAGCATAAAACCACAAAAATCGGACAGTGGACCAAAAGCAACCAATAAGGCACCAATCACATAAAATCACCAATACAAATCAGACAATACAAAAGTAACATGTGTGCACGTCTCCAAAGGTACCCCCTGTCCAAGGGCACTCCCCTGAAGCCAGGGGCAACAAAATGGAAAAACTAAATCAGAGCTGCACCACTTTACAGGGAACTTAAATTCATGTAAATAGTCAATGTTCAATGAAGCAGTTGTACAGAGATCCAATTTTCTCTTCTTTATTGGTTCAATCTTTTAAGAACAAACAGCCAACGCGTTTCGTCCTGAAACACAGGACTTCATCAGGGCTGTAAATTTAAAAACATAAAGAATACATTTACAATACACAAACTATACACCACATACAACAATGCTCCATACATATATATAGATAATACACGACAACATCAAAAAAATCACACATCCATAAATAAGGCATTTCGACAAAAGACACACATATATTACATGTTTACACAGAGACCATACCCCACATACGTCAAAGGACAAAACAGTTTTTGAAATACAAAACTTTTGTATCCTAAATAAATACACAAAAACACAAACTCCACATTACATTTAAAAACAGACACCAATAAAGCCATTAAAATACAAACGAATACATCCCAAATAGGCACAATTAAAACATGTAATGATGTCTATAGCAGCCAATCCATAGATGGTCAATCATGAGGATATAGACACCAACCCCTCATGAAATATTTTTATAAATCACACTTGAATCCCAATAACAAAAAATCTAAACGTGTCATTGATAGTGACTGTTAGCGAGGTAACCCCAGACAGTATATACCCAAGAACCCCCATAAAAAAATATAACAGTCACTATATCTCAACATCCAAAATGTCATGGGTACCTACCATTGATAAGTCTATATGGACCAAGGAAAAGATAGAGGTAATAACCTCAAACGAATGGAAAAACAGGCAGTGGTGACAATCACACCAATACGTAAAGCTGAAAATCAAAAACAAAAAAGAGAAACAATATAAATGGAAACCATAAGAAAGATCAAGTCTTTATATGGCCTAAATCTACCTACTTATACTAGTTATGTACATAAATTACGTATTGGCCTACCTCAAATATCAAGCCAACAAATGATCCAATTAAATATAGATGATAGATTCTCCAATAAGGGTCCAAATTCTTTATAGCGATTAGAAATCACCAATAATTAATGCAGAGCGCGTGGTGTGATAACCCAAAAGCTTGATCTGTTATTGTACAATCAGCGCTCCTTTGGACATATCCAGAATTCGACGAACATACCTATTGGTAAAACCATGCGAAGAAAATGACATCGAAGACAAGAATATATGTATACATTCATAATGTTATTCGACATGGCCTAGATTTAAATGCTGTAAAAGCAGCAACATCATGTCTTGATGATCATTACAAGTAATTTGAAACACAGAGAAGATCCCCATGAACCATTTTATTGTTACTTTTTCCATAATAACCACTATGAAGACGTCACATTTACTGAACAAGCCCAGAGGGTTTAAAAGAACTGCGCAAATATGCACAGTTATATGTCATATAATACCAACACTTCAACTATGAGCGTTCCAGAAAAATCGTCGCACAAACTGAACAAGCTATAAACTGACCCCGACATATATTAGTCGGGTTAAAACAACTGCATATCCGATATTGGAGTGACCACTAAAGGGCCAACAAATGTATGTCCCAAAAACGAATATAGACTGTAAATAGGGGACACCAGCACACATATGGCAGCATTCACTGGTGAATAATGAACTCGTTCAAACCCCTTATAAAGGTGTCTGCTTGGAAACAGATATCTTATGAGCCCAAGTACAGATGAACCAGAATACAATAGAGTGAATGAGAGAACCCCAGCAATAACGCATATCGCACAAATAGCGCAATGCCGTAGTAACAAAACGACAAAACCTTGAATGTTATACAAAAATTTCCACACCAAAATGCACTTACTTCGTAATAGGAAGTCTCACGCCGCCCGGTATTCGGCGTTCTCAAAAACTCCCGTAAATTCAAAATATAAATAAGCATGGCAACCAAAGATCACGTTGTCAGGTGACACACGCAAAATACGTGAAGCGCCCATAGTAGTGAACGTAATGGTAATACTAAGCAGATTGATGCCGCCATGTTGGAGAGGAGTTATCAGAATAAAAAACACTACAATCCCAGAACATTTAGACATTAGGAAAGGTACTAGAATGCCAATAAAGATATAGTAATTACAACGTACCGACACTAACATAATGCGCCCGTAAATTCAAAATATATAAATAAGCGTGGCCACCAAAGATCACGTTGTCAGGTGACACACGCGAAATACGTGATGCGCCCGTAATAATGAACGTAATGGTAATACTAAGCAGATTGATGCCGCCATATTGGAGAGGAGTTATCAGAATAAGAAACACTGCAATCCCAGAGCATTTAAACATTAGGAAAGGTACTAGAATGCCAATAAAGATATAGTAATTACAACGTACCGACACTAACATAATGCAAGGAATGGATGCACGCGAACTACGTAATGCACCCATAAGAATAAACGTAATGGTAAACCTAAACAGGGCTATACCGCCATATTGGAGAAGAGTTATCAGAATGAAAGACACTGAAATCCCAAATCATTGAGAAATTAGTGAAAGTACAGGAGTACCAATAAAGGTACAATACAACGTACCGACATTACCATAATGCATAGAATGGACCATATATATAATATCAAAAAAAGTCAAAAAAGGGGGATAAAGAGATAAAAAGATGTATCCCACTGTGGCCCATCCTTCAGACTGGGCAACAACACAAAAGTCAACCAGATTTTAAATTTTAAATATTAAATATTAAATAAGGAGGGAGGTGCAGCATATAATTAACCTGATAATTAAAAAACCAAAAGTACACCAATACAGTATCGAATCCTAACCAGTCATGCCAATAGACACTGATATAACCAAAATTGATAAATTATTCAAACCAAGACCCTATGGCTCAAGAGTAACAAAGATCGCCAAAAAAGGGCTTGGCAAAATGCATCCTTCATATTGACTAGAAAGAAAAAAAGCAAAAAAGCAAAAAGCCAGATGAGACCAAAAACCATTACTTTATAGATGGTGATGCATTTCGTCGTCGGTATTGTGTCCCATCTGGATACATCTTAAGCGACATATCCAGATTGCCTCTCTACGGCGCAATGCTAATTCCCGATTCCCGCCTCGTGGGTGTATGGGAATGTGATCAATGCCATGGAACCACACTCTACAATCATTAGCATGATGTTCCCTCATATGGTAGGTCATGGGATACTTGAAATCATTATTCCTAATGGCACGCACATGTTCCTGTATGCGTTGCTTAAGAGGTCTAATAGTGCTCCCCACGTATATTTTTTCACAATCACAACCCAGTATATAAACTACATATTTAGTATTGCAGTTTATGAAATGCCTTATTTCATATTCCTTGGTTGTGTTGTAGGAGAACTTCTTGATCTTATTTCTCCCCAATGGGCACATATTGCAATTCATGCATGTGACAAAACCATTAGGGGCTAAAGGCAACCAAGTTTTGTGAGTATTACTTCTGATGTAACTGGGGCAGAGTAGATTTCGTAGTGTCTTGCCCCTCCGAAATGTCACTTTGGGTGTAGGTGTAATGTGTTCCCTCAAACTGGGAATATCATTCAAAAGGCCCCAATGTTTTCTCAAGATATTAAACAAACCAGAACTATTATTGGTGTATTGAGTAACAAAAGCCAGATGTGAGCTCCTTGCCTCAATGCGACCTCCATCTGTCTTGGTCACTAATGTACTGGCCCTTGTTAACCTCTGAATTCGTTGGTCAGCCTTTCTCAAAATCTCATCTTTGTAACCTCGGTGCCTGAATCTGTTTTTAACAATTTGAATATTATCCCTGAATGTCAAGTCAGTACTGCAGTTCCTACGGACCCGTATCATTTCCCCAAATGGGATATTCCTGATCACAGATTGGGGGTGGGCACTGGTGGCATGTAACGTACTGTTACATGAGGTAGATTTGCGAAAGATGGTACTTTGAATGGTATTATTTTCAATATAGAACAATAAGTCCAAAAATTCCATCCTGCTCGAACTGTATTTAATAGTTAAATGTACATTATAGGGATTATTGTTAAGAAAAGAGTGGTACTCTATCAACTGAACAACGGATCCATTCCATAGTAAAATGATGTCATCAATATACCTCCCCCAGAACACAATCATGTCCATCCAGGGGAGGCATATTTACCCCAGGCGTGCTCCCTCTCCCACCAGCCCATAAATAGTCCGGCGTAAGAGGGAGCAAATCTTGAACCCATGGCGGTCCCTTGGGTCTGATGGAACCAGGTCCCATCATGTAAAAAGAAATTCTTTGACAAGATGATATCCGTCATTTCCATGAGCATTTCGTTATGTTCAGTATAGTCTGCTGTGCGTGTTCTCAAAAAAGAATGCACCAGCCATTATACCAAAGTCTTTTTGAATACAAGTGTATAGCCCTGTCACATCCATGGTGACGAACATTAACTCATCCGACCATGCTACACCATCCAATTTCTGCAATATATCACGGGAATCCTGAATATATGCCGGAAGATTGATCACAAAAGGCTGAAGAAATTTATCCACATATTGTGAAAGCCGTTCCGTGGGTGAATCAATGCCAGAAATAATCGGACGCCCCGGTGGAAATATACCCTCCTTATGAATCTTGGGGAGAATATAGATACAGGGGGCGAGTGGATTATTAACAGTCAAATACTTGTGTTCCTCATCCGACAATAAACCATTTTCACGCCAATCAAGTAATCTTGTGTTGATATGAGTAACAAGGGAGGCAATGGGATTACTAGTGATCATACGATAACAGCTGCAATCACTAAGTTGTCTATTAATTTCATCCATATAATCAGTTGTGTTCATAATCACCACATTGCCTCCCTTGTCAGCCTCCCTGATGATGATAGAATCATCACCACCAAGGGTCTGGAGTGCTGACCTCTCAGCTTTAGTCAGGTTCTGTTTGTAATGGTCATGTCTGCGTGGAGCATCCATGAGAACATGGAGATCCTTGGTTACTTTCTCCTTAAAAAGATCAATGTTAATATGTGTATTAACAGGCATAAATTTAGACCGGGGCTTAAGTCCACTACTGACCCCCGTGTTTTCTCTAATATCTAAATCATCCCTAAGATCTTGTATAGTAAATTGTTCATCATCTGGAATTGATAACAGCATCTGTAGATCTTGTAGGTCTGAAACAGTGTGTGTCACAGTTTGTGTTGGTCTTATCATAGGGCATACATTCAGAGGATTTGAGTGGAAAAAATCTTTTAATTTCAAAAGGCGTACAAATTTATACAAGTCAATCATTATGTCAACTGGGTCGCCCCATTGAGAAGGACAGAAACTTAAACCTTTTTGTAGGACATTACATTCATCATCAGATAAAGTTCGACTGGATAAATTAACAATTGTAAGTTCATTCAATTCAACAGTATCATACAAACCAGGCACTATGATGTCTTTGACCGTGTTGACATCCCTTCGGTCATTTCTTTCTTTCTTTCTTTATCCTGCCACCTTTCCCCCCCCTCCTTGTTTTTGGTCTTTTTTTGTTGTGGCCTTGTTGCCCAATCTTACCCGCTCCATTTCCACTAAAAAATTACACCGACCTGTAGAAGTCACCAGAGTTGCTCCCCCATCCCGAGATGTGCTACTCTCTATAGAAGAAATTGAGCTGCTACTATTCGAAACTGAGTCAGCCGATTCCTCCCTTGCTCTTTTGCCATCGCCTATTGGTCTAATGTTATCAAATTTATGGGCAAAGGTGTATATCCTCCCATTTTTGTAATCGTTATCATCACGTTTTATTTTCCTTAATTTTTTATCCCTTAGATAAATTTGGTGTGTCTCAATCACTCTATCATAGATCTCATAATTCTTTTTAATGACATCTTTAAGATCAGAGCAGTCAATCTCCCTTTCCAGATTTATGATTTCCTCCTTTAGACTGGTCACCTTTTTGTCAGAATGTTTGATCAAGATACGCATCATAACGCTCGAAGCCTGCTGCAAATTATCTTCCCAATCCTTGAGTGCATCTTCATCGAGGTCCTCAAAGGTTGGGAAGATGAGAATCCTCAACCCTCTAGGGATTTTGTTATTGTCAAGATATTTTTGTAATGTAATCCCGTCCCACCAACGAGACATTTCTTGCTTTTTAAGCCTTTCTAACCTCTGGAACTTAGATCGCAATCCTTCTCCTGTTGTTTCCCTTATTATATTCGAACTACCAGAAACATTGGTAGAAAACAGGCCAAGGGCCAATTCTTCCCTCTTGTCGTTAAATTTCGACATCTCCCAAAGGATATGGTCTCAAAACAATTTATTATTATATAAACAGAATATATTCTTGGCTAGGATCGTGCCAATGGGTCCCAAAGCATAAAACCACAAAAATCGGACAGTGGACCAAAAGCAACCAATAAGGCACCAATCACATAAAATCACCAATACAAATCAGACAATACAAAAGTAACATGTGTGCACGTCTCCAAAGGTACCCCCTGTCCAAGGGCACTCCCCTGAAGCCAGGGGCAACAAAATGGAAAAACTAAATCAGAGCTGCACCACTTTACAGGGAACTTAAATTCATGTAAATAGTCAATGTTCAATGAAGCAGTTGTACAGAGATCCAATTTTCTCTTCTTTATTGGTTCAATCTTTTAAGAACAAACAGCCAACGCGTTTCGTCCTGAAACACAGGACTTCATCAGGGCTGTAAATTTAAAAACATAAAGAATACATTTACAATACACAAACTATACACCACATACAACAATGCTCCATACATATATATAGATAATACACGACAACATCAAAAAAATCACACATCCATAAATAAGGCATTTCGACAAAAGACACACATATATTACATGTTTACACAGAGACCATACCCCACATACGTCAAAGGACAAAACAGTTTTTGAAATACAAAACTTTTGTATCCTAAATAAATACACAAAAACACAAACTCCACATTACATTTAAAAACAGACACCAATAAAGCCATTAAAATACAAACGAATACATCCCAAATAGGCACAATTAAAACATGTAATGATGTCTATAGCAGCCAATCCATAGATGGTCAATCATGAGGATATAGACACCAACCCCTCATGAAATATTTTTATAAATCACACTTGAATCCCAATAACAAAAAATCTAAACGTGTCATTGATAGTGACTGTTAGCGAGGTAACCCCAGACAGTATATACCCAAGAACCCCCATAAAAAAATATAACAGTCACTATATCTCAACATCCAAAATGTCATGGGTACCTACCATTGATAAGTCTATATGGACCAAGGAAAAGATAGAGGTAATAACCTCAAACGAATGGAAAAACAGGCAGTGGTGACAATCACACCAATACGTAAAGCTGAAAATCAAAAACAAAAAAGAGAAACAATATAAATGGAAACCATAAGAAAGATCAAGTCTTTATATGGCCTAAATCTACCTACTTATACTAGTTATGTACATAAATTACGTATTGGCCTACCTCAAATATCAAGCCAACAAATGATCCAATTAAATATAGATGATAGATTCTCCAATAAGGGTCCAAATTCTTTATAGCGATTAGAAATCACCAATAATTAATGCAGAGCGCGTGGTGTGATAACCCAAAAGCTTGATCTGTTATTGTACAATCAGCGCTCCTTTGGACATATCCAGAATTCGACGAACATACCTATTGGTAAAACCATGCGAAGAAAATGACATCGAAGACAAGAATATATGTATACATTCATAATGTTATTCGACATGGCCTAGATTTAAATGCTGTAAAAGCAGCAACATCATGTCTTGATGATCATTACAAGTAATTTGAAACACAGAGAAGATCCCCATGAACCATTTTATTGTTACTTTTTCCATAATAACCACTATGAAGACGTCACATTTACTGAACAAGCCCAGAGGGTTTAAAAGAACTGCGCAAATATGCACAGTTATATGTCATATAATACCAACACTTCAACTATGAGCGTTCCAGAAAAATCGTCGCACAAACTGAACAAGCTATAAACTGACCCCGACATATATTAGTCGGGTTAAAACAACTGCATATCCGATATTGGAGTGACCACTAAAGGGCCAACAAATGTATGTCCCAAAAACGAATATAGACTGTAAATAGGGGACACCAGCACACATATGGCAGCATTCACTGGTGAATAATGAACTCGTTCAAACCCCTTATAAAGGTGTCTGCTTGGAAACAGATATCTTATGAGCCCAAGTACAGATGAACCAGAATACAATAGAGTGAATGAGAGAACCCCAGCAATAACGCATATCGCACAAATAGCGCAATGCCGTAGTAACAAAACGACAAAACCTTGAATGTTATACAAAAATTTCCACACCAAAATGCACTTACTTCGTAATAGGAAGTCTCACGCCGCCCGGTATTCGGCGTTCTCAAAAACTCCCGTAAATTCAAAATATAAATAAGCATGGCAACCAAAGATCACGTTGTCAGGTGACACACGCAAAATACGTGAAGCGCCCATAGTAGTGAACGTAATGGTAATACTAAGCAGATTGATGCCGCCATGTTGGAGAGGAGTTATCAGAATAAAAAACACTACAATCCCAGAACATTTAGACATTAGGAAAGGTACTAGAATGCCAATAAAGATATAGTAATTACAACGTACCGACACTAACATAATGCGCCCGTAAATTCAAAATATATAAATAAGCGTGGCCACCAAAGATCACGTTGTCAGGTGACACACGCGAAATACGTGATGCGCCCGTAATAATGAACGTAATGGTAATACTAAGCAGATTGATGCCGCCATATTGGAGAGGAGTTATCAGAATAAGAAACACTGCAATCCCAGAGCATTTAAACATTAGGAAAGGTACTAGAATGCCAATAAAGATATAGTAATTACAACGTACCGACACTAACATAATGCAAGGAATGGATGCACGCGAACTACGTAATGCACCCATAAGAATAAACGTAATGGTAAACCTAAACAGGGCTATACCGCCATATTGGAGAAGAGTTATCAGAATGAAAGACACTGAAATCCCAAATCATTGAGAAATTAGTGAAAGTACAGGAGTACCAATAAAGGTACAATACAACGTACCGACATTACCATAATGCATAGAATGGACCATATATATAATATCAAAAAAAGTCAAAAAAGGGGGATAAAGAGATAAAAAGATGTATCCCACTGTGGCCCATCCTTCAGACTGGGCAACAACACAAAAGTCAACCAGATTTTAAATTTTAAATATTAAATATTAAATAAGGAGGGAGGTGCAGCATATAATTAACCTGATAATTAAAAAACCAAAAGTACACCAATACAGTATCGAATCCTAACCAGTCATGCCAATAGACACTGATATAACCAAAATTGATAAATTATTCAAACCAAGACCCTATGGCTCAAGAGTAACAAAGATCGCCCAAAAAAGGGCTTGGCAAAATGCATCCTTCATATTGACTAGAAAGAAAAAAAGCAAAAAAGCAAAAAGCCAGATGAGACCAAAAACCATTACTTTATAGATGGTGATGCATTTCGTCGTCGGTATTGTGTCCCATCTGGATACATCTTAAGCGACATATCCAGATTGCCTCTCTACGGCGCAATGCTAATTCCCGATTCCCGCCTCGTGGGTGTATGGGAATGTGATCAATGCCATGGAACCACACTCTACAATCATTAGCATGATGTTCCCTCATATGGTAGGTCATGGGATACTTGAAATCATTATTCCTAATGGCACGCACATGTTCCTGTATGCGTTGCTTAAGAGGTCTAATAGTGCTCCCCACGTATATTTTTTCACAATCACAACCCAGTATATAAACTACATATTTAGTATTGCAGTTTATGAAATGCCTTATTTCATATTCCTTGGTTGTGTTGTAGGAGAACTTCTTGATCTTATTTCTCCCCAATGGGCACATATTGCAATTCATGCATGTGACAAAACCATTAGGGGCTAAAGGCAACCAAGTTTTGTGAGTATTACTTCTGATGTAACTGGGGCAGAGTAGATTTCGTAGTGTCTTGCCCCTCCGAAATGTCACTTTGGGTGTAGGTGTAATGTGTTCCCTCAAACTGGGAATAT
Source organism: Calotriton arnoldi (assembly GCA_963921515.1). NCBI lineage: Eukaryota > Metazoa > Chordata > Amphibia > Caudata > Salamandridae > Calotriton > Calotriton arnoldi. Next base: position 1,195,161 of record CAWUFW010004688.1, read on the forward strand.
CATTCAAAAGGCCCCAATGTTTTCTCAAGATATTAAACAAACCAGAACTATTATTGGTGTATTGAGTAACAAAAGCCAGATGTGAGCTCCTTGCCTCAATGCGACCTCCATCTGTCTTGGTCACTAATGTACTGGCCCTTGTTAACCTCTGAATTCGTTGGTCAGCCTTTCTCAAAATCTCATCTTTGTAACCTCGGTGCCTGAATCTGTTTTTAACAATTTGAATATTATCCCTGAATGTCAAGTCAGTACTGCAGTTCCTACGGACCCGTATCATTTCCCCAAATGGGATATTCCTGATCACAGATTGGGGGTGGGCACTGGTGGCATGTAACGTACTGTTACATGAGGTAGATTTGCGAAAGATGGTACTTTGAATGGTATTATTTTCAATATAGAACAATAAGTCCAAAAATTCCATCCTGCTCGAACTGTATTTAATAGTTAAATGTACATTATAGGGATTATTGTTAAGAAAAGAGTGGTACTCTATCAACTGAACAACGGATCCATTCCATAGTAAAATGATGTCATCAATATACCTCCCCCAGAACACAATCATGTCCATCCAGGGGAGGCATATTTACCCCAGGCGTGCTCCCTCTCCCACCAGCCCATAAATAGTCCGGCGTAAGAGGGAGCAAATCTTGAACCCATGGCGGTCCCTTGGGTCTGATGGAACCAGGTCCCATCATGTAAAAAGAAATTCTTTGACAAGATGATATCCGTCATTTCCATGAGCATTTCGTTATGTTCAGTATAGTCTGCTGTGCGTGTTCTCAAAAAAGAATGCACAGCCATTATACCAAAGTCTTTTTGAATACAAGTGTATAGCCCTGTCACATCCATGGTGACGAACATTAACTCATCCGACCATGCTACACCATCCAATTTCTGCAATATATCACGGGAATCCTGAATATATGCCGGAAGATTGATCACAAAAGGCTGAAGAAATTTATCCACATATTGTGAAAGCCGTTCCGTGGGTGAATCAATGCCAGAAATAATCGGACGCCCCGGTGGAAATATACCCTCCTTATGAATCTTGGGGAGAATATAGATACAGGGGCGAGTGGATTATTAACAGTCAAATACTTGTGTTCCTCATCCGACAATAAACCATTTTCACGCCAATCAAGTAATCTTGTGTTGATATGAGTAACAAGGGAGGCAATGGGATTACTAGTGATCATACGATAACAGCTGCAATCACTAAGTTGTCTATTAATTTCATCCATATAATCAGTTGTGTTCATAATCACCACATTGCCTCCCTTGTCAGCCTCCCTGATGATGATAGAATCATCACCACCAAGGGTCTGGAGTGCTGACCTCTCAGCTTTAGTCAGGTTCTGTTTGTAATGGTCATGTCTGCGTGGAGCATCCATGAGAACATGGAGATCCTTGGTTACTTTCTCCTTAAAAAGATCAATGTTAATATGTGTATTAACAGGCATAAATTTAGACCGGGGCTTAAGTCCACTACTGACCCCCGTGTTTTCTCTAATATCTAAATCATCCCTAAGATCTTGTATAGTAAATTGTTCATCATCTGGAATTGATAACAGCATCTGTAGATCTTGTAGGTCTGAAACAGTGTGTGTCACAGTTTGTGTTGGTCTTATCATAGGGCATACATTCAGAGGATTTGAGTGGAAAAAATCTTTTAATTTCAAAAGGCGTACAAATTTATACAAGTCAATCATTATGTCAACTGGGTCGCCCCATTGAGAAGGACAGAAACTTAAACCTTTTTGTAGGACATTACATTCATCATCAGATAAAGTTCGACTGGATAAATTAACAATTGTAAGTTCATTCAATTCAACAGTATCATACAAACCAGGCACTATGATGTCTTTGACCGTGTTGACATCCCTTCGGTCATTTCTTTCTTTCTTTCTTTCTTTTATCCTGCCACCTTTTCCCCCCCCTCCTTGTTTTTGGTCTTTTTTTGTTGTGGCCTTGTTGCCCAATCTTACCCGCTCCATTTCCACTAAAAAATTACACCGACCTGTAGAAGTCACCGGAGTTGCTCCCCCATCCCGAGATGTGCTACTCTCTATAGAAGAAATTGAGCTGCTACTATTCGAAACTGAGTCAGCCGATTCCTCCCTTGCTCTTTTGCCATCGCCTATTGGTCTAATGTTATCAAATTTATGGGCAAAGGTGTATATCCTCCCATTTTTGTAATCATTATCATCACGTTTTATTTTCCTTAATTTTTTATCCCTTAGATAAATTTGGTGTGTCTCAATCACTCTATCATAGATCTCATAATTCTTTTTAATGACATCTTTAAGATCAGAGCAGTCAATCTCCCTTTCCAGATTTATGATTTCCTCCTTTAGACTGGTCACCTTTTTGTCAGAATGTTTGATCAAGATACGCATCATAACGCTCGAAGCCTGCTGCAAATTATCTTCCCAATCCTTGAGTGCATCTTCATCGAGGTCCTCAAAGGTTGGGAAGATGAGAATCCTCAACCCTCTAGGGATTTTGTTATTGTCAAGATATTTTTGTAATGTAATCCCGTCCCACCAACGAGACATTTCTTGCTTTTTAAGCCTTTCTAACCTCTGGAACTTAGATCGCAATCCTTCTCCTGTTGTTTCCCTTATTATATTCGAACTACCAGAAACATTGGTAGAAAACAGGCCAAGGGCCAATTCTTCCCTCTTGTCGTTAAATTTCGACATCTCCCAAAGGATATGGTCTCAAAACAATTTATTATTATATAAACAGAATATATTCTTGGCTAGGATCGTGCCAATGGGTCCCAAAGCATAAAACCACAAAAATCGGACAGTGGACCAAAAGCAACCAATAAGGCACCAATCACATAAAATCACCAATACAAATCAGACAATACAAAAGTAACATGTGTGCACGTCTCCAAAGGTACCCCCTGTCCAAGGGCACTCCCCTGAAGCCAGGGGCAACAAAATGGAAAAACTAAATCAGAGCTGCACCACTTTACAGGGAACTTAAATTCATGTAAATAGTCAATGTTCAATGAAGCAGTTGTACAGAGATCCAATTTTCTCTTCTTTATTGGTTCAATCTTTTAAGAACAAACAGCCAACGCGTTTCGTCCTGAAACACAGGACTTCATCAGGGCTGTAAATTTAAAAACATAAAGAATACATTTACAATACACAAACTATACACCACATACAACAATGCTCCATACATATATATAGATAATACACGACAACATCAAAAAAATCACACATCCATAAATAAGGCATTTCGACAAAAGACACACATATATTACATGTTTACACAGAGACCATACCCCACATACGTCAAAGGACAAAACAGTTTTTGAAATACAAAACTTTTGTATCCTAAATAAATACACAAAAACACAAACTCCACATTACATTTAAAAACAGACACCAATAAAGCCATTAAAATACAAACGAATACATCCCAAATAGGCACAATTAAAACATGTAATGATGTCTATAGCAGCCAATCCATAGATGGTCAATCATGAGGATATAGACACCAACCCCTCATGAAATATTTTTATAAATCACACTTGAATCCCAATAACAAAAAATCTAAACGTGTCATTGATAGTGACTGTTAGCGAGGTAACCCCAGACAGTATATACCCAAGAACCCCCATAAAAAAATATAACAGTCACTATATCTCAACATCCAAAATGTCATGGGTACCTACCATTGATAAGTCTATATGGACCAAGGAAAAGATAGAGGTAATAACCTCAAACGAATGGAAAAACAGGCAGTGGTGACAATCACACCAATACGTAAAGCTGAAAATCAAAAACAAAAAAGAGAAACAATATAAATGGAAACCATAAGAAAGATCAAGTCTTTATATGGCCTAAATCTACCTACTTATACTAGTTATGTACATAAATTACGTATTGGCCTACCTCAAATATCAAGCCAACAAATGATCCAATTAAATATAGATGATAGATTCTCCAATAAGGGTCCAAATTCTTTATAGCGATTAGAAATCACCAATAATTAATGCAGAGCGCGTGGTGTGATAACCCAAAAGCTTGATCTGTTATTGTACAATCAGCGCTCCTTTGGACATATCCAGAATTCGACGAACATACCTATTGGTAAAACCATGCGAAGAAAATGACATCGAAGACAAGAATATATGTATACATTCATAATGTTATTCGACATGGCCTAGATTTAAATGCTGTAAAAGCAGCAACATCCATGTCTTGATGATCATTACAAGTAATTTGAAACACAGAGAAGATCCCCATGAACCATTTTATTGTTACTTTTTCCATAATAACCACTATGAAGACGTCACATTTACTGAACAAGCCCAGAGGGTTTAAAAGAACTGCGCAAATATGCACAGTTATATGTCATATAATACCAACACTTCAACTATGAGCGTTCCAGAAAAATCGTCGCACAAACTGAACAAGCTATAAACTGACCCCGACATATATTAGTCGGGTTAAAACAACTGCATATCCGATATTGGAGTGACCACTAAAGGGCCAACAAATGTATGTCCCAAAAACGAATATAGACTGTAAATAGGGGACACCAGCACACATATGGCAGCATTCACTGGTGAATAATGAACTCGTTCAAACCCCTTATAAAGGTGTCCTGCTTGGAAACAGATATCTTATGAGCCCAAGTACAGATGAACCAGAATACAATAGAGTGAATGAGAGAACCCCAGCAATAACGCATATCGCACAAATAGCGCAATGCCGTAGTAACAAAACGACAAAACCTTGAATGTTATACAAAAATTTCCACACCAAAATGCACTTACTTCGTAATAGGAAGTCTCACGCCGCCCGGTATTCGGCGTTCTCAAAAACTCCCGTAAATTCAAAATATAAATAAGCGTGGCAACCAAAGATCACGTTGTCAGGTGACACACGCAAAATACGTGAAGCGCCCATAGTAGTGAACGTAATGGTAATACTAAGCAGATTGATGCCGCCATGTTGGAGAGGAGTTATCAGAATAAAAAACACTACAATCCCAGAACATTTAGACATTAGGAAAGGTACTAGAATGCCAATAAAGATATAGTAATTACAACGTACCGACACTAACATAATGCGCCCGTCAATTCAAAATATATAAATAAGCGTGGCCACCAAAGATCACGTTGTCAGGTGACACACGCGAAATACGTGATGCGCCCGTAATAATGAACATAATGGTAATACTAAGCAGATTGATGCCGCCATATTGGAGAGGAGTTATCAGAATAAGAAACACTGCAATCCCAGAGCATTTAAACATTAGGAAAGGTACTAGAATGCCAATAAAGATATAGTAATTACAACGTACCGACACTAACATAATGCAAGGAATGGATGCACGCGAACTACGTAATGCACCCATAAGAATAAACGTAATGGTAAACCTAAACAGGGCTATACCGCCATATTGGAGAAGAGTTATCAGAATGAAAGACACTGAAATCCCAAATCATTGAGAAATTAGTGAAAGTACAGGAGTACCAATAAAGGTACAATACAACGTACCGACATTACCATAATGCATAGAATGGACCATATATATAATATCAAAAAAAGTCAAAAAAGGGGGATAAAGAGATAAAAAGATGTATCCCACTGTGGCCCATCCTTCAGACTGGGCAACAACACAAAAGTCAACCAGATTTTAAATTTTAAATATTAAATATTAAATAAGGAGGGAGGTGCAGCATATAATTAACCTGATAATTAAAAAACCAAAAGTACACCAATACAGTATCGAATCCTAACCAGTCATGCCAATAGACACTGATATAACCAAAATTGATAAATTATTCAAACCAAGACCCTATGGCTCAAGAGTAACAAAGATCGCCAAAAAAAGGGCTTGGCAAAATGCATCCTTCATATTGACTAGAAAGAAAAAAAGCAAAAAAGCAAAAAGCCAGATGAGACCAAAAACCATTACTTTATAGATGGTGATGCATTTCGTCGTCGGTATTGTGTCCCATCTGGATACATCTTAAGCGACATATCCAGATTGCCTCTCTACGGCGCAATGCTAATTCCCGATTCCCGCCTCGTGGGTGTATGGGAATGTGATCAATGCCATGGAACCACACTCTACAATCATTAGCATGATGTTCCCTCATATGGTAGGTCATGGGATACTTGAAATCATTATTCCTAATGGCACGCACATGTTCCTGTATGCGTTGCTTAAGAGGTCTAATAGTGCTCCCCACGTATATTTTTTCACAATCACAACCCAGTATATAAACTACATATTTAGTATTGCAGTTTATGAAATGCCTTATTTCATATTCCTTGGTTGTGTTGTAGGAGAACTTCTTGATCTTATTTCTCCCCAATGGGCACATATTGCAATTCATGCATGTGACAAAACCATTAGGGGCTAAAGGCAACCAAGTTTTGTGAGTATTACTTCTGATGTAACTGGGGCAGAGTAGATTTCGTAGTGTCTTGCCCCTCCGAAATGTCACTTTGGGTGTAGGTGTAATGTGTTCCCTCAAACTGGGAATATCATTCAAAAGGCCCCAATGTTTTCTCAAGATATTAAACAAACCAGAACTATTATTGGTGTATTGAGTAACAAAAGCCAGATGTGAGCTCCTTGCCTCAATGCGACCTCCATCTGTCTTGGTCACTAATGTACTGGCCCTTGTTAACCTCTGAATTCGTTGGTCAGCCTTTCTCAAAATCTCATCTTTGTAACTTCGGTGCCTGAATCTGTTTTTAACAATTTGAATATTATCCCTGAATGTCAAGTCAGCACTGCAGTTCCTACGGACCCGTATCATTTCTCCAAATGGGATATTCCTGATCACAGATTGGGGGTGGGCACTGGTGGCATGTAACGTTCTGTTACATGAGGTAGATTTGCGAAAGATGGTACTTTGAATGGTATTATTTTCAATATAGAACAATAAGTCCAAAAATTCCATCCTGCTCGAACTGTATTTAATAGTTAAATGTACATTATAGGGATTATTGTTAAGAAAAGAGTGGTACTCTATCAACTGAACAACGGATCCATTCCATAGTAAAATGATGTCATCAATATACCTCCCCCAGAACACAATCATGTCCATCCAGGGGGAGGCATATTTACCCCAGGCGTGCTCCTCTCCCACCAGCCCATAAATAGTCCGGCGTAAGAGGGAGCAAATCTTGAACCCATGGCGGTCCCTTGGGTCTGATGGAACCAGGTCCCATCATGTAAAAAGAAATTCTTTGACAAGATGATATCCGTCATTTCCATGAGCATTTCGTTATGTTCACTATCAATGACACGTTTAGATTTTTTGTTATTGGGATTCAAGTGTGATTTATAAAAATATTTCATGAGGGGTTGGTGTCTATGTCCTCATGATTGACCATCTATGGATTGGCTGCTATAGACATCATTACATGTTTTAATTGTGCCTATTTGGGATGTATTCGTTTGTATTTTAATGGCTTTATTGGGGTCTGTTTTTAAATGTAATGTGGAGTTTGTGTTTTTGTGTATTTATTTAGGATACAAAAGTTTTTGCTTCATTGAACATTGACTATTTACATGAATTTAAGTTCCCTGTAAAGTGGTGCAGCTCTGATTTAGTTTTTCCATTTTGTTGCCCCTGGCTTCAGGGGAGTGCCCTTGGACAGGGGGTACCTTTGGAGACGTGCACACATGTTACTTTTGTATTGTCTGATTTGAATTGGTGATTTTATGTGATTGGTGCCTTATTGGTTGCTTTTGGTCCACTGTCCGATTTTTGTGGTTTTATGCTTTGGGACCCATTGGCACGATCCTAGCCAAGAATATATTCTGTTTATATAATAATAAATTGTTTTGAGACCATATCCTTTGGGAGATGTCGAAATTTAACGACAAGAGGGAAGAATTGGCCCTTGGCCTGTTTTCTACCAATGTTTCTGGTAGTTCGAATATAATAAGGGAAACAACAGGAGAAGGATTGCGATCTAAGTTCCAGAGGTTAGAAAGGCTTAAAAAGCAAGAAATGTCTCGTTGGTGGGACGGGATTACATTACAAAAATATCTTGACAATAACAAAATCCCTAGAGGGTTGAGGATTCTCATCTTCCCAACCTTTGAGGACCTCGATGAAGATGCACTCAAGGATTGGGAAGATAATTTGCAGCAGGCTTCGAGCGTTATGATGCGTATCTTGATCAAACATTCTGACAAAAAGGTGACCAGTCTAAAGGAGGAAATCATAAATCTGGAAAGGGAGATTGACTGCTCTGATCTTAAAGATGTCATTAAAAAGAATTATGAGATCTATGATAGAGTGATTGAGACACACCAAATTTATCTAAGGGATAAAAAATTAAGGAAAATAAAACGTGATGATAACGATTACAAAAATGGGAGGATATACACCTTTGCCCATAAACTTGATAACATTAGACCAATAGGCGATGGCAAAAGAGCAAGGGAGGAATCGGCTGACTCAGTTTCGAATAGTAGCAGCTCAATTTCTTCTATAGAGAGTAGCACATCTCGGGATGGGGGAGCAACTCCGGTGACTTCTACAGGTCGGTGTAATTTTTTAGTGGAAATGGAGCGGGTAAGATTGGGCAACAAGGCCACAACAAAAAAAGACCAAAAACAAGGAGGGGGGAAAAAGGTGGCAGGATAAAAGAAAGAAAGAAAGAAAGAAATGACCGAAGGGATGTCAACACGGTCAAAGACATCATAGTGCCTGGTTTGTATGATACTGTTGAATTGAATGAACTTACAATTGTTAATTTATCCAGTCGAACTTTATCTGATGATGAATGTAATGTCCTACAAAAAGGTTTAAGTTTCTGTCCTTCTCAATGGGGCGACCCAGTTGACATAATGATTGACTTGTATAAATTTGTACGCCTTTTGAAATTAAAAGATTTTTTCCACTCAAATCCTCTGAATGTATGCCCTATGATAAGACCAACACAAACTGTGACACACACTGTTTCAGACCTACAAGATCTACAGATGCTGTTATCAATTCCAGATGATGAACAATTTACTATACAAGATCTTAGGGATGATTTAGATATTAGAGAAAACACGGGGGTCAGTAGTGGACTTAAGCCCGGTCTAAATTTATGCCTGTTAATACACATATTAACATTGATCTTTTTAAGGAGAAAGTAACCAAGGATCTCCATGTTCTCATGGATGCTCCACGCAGACATGACCATTACAAACAGAACCTGACTAAAGCTGAGAGGTCAGCACTCCAGACCCTTGGTGGTGATGATTCTATCATCATCAGGGAGGCTGACAAGGGAGGCAATGTGGTGATTATGAACACAACTGATTATATGGATGAAATTAATAGGCAACTAAGTGATTGCAGCTGTTATCGTATGATCACTAGTAATCCCATTGCCTCCCTTGTTACTCATATCAACACAAGATTACTCGATTGGCGTGAAAATGGTTTATTGTCGGATGAGGAACACAAGTATTTGACTGTTAATAATCCACTCGCCCCCTGTATCTATATTCTCCCCAAGATTCATAAGGAGGGTATATTTCCACCGGGGCGTCCGATTATTTCTGGCATTGATTCACCCACGGAACGGCTTTCACAATATGTGGATACATTTCTTCAGCCTTTTGTGATCAATCTTCCGGCATATATTCAGGATTCCCGTGATATATTGCAGAAATTGGATGGTGTAGCATGGTCGGATGAGTTAATGTTCGTCACCATGGATGTGACAGGGCTATACACTTGTATTCAAAAAGACTTTGGTATAATGGCTGTGCATTCTTTTTGAGAACACGCACAGCAGACTATACTGAACATAACGAAATGCTCATGGAAATGACGGATATCATCTTGTCAAAGAATTTCTTTTTACATGATGGGACCTGGTTCCATCAGACCCAAGGGACCGCCATGGGTTCAAGATTTGCTCCCTCTTACGCCGGACTATTTATGGGCTGGTGGGAGAGGGAGCACGCCTGAGGTAAATATGCCTCCCCTGGATGGACATGATTGTGTTCTGGGGGAGGTATATTGATGACATCATTTTACTATGGAATGGATCCGTTGTTCAGTTGATAGAGTACCACTCTTTTCTTAACAATAATCCCTATAATGTACATTTAACTATTAAATACAGTTCGAGCAGGATGGAATTTTTGGACTTATTGTTCTATATTGAAAATAATACCATTCAAAGTACCATCTTTCACAAATCTACCTCATGTAACAGTACGTTACATGCCACCAGTGCCCACCCCCAATCTGTGATCATGAATATCCCATTTGGGGAAATGATACGGGTCCGTAGGAACTGCAGTACTGACTTGACATTCAGGGATAATATTCAAATTGTTAAAAACAGATTCAGGAGGGCGTGGCTTGGATGCCGAACATGGCGGACGAGTCTCGATAGAGCTCCGTCGTCCGCCCTTGCCAATTTCATCATCCGTCCTTCATCCCGGTCCCCACTGACCGAAATTGTGGTGCGCCTTGGAGGGGGCCGTGTCGGGCTTCAGGTGGTGTGCCCCTGTGGCTCGTGAGGGCCTGCTTCGGCCGCCGGGCCGGACCCCCGCCGGCGGGCGGTGGACGAGGTGCCCAGGGAGGCGGAGGCGCCGGCTGGACGCTGAGGCCGGGTTCCCTGTGCGGCAAGCCGGAGGGGCCATTGCCTGGTGTGGGCGGCCCACTCGGGGCGTGCCGGGTGCCCGGTTCTGTGGTTGGGGGCCGCTGTGTGGCTTTCGCGGCGCCCATCCCCCCTTGTGCATGCTGCAGTGATCGCCCGGCGGCCTGGACCACAGAGTGCTGCCCGGATGAGTCAGCCTGGAGGGCGCACATCATCGGAGCGGGCCTGCTCCTGAGGAGGAGTGAGTGGCGGCGGCGAGACCCTTGCCCCCCCGGCCCACCAGGGACCAGACGGACCGCGCCACGTGCCGAGGAGGTGAGCCTGAGTCGGGGCCTAGACGCCATAGGTCCCCCTGCAGGTGGCTGCCGAGCTGTGGATTCCGGCGTGAGGTGGGTCCTGCACTACAGCTGCGGCGTCCTCTGTGCGGGCGGAGTCAGCTGCCGGGGCCTCTCCGGGACCAGGGGCCCCCTGTGGCGGGGGCTGGGGCTGTGTCGGGCCCGGGAAGCAGTGAGGCCTTGGTCGGCGCTGGCTGTGGCCCCCTGGGGGTGCCTGCTGCCCGGATGAGTCAGCCTGGAGGGCGCACATCATCGGAGCGGACCTGCTCCTGAGGAGGAGTGAGTGGCGGCGGTGAGACCCTCACCCCCCCGGCCCACCAGGGACCAGACGGACCGTGCCACGCGCCGAGGAGGTGAGCCTGAGTCGGGGCCTGGACGCCATCGGTCCCCCTGCAGGTGGCTGCCGAGCTGTGGATTCCGGCGTGAGGTGGGTCCTGCATTACAGCCGCGGCATCCTCTGTGCGGGCGGCATCAGCTGCCGGGGCCTCTCCGGGACCAGGGGCCCCCTGTGGCGAGGGCTGGGGCTGTGCCGGGCCCGGGAAGCGGTGAGGCCTTGGTCGGCGCTGGCTGTGGGCCCCTGGGGGTGCCTTGGGCCGGGCCTGGGTCTGTGACTGCGCCGCCATCGTAGTGCCGCCCCCCCTGCGGCGGCTGAGGAAGATCCCCTGGTGGCGGCTCACAGGCGGGCCTACTTCTAACAGTGGAAGCTTGCGGACCGTGCAGGGGCCGGGCCTACATCGTGCTATAGCCGGGGGTGCCCTACCTGCCGCGCTGCGGTGCCTGTTCTCCTTTCCCTGCTCCTGGGTCCTGTGGTTAACTTTGCCCTGGTCTGCCGGCGGGTGGCCCTACACACCATCATGGGTAAGAACAACCCTAGCACAGCGGCGCCTAAACAACCTACCATGGACCAGTACACCACGGCCGTCCCAGCCGGGAGGGAGGCCGTTGGGGGCGTCTCCTCGGACACGGCGATGCTCCTAGAGGCCATCACGCAGTCCCACACGGCCCTCGAGGCCCAGATCGGTGCAGTGGGATCCGAGGTGTCGTTTCTTCGCCGAGACCTCCGGAAGGCGGTTGACCGGATCACGGAGGCCGAGACGAGGGTCTCCACTGTGGAGGATACTGTGTCTGCCCTTCAGAAAAAGGTCGACAAACTGGCCATGGTCTCCAGGGAGCTTGCGGCTAGGGCTGAGGACGCCGAAGGGAGGGCCCGCCGCAACAATATCCGCCTGGTGGGCTTTCCGGAGGGATGCGAGGGGTCCTCGATGGTAACTTTCCTTTCAACCTGGCTCAAGGCGCTGCTGCCTGCAGAAGATATTTCGCCCTCCTTCCTGATTGAACGAGCACATCGCGCCCTGACTAAGAAGCCGCCGCCGGGCGAGCGCTCGCGTCCGGTCATTGCCCGCCTCCTTAATTACGCTGACCGCGATGCCGTTCTGCGCTTTGCCCGCATGCACAAGGAGAGCATGGTCTATGAGTCCCACCCCATTATGGTCTTTCCGGACTACACCCGGATCGTCCAGCAGCAGCGACAGTCCTTCGTGGCGGCGAAGCGGCGCTTGCGCGACCTGAACCTTTCCTACGCTCTTATGTTTCCAGCTCGCATGAAAGTACTCTTCCAATCCAAATCCTACTTTTTCGACACTCCGGAGGAAGTCTTTGCATGGACAGACGAACACCGGCGCCTCAAGCCACACTCCCCGCCACCTCTGGACTCAGATTCCTCTCAGAGCTCACGTGTGAGTGGCCGTCAGGGTGGGGACACTTCGCACCGGCGACATCGCTCTCGATCCAACTGGCGTTCCCAGGACAAGACGGACGCAGCGAAGTGAGGTCCTGTGGGGTTGGCATTATCCTGGCTGTTCTACCTTTCATTGGGTCGGCTGCAGTGTCACACTAAGACCTCAGACATTGTGACAGTGGGGTACAGTACACTATCTCTGGCTAGGCTGGACTGAACCCGCCTCCTTGTTTTCAGTTTATGGGTATGGGTGGGAGGGAGGGATCCTTTGGAGGGTCCGCCGTGGTCTTCCCGTTGGAGGGCCTGGACGTGATTCTGCCGCGACAGATACTCCAAGTTCCAGGATGTATAGGGGGTGGGGGTGGTGGGAGGGGGGGGTTGGGCAGGTTGTCTTGCAGTTTTGTAATATGTTGTTTGCACCGCACTGTCCCACATACATAGGTAGGCATCCGCGTTTTGCTCCACCCATGGCTCATGGCCCATGCAGCTAGGACCACTCCTCCGGGGGACCTCAATATAGTGTCCTGGAATGTGCGGGGCCTGCTGAATAGGGTCAAGAGAGGGGCAGTACTGACCCAAGCCAAGCGGTACTCCGCCGATGTTCTGCTCCTACAGGAGACCCACCTGCTCGGCAACAAGGCCCCGTGCCTGTCCAGGTTCGGCTACACTGCAGTGCACCACTCGGGTTTCTCCAGGGGCGCACGCGGAACGGCCGTGCTCATACACCGTAGGGTCCCCTTCCAGGTTACGAGACAGTGGCTAGATCCCGGTGGCCGCTTTACGGTCGTGTCTGGTACCTTGGCGGGTGAGCAGGTAACGCTTGGTAGCATATATGCCCCACCCCCTTAGTCAGACGTTTGTGGACAGACTGACGCAGCTCTGGGGAGAATTTCCCGATGGCCTGATCATACTGGGGGAGACTGGAATGACACTATGGCCCCTCTGGACAGATGGAGGGCGCGGCCCCCGACCGTCCCCCCTCTAGAACTAAACTCAATACCCTTGCGTACACCCTGGGCTGGACGGACACATGGCGGGCCCTTCACCCTTTCGAGGCGGGATACACATACGTGTCGTCGGTACACCCTGCGCTGTCCCGCTTAGACTACCTGTTCCTCCCACATAGTTATACCCATAGGGTTGTGACCGCTTCTATCCTCCCACGTGGCCTGTCTGACCACTCGCCTACCCAACTCACGCTCAGTCTGCAAACTAGTCGCCCCTCCTATCGCTGGCGCATGTCACCGTGGCTGCTTCGGGATCCCGAGTATCGGGAGGCACTTCACCGCGCAACGGCAGATTACTTTGCCGCTAACGTTGGGTCTGTCTCCTCCAAGATTTCACTGTGGGAAGCCTTCAAGCCCACGATACGTGGGATAGATATTAGTTACCGCACGGGAGAAAAGAAACGTCGTCTAGCGCAGGTACTGGACCTGGAAGAGCGACAACGTGCTCTCCAGGATGCCGTGGTGGAGGGTTCGGACGGGGGTGCCCGCCGCAATCTGCTTCAGGTTCAACAGCAGCTGCACCAGTTGCTTACGAACACGGCCAAGGACGCCTGGCTGGCGACTCAATACCGGATATATCAATGGGGCGATAAGTCCAGCCAGATGCTCCATAGACTCTGCCAAGCGAGGTCCTCCCCGACTCAAGTCCCGGTACTCCGTTCCTCTACGGGCGCCTTGTGCTCCTCCCCGGAGGCAGTTGTACAGGTTTTCGCGGAGTTCTACGCCGCGCTCTACAGTGCCCGTGGGGAACTCGCCGACTCGCCCATCGATGCCTTTCTCGTAGATATCCCTCCGAAGCGCCTTTCCGATGAGCAGCGAGACGCCCTAGACAAACCTATCTCGCTGGATGAACTACAGGCTGCACTCACCAATATTCACCCAGGCCGCGCACCTGGCCCGAACGGGTTCCCCAGCGACTTCCTACGTCCCCACATGGGGACCGCTGGGCCTCATCTTCTCGGCGCACTACACCAGGCGCTTGAGCAAGAGATCTTACCCCCGGACTGGCGCCACGCCGAAATTGTTGTTTTTCTCAAGCCGGGCCGACCGCCGGAAGACCCGGGCTCTTATCGCCCCATATCCTTGCTGAATTTTGAGCCGAAGCTGCTGGGGAAGGTGTTGGCTGATCGCCTTCGTACATGTATCCTTGACCTTGTCCACCCGGACCAGTCCGGCTTCATGCCGCACCGCTCCACTAGGCATAACATACGACGCGTACATAATGCCATCGCCGGGGTCCATCGTCTGGGATGCCCAGCGGCGGTCCTACTGGCCGACATCGACAAGGCCTTCGATTCTCTAGGTTGGACGTACCTTTTCAAATTATTGGAGGCGGTCAATTTGGGGCCTCGCTTCCGCGCTTATGTTAAACTTTTATACACGGACCTAACGGCTTCTGTTCGGGTGGCCGGGTTTTGCTCGGACCCCTTTAACATTCAGCGGGGTACGAGACAGGGATGTCCTCTCTCCCCGCTTCTTTTCGCCTTGGCAATTGAACCTTTGGCAGCTTGGGTGCGTCTGGATGCAGTATACAGGGGCCTGGATTGGTCCCCCGAATATTCGGACAAGATAGCATTATATGCGGATGACGCATTATTCCTTTTTTCAGACCCCTGGGTCACCGGACCAAGGGTGCTGCAAATTCTGCGGGTGTTTGGTGAAACTACAGGGCTCCACGCCAACCCGTCCAAATCGACGCTCTTCTCGATTTGTGGTGATCAGGGAGTCTGGACTGGGCCTCGCAGCTGGTCAGGGCACAAGACGGATTTAAATATCTTGGTGTCCATGTTACCAGAGACCCCACCATGGCGTGGTCACTCAACATTGCCCCTCTGCTTCCTAGGGTTCGGGAGGAGACAACGGTATGGTCTCATCTCCCCCTGTCTTTATACGGCCGATCTGCTATTTTTAAAATGGTGTCCTTGCCCCGCTTGCTTTACCGACTACAGAACTACCCTTACCCCATTCCGCCGTCCTGGTTTCGCCAGGTGAATGCTCTTCTGAACGGTTTTCTGTGGGATGGCGGGGCGGTTCGGGTGGCCTTGGCGACCTGTGTCCAATCTACCTACTGCGGGGGCATCGCTGCGGCGGACGTGCGGTCCTATTACTGGGCGTCCCAGTTGCTGGTCATCAATGATTGGTGGTACAGCCAGCAAGACGATCCGGCTTACGCGGTGGAACGACTCTTCTTGGAGGTGTATCCGCTATTAGATCTCCTGTATAGTAACTCGGCCCTAGAGGCCCTCCTGCCGGCCAGTCGTACGGTGATCCAGATATGGAGACGCGTTTTGAGGTCCATGGGGTGGTGGGGCATGCTAACATGTGCGACGCCCCTCTGGCGGGGCACGTACCTCCGACCGGTCTCGGCTCTGCCCGGTTTCCGTCATTGGGACACTATAGGGATCTCGACATTGGGGGATGTGATGCGCGGACCCACACTCAAAACCTTTCAAATGCTACAGGAGGAGTTTGATTTACATAAGTCCCAATTCTATAAATATCTCCAGCTTCGCCACGCCTTGTCTCCCCAGATTAAAACCCTTACGACACTACCAGAATTTCACCCATTAGAGGGTAGACTATTGATGGGGGACCTGGGGGGACACAAAATCCGTCAGCTCTATCAGACACTGACCACACATGCCAAGACGAACCTGGGCCGGACGAGGGCGGCATGGGAGGCGGATATACCGACCCTTTCTGATGACGACTGGACTGAGGCCCTGGCCAGCCCCAGGGGCTCGGCTGTGTCCACCAGATACCGACTGATCCAGTTTAAATATCTCCACCGTGTGTACTACACCCGCCTCCGTCTTTGGAGGATGGGGGCTATTTCATCCCCCACCTGCCTCAGATGCCAGTCGGATGATGGCTCCTTCGTGCACACGGTCTGGGGCTGTACAGCGCTGCGGCATTTTTGGTCGGGTGTGTTGTCCTGCCTAGGGCTAGTTCTGGGTTGGGATCTCCCAGCAGACCCCCGTCTAATTCTCCTACATAGCACTGACGACATAGGGGGAACATATACAAAAGACACCTGCTCTTCTTAGGACTCACAGTGGCCAAGCGCGACATAGCCCAACAGTGGAAGTCCTCTTCTCCCCCTGGGGTAGCGGCTTGGAAGTCCGCATTAGACAAGTGTATGTCTGCTGAGGTGGCGGTGTTTCAGGCTCGAGGTTGCCCGCAGAAACATGGGAAGATCTGGGCTGTATG
Source organism: Calotriton arnoldi (assembly GCA_963921515.1). Classification (NCBI taxonomy): domain Eukaryota; kingdom Metazoa; phylum Chordata; class Amphibia; order Caudata; family Salamandridae; genus Calotriton; species Calotriton arnoldi. The sequence goes on from CAWUFW010004688.1 coordinate 1,212,061, forward strand.
GGCTAAATACCGTGGCATTGACCTTTCTATCTTTCCCACGTCCACAAATCAGGATCTCATAGACAGGCTTACCATATAAGGACTTTTAATTCCTACTGAGGTCTAGCTGGTGCGGAAATATGCCTATTTGTTTTTACATCTGTATAATGTTTCAAGCGGGAAGTGCGGTGCAGGGGAGGGGGAGGTGGGTGGTGGGGGCTGTTGGTTTGAATGTTTTATATATCCTCAAGGGTTACCCTCCTCAGCGACTCATGTCTCATTGATCCGCGTTATGTATATACACTGCCTGTTGGGGGCTCACCCCGTTGGATGTAAAATTTCAATAAAATCTATTGTCAAAAAAAAAAACTGATTCAGGCACCGAGGTTACAAAGATGAGATTTTGAGAAAGGCTGACCAACGAATTCAGAGGTTAACAAGGGCCAGTACATTAGTGACCAAGACAGATGGAGGTCGCATTGAGGCAAGGAGCTCACATCTGGCTTTTGTTACTCAATACACCAATAATAGTTCTGGTTTGTTTAATATCTTGAGAAAACATTGGGGCCTTTTGAATGATATTCCCAGTTTGAGGGAACACATTACACCTACACCCAAAGTGACATTTCGGAGGGGCAAGACACTACGAAATCTACTCTGCCCCAGTTACATCAGAAGTAATACTCACAAAACTTGGTTGCCTTTAGCCCCTAATGGTTTTGTCACATGCATGAATTGCAATATGTGCCCATTGGGGAGAAATAAGATCAAGAAGTTCTCCTACAACACAACCAAGGAATATGAAATAAGGCATTTCATAAACTGCAATACTAAATATGTAGTTTATATACTGGGTTGTGATTGTGAAAAAATATACGTGGGGAGCACTATTAGACCTCTTAAGCAACGCATACAGGAACATGTGCGTGCCATTAGGAATAATGATTTCAAGTATCCCATCACCTACCATATGAGGGAACATCATGCTAATGATTGTAGAGTGTGGTTCCATGGCATTGATCACATTCCCATACACCCACGAGGCGGGAATCGGGAATTAGCATTGCGCCGTAGAGAGGCAATCTGGATATGTCGCTTAAGATGTATCCAGATGGGACACTAATACCGACGACGAAATGCATCACCATCTATAAAGTAATGGTTTTTGGTCTCATCTGGCTTTTTGCTTTTTTGCTTTTTTTCTTTCTAGTCAATATGAAGGATGCATTTTGCCAAGCCCTTTTTTGGCGATCTTTGTTACTCTGGAGCCATAGGGTCTTGGTTTGAATAATTTATCAATTTTGGTTATATCAGTGTCTATTGGCATGACTGGTTAGGATTCGATACTGTATTGGTGTACTTTTGGTTTTTTAATTATCAGGTTAATTATATGCTGCACTTCCCTACTTATTTAATATTTAATATTTAAAATTTAAAATCTGGTTGACTTTTGTGTTGTTGCCCAGTCTGAAGGATGGGCCACAGTGGGATACATCTTTTTATCTCTTTATCCCCCTTTTTTGAATTTTTTGATATTATATATATGGTCCATTCTATGCATTATGGTAATGTCGGTACGTTGTATTGTACCTTTATTGGTACTCCTGTACTTTCACTAATTTCTCAATGATTTGGGATTTCAGTGTCTTTCATTCTGATAACTCTTCTCCAATATGGCGGTATCGCCCTGTTTAGGTTTACCATTACATTTATTCTTATCGGTGCATTACGTAGTTCGCGTGCATCCATTCCTTGCATTATGTTAGTGTCGGTACGTTGTAATTACTATATCTTTATTGGCATTCTAGTACCTTTCCTAATGTTTAAATGCTCTGGGATTGCAGTGTTTCTTATTCTGATAACTCCTCTCCAATATGGCGGCATCAATCTGCTTAGTATTACCATTACGTTCATTATTACGGGCGCATCACGTATTTCGCGTGTGTCACCTGACAACGTGATCTTTGGTGGCCACGCTTATTTATATATTTTGAATTTACGGGCGCATTATGTTAGTGTCGGTACGTTGTAATTACTATATCTTTATTGGCATTCTAGTACCTTTCCTAATGTCTAAATGTTCTGGGATTGTAGTGTTTTTTATTCTGATAACTCCTCTCCAACATGGCGGCATCAATCTGCTTAGTATTACCATTACGTTCACTACTATGGGCGCTTCACGTATTTTGCGTGTGTCACCTGACAACGTGATCTTTGGTTGCCACGCTTATTTATATTTTGAATTTACGGGAGTTTTTGAGAACGCCGAATACCGGGCGGCGTGAGACTTCCTATTACGAAGTAAGTGCATTTTGGTGTGGAAATTTTTGTATAACATTCAAGGTTTTGTCGTTTTGTTACTACGGCATTGCGCTATTTGTGCGATATGCGTTATTGCTGGGGTTCTCTCATTCACTCTATTGTATTCTGGTTCATCTGTACTTGGGCTCATAAGATATCTGTTTCCAAGCGGACACCTTTATAAGGGGTTTGAACGAGTTCATTATTCACCAGTGAATGCTGCCATATGTGTGCTGGTGTCCCCTATTTACAGTCTATATTCGTTTTTGGGACATACATTTGTTGGCCCTTTAGTGGTCACTCCAATATCGGATATGCAGTTGTTTTAACCCGACTAATATATGTCGGGGTCAGTTTATAGCTTGTTCAGTTTGTGCGACGATTTTTCTGGAACGCTCATAGTTGAAGTGTTGGTATTATATGACATATAACTGTGCATATTTGCGCAGTTCTTTTAAACCCTCTGGGCTTGTTCAGTAAATGTGACGTCTTCATAGTGGTTATTATGGAAAAAGTAACAATAAAATGGTTCATGGGGATCTTCTCTGTGTTTCAAATTACTTGTAATGATCATCAAGACATGATGTTGCTGCTTTTACAGCATTTAAATCTAGGCCATGTCGAATAACATTATGAATGTATACATATATTCTTGTCTTCGATGTCATTTTCTTCGCATGGTTTTACCAATAGGTATGTTCGTCGAATTCTGGATATGTCCAAAGGAGCGCTGATTGTACAATAACAGATCAAGCTTTTGGGTTATCACACCACGCGCTCTGCATTAATTATTGGTGATTTCTAATCGCTATAAAGAATTTGGACCCTTATTGGAGAATCTATCATCTATATTTAATTGGATCATTTGTTGGCTTGATATTTGAGGTAGGCCAATACGTAATTTATGTACATAACTAGTATAAGTAGGTAGATTTAGGCCATATAAAGACTTGATCTTTCTTATGGTTTCCATTTATATTGTTTCTCTTTTTTGTTTTTGATTTTCAGCTTTACGTATTGGTGTGATTGTCACCACTGCCTGTTTTTCCATTCGTTTGAGGTTATTACCTCTATCTTTTCCTTGGTCCATATAGACTTATCAATGGTAGGTACCCATGACATTTTGGATGTTGAGATATAGTGACTGTTATATTTTTTTATGGGGGTTCTTGGGTATATACTGTCTGGGGTTACCTCGCTAACAGTCACTATCAATGACACGTTTAGATTTTTGTTATTGGGATTCAAGTGTGATTTATAAAAATATTTCATGAGGGGTTGGTGTCTATATCCTCATGATTGACCATCTATGGATTGGCTGCTATAGACATCATTACATGTTTTAATTGTGCCTATTTGGGATGTATTCGTTTGTATTTTAATGGCTTTATTGGTGTCTGTTTTTAAATGTAATGTGGAGTTTGTGTTTTTGTGTATTTATTTAGGATACAAAAGTTTTGTATTTCAAAAACTGTTTTGTCCTTTGACGTATGTGGGGTATGGTCTCTGTGTAAACATGTAATATATGTGTGTCTTTTGTCAAAATGCCTTATTTATGGATGTGTGATTTTTTTGATGTTGTCGTGTATTATATATATATTTGTATGGAGCATTGTTGTATGTGGTGTATAGTTTGTGTATTGTAAATGTATTCTTTATGTTTTTAAATTTACAGCCCTGATGAAGTCCTGTGTTTCAGGACGAAACGCGTTGGCTGTTTGTTCTTAAAAGATTGAACCAATAAAGAAGAGAAAATTGGATCTCTGTACAACTGCTTCATTGAACATTGACTATTTACATGAATTTAAGTTCCCTGTAAAGTGGTGCAGCTCTGATTTAGTTTTTCCATTTTGTTGCCCCTGGCTTCAGGGGAGTGCCCTTGGACAGGGGGTACCTTTGGAGACGTGCACACATGTTACTTTTGTATTGTCTGATTTGAATTGGTGATTTTATGTGATTGGTGCCTTATTGGTTGCTTTTGGTCCACTGTCCGATTTTTGTGGTTTTATGCTTTGGGACCCATTGGCACGATCCTAGCCAAGAATATATTCTGTTTATATAATAATAAATTGTTTTGAGACCATATCCTTTGGGAGATGTCGAAATTTAACGACAAGAGGGAAGAATTGGCCCTTGGCCTGTTTTCTACCAATGTTTCTGGTAGTTCGAATATAATAAGGGAAACAACAGGAGAAGGATTGCGATCTAAGTTCCAGAGGTTAGAAAGGCTTAAAAAGCAAGAAATGTCTCGTTGGTGGGACGGGATTACATTACAAAAATATCTTGACAATAACAAAATCCCTAGAGGGTTGAGGATTCTCATCTTCCCAACCTTTGAGGACCTCGATGAAGATGCACTCAAGGATTGGGAAGATAATTTGCAGCAGGCTTCGAGCGTTATGATGCGTATCTTGATCAAACATTCTGACAAAAAGGTGACCAGTCTAAAGGAGGAAATCATAAATCTGGAAAGGGAGATTGACTGCTCTGATCTTAAAGATGTCATTAAAAAGAATTATGAGATCTATGATAGAGTGATTGAGACACACCAAATTTATCTAAGGGATAAAAAATTAAGGAAAATAAAACGTGATGATAACGCTTACAAAAATGGGAGGATATACACCTTTGCTCATAAATTTGATAACATTAGACCAATAGGCGATGGCAAAAGAGCAAGGGAGGAATCGGCTGACTCAGTTTCGAATAGTAGCAGCTCAATTTCTTCTATAGAGAGTAGCACATCTCGGGATGGGGGAGCAACTCCGGTGACTTCTACAGGTCGGTGTAATTTTTTAGTGGAAATGGAGCGGGTAAGATTGGGCAACAAGGCCACAACAAAAAAAGACCAAAAACAAGGAGGGGGGGAAAAAGGTGGCAGGATAAAAGAAAGAAAGAAAGAAATGACCGAAGGGATGTCAACACGGTCAAAGACATCATAGTGCCTGGTTTGTATGATACTGTTGAATTGAATGAACTTACAATTGTTAATTTATCCAGTCGAACTTTATCTGATGATGAATGTAATGTCCTACAAAAAGGTATAAGTTTCTGTCCTTCTCAATGGGGCGACCCAGTTGACATAATGATTGACTTGTATAAATTTGTACGCCTTTTGAAATTAAAAGATTTTTTCCACTCAAATCCTCTGAATGTATGCCCTATGATAAGACCAACACAAACTGTGACACACACTGTTTCAGACCTACAAGATCTACAGATGCTGTTATCAATTCCAGATGATGAACAATTTACTATACAAGATCTTAGGGATGATTTAGATATTAGAGAAAACACGGGGGTCAGTAGTGGACTTAAGCCCCGGTCTAAATTTATGCCTGTTAATACACATATTAACATTGATCTTTTTAAGGAGAAAGTAACCAAGGATCTCCATGTTCTCATGGATGCTCCACGCAGACATGACCATTACAAACAGAACCTGACTAAAGCTGAGAGGTCAGCACTCCAGACCCTTGGTGGTGATGATTCTATCATCATCAGGGAGGCTGACAAGGGAGGCAATGTGGTGATTATGAACACAACTGATTATATGGATGAAATTAATAGACAACTTAGTGATTGCAGCTGTTATCGTATGATCACTAGTAATCTCATTGCCTCCCTTGTTACTCATATCAACACAAGATTACTTGATTGGCGTGAAAATGGTTTATTGTTGGATGAGGAACACAAGTATTTGACTGTTAATAATCCACTCGCCCCCTGTATCTATATTCTCCCCAAGATTCATAAGGAGGGTATATTTCCACCGGGGCGTCCGATTATTTCTGGCATTGATTCACCCACGGAACGGCTTTCACAATATGTGGATACATTTCTTCAGCCTTTTGTGATCAATCTTCCGGCATATATTCAGGATTCCCGTGATATATTGCAGAAATTGGATGGTGTAGCATGGTCGGATGAGTTAATGTTCGTCACCATGGATGTGACGGGGCTATACACTTGTATTCAAAAAGACTTTGGTATAATGGCTGTGCATTCTTTTTTGAGAACACGCACAGCAGACTATACTGAACATAACGAAATGCTCATGGAAATGACGGATATCATCTTGTCAAAGAATTTCTTTTTACATGATGGGACCTGGTTCCATCAGACCCAAGGGACCGCCATGGGTTCAAGATTTGCTCCCTCTTACGCCGGACTATTTATGGGCTGGTGGGAGAGGGAGCACGCCTGGGGTAAATATGCCTCCCCCTGGATGGACATGATTGTGTTCTGGGGGAGGTATATTGATGACATCATTTTACTATGGAATGGATCCGTTGTTCAGTTGATAGAGTACCACTCTTTTCTTAACAATAATCCCTATAATGTACATTTAACTATTAAATACAGTTCGAGCAGGATGGAATTTTTGGACTTATTGTTCTATATTGAAAATAATACCATTCAAAGTACCATCTTTCGCAAATCTACCTCATGTAACAGTACGTTACATGCCACCAGTGCCCACCCCCAATCTGTGATCAGGAATATCCCATTTGGGGAAATGATACAGGTCCGTAGGAACTGTAGTACTGACTTGACATTCAGGGATAATATTCAAATTGTTAAAAACAGATTCAGGCACCGAGGTTACAAAGATGAGATTTTGAGAAAGGCTGACCAACGAATTCAGAGGTTAACAAGGGCCAGTACATTAGTGACCAAGACAGATGGAGGTCGCATTGAGGCAAGGAGCTCACATCTGGCTTTTGTTACTCAATACACCAATAATAGTTCTGGTTTGTTTAATATCTTGAGAAAACATTGGGGCCTTTTGAATGATATTCCCAGTTTGAGGGAACACATTACACCTACACCCAAAGTGACATTTCGGAGGGGCAAGACACTACGAAATCTACTCTGCCCCAGTTACATCAGAAGTAATACTCACAAAACTTGGTTGCCGTTAGCCCCTAATGGTTTTGTCACATGCATGAATTGCAATATGTGCCCATTGGGGAGAAATAAGATCAAGAAGTTCTCCTACAACACAACCAAGGAATATGAAATAAGGCATTTCATAAACTGCAATACTAAATATGTAGTTTATATACTGGGTTGTGATTGTGAAAAAATATACGTGGGGAGCACTATTAGACCTCTTAAGCAACGCATACAGGAACATGTGCGTGCCATTAGGAATAATGATTTCAAGTATCCCATGACCTACCATATGAGGGAACATCATGCTAATGATTGTAGAGTGTGGTTCCATGGCATTGATCACATTCCCATACACCCACGAGGCGGGAATCGGGAATTAGCATTGCGCCGTAGAGAAGCAATCTGGATATGTCGCTTAAGATGTATCCATATGGGACACAATACCGACGACGAAATGCATCACCATCTATAAAGTAATGGTTTTTGGTCTCATCTGGCTTTTTTCTTTTTTTCTTTTTTTCTTTCTAGTCAATATGAAGGATGCATTTTGCCAAGCCCTTTTTTTGGCGATCTTTGTTACTCTTGAGCCATAGGGTCTTGGTTTGAATAATTTATCAATTTTGGTTATATCAGTGTCTATTGGCATGACTGGTTAGGATTCGATACTGTATTGGTGTACTTTTGGTTTTTTAATTATCAGGTTAATTATATGCTGCACCTCCCTCCTTATTTAATATTTAAAATTTAAAATCTGGTTGACTTTTGTGTTGTTGCCCAGTCTGAAGGATGGGCCACAGTGGGATACATCTTTTTATCTCTTTATCCCCCTTTTTTGACTTTTTTTGATATTATATATATGGTCCATTCTATGCATTATGGTAATGTCGGTACGTTGTATTGTACCTTTATTGGTACTCCTGTACTTTCACTAATTTCTCAATGATTTGGGATTTCAGTGTCTTTCATTCTGATAACTCTTCTCCAATATGGCGGTATCGCCCTGTTTAGGTTTACCATTACGTTTATTCTTATGGGTGCATTACGTAGTTCGCGTGCATCCATTCCTTGCATTATGTTAGTGTCGGTACGTTGTAATTACTATATCTTTATTGGCATTCTAGTACCTTTCCTAATGTTTAAATGCTCTGGGATTGCAGTGTTTCTTATTCTGATAACTCCTCAACAATATGGCGGCATCAATCTGCTTAGTATTACCATTACGTTCATTATTACGGGCGCATCACGTATTTCGCGTGTGTCACCTGACAACGTGATCTTTGGTTGCCACGCTTATTTATATTTTGAATTTACGGGAGTTTTTGAGAACGCCGAATACCGGGTGGCGTGAGATTTCCTATTACGAAGTAAGTGCATTTTGGTGTGGAAATTTTTGTATAACATTCAAGGTTTTGTCGTTTTGTTACTACGGCATTGCGCTATTTGTGCGATATGCGTTATTGCTGGGGTTCTCTCATTCACTCTATTGTATTCTGGTTCATCTGTACTTGGGCTCATAAGATATCTGTTTCCAAGCGGACACCTTTATAAGGGGTTTGAACGAGTTCATTATTCACCAGTGAATGCTGCCATATGTGTGCTGGTGTCCCCTATTTACAGTCTATATTCGTTTTTGGGACATACATTTGTTGGCCCTTTAGTGGTCACTCCAATATCGGATATGCAGTTGTTTTAACCCGACTAATATATGTCGGGGTCAGTTTATAGCTTGTTCAGTTTGTGCGACGATTTATCTGGAACGCTCATAGTTGAAGTGTTGGTATTATATGACATATAACTGTGCATATTTGCGCAGTTCTTTTAAACCCTCTGGGCTTGTTCAGTAAATGTGACGTCTTCATAGTGGTTATTATGGAAAAAGTAACAATAAAATGGTTCATGGGGATCTTCTCTGTGTTTCAAATTACTTGTAATGATCATCAAGACATGATGTTGCTACTTTTACAGCATTTAAATCTAGGCCATGTCGAATAACATTATGAATGTATACATATATTCTTGTCTTCGATGTCATTTTCTTCGCATGGTTTTACCAATAGGTATGTTCGTCGAATTCTGGATATGTCCAAAGGAGCGCTGATTGTACAATAACAGATCAAGCTTTTGGGTTATCACGCGCTCTGCATTAATTATTGGTGATTTCTAATCGCTATAAAGAATTTGGACCCTTATTGGAGAATCTATCATCTATATTTAATTGGATCATTTGTTGGCTTGATATTTGAGGTAGGCCAATACGTAATTTATGTACATAACTAGTATAAGTAGGTAGATTTAGGCCATATAAAGACTTGATCTTTCTTATGGTTTCCATTTATATTGTTTCTCTTTTTTGTTTTTGATTTTCAGCTTTACGTATTGGTGTGATTGTCACCACTGCCTGTTTTTCCATTCGTTTGAGGTTATTACCTCTATCTTTTCCTTGGTCCATATAGACTTATCAATGGTAGGTACCCATGACATTTTGGATGTTGAGATATAGTGACTGTTATATTTTTTTATGGGGGTTCTTGGGTATATTCTGTCTGGGGTTACCTCGCTAACAGTCACTATCAATGACACGTTTAGATTTTTTGTTATTGGGATTCAAGTGTGATTTATAAAAATATTTCATGATGTTGGTGTCTATATCCTCATGATTGACCATCTATGGATTGGCTGCTATAGACATCATTACATGTTTTAATTGTGCCTATTTGGGATGTATTCGTTTGTATTTTAATGGCTTTATTGGTGTCTGTTTTTAAATGTAATGTGGAGTTTGTGTTTTTGTGTATTTATTTAGGATACAAAAGTTTTGTATTTCAAAAACTGTTTTGTCCTTTGACGTATGTGGGGTATGGTCTCTGTGTAAACATGTAATATATGTGTGTCTTTTGTCGAAATGCCTTATTTATGGATGTGTGATTTTTTTGATGTTGTCGTGTATTATCTATATATATATGTATGGAGCATTGTTGTATGTGGTGTATAGTTTGTGTATTGTAAATGTATTCTTTATGTTTTTAAATTTACAGCCCTGATGAAGTCCTGTGTTTCAGGACGAAACGCGTTGGCTGTTTGTTCTTAAAAGATTGAACCAATAAAGAAGAGAAAATTGGATCTTTGTACAACTGCTTCATTGAACATGGACTATTTACATGAATTTAAGTTCCCTGTAAAGTGGTGCAGCTCTGATTTAGTTTTTCCATTTTGTTGCCCCTGGCTTCAGGGGAGTGCCCTTGGACAGGGGGTACCTTTGGAGACATGCACACATGTTACTTTTGTATTGTCTGATTTGAATTGGTGATTTTATGTGATTGGTGCCTTATTGGTTGCTTTTGGTCCACTGTCCGATTTTTGTGGCACTATGAAAACATATGCATTGGCTCGAAGGGTGTGCACATGAGGAACGACAGGCCCAAATTGTGGTCCCACTGTGGCATCACAAAAGTTTTTTGAGGGAACATGTATGTTAGACCCTTGGTAAATTGCATCACAACAGATGACTTAAATAAGGAAAGTTGGTCCGGCAAATGCTAAAAAGACAAAAGTGCCAACAAGTAACCTTCAATAGTTCCGACTGCAAAGCCTTGCTGGGCCAAAGACAATAAAACAGCTTGACTTACAAATGGTCTTTGTGTACTCCACACATTGCCACCAATTTTGCCCAGTGTCCATCATAACTGAGCTTTCGTAGACAGACACCTGGCAGCAAGAACGACATTCACAACTTGAAGTGGTAGATCGAACATGGTCATCTCTTGCAGCTCAATCGCCACTCATGGAGTTGTAGATTGCACAGATTTCGGTGCAGAACCCTGCCCTGCTGCTTTTACAGAACATCCTCCGAAAATGGTAGCCTGATCGGAGGACAGATGCTCATGTCCGAAGTCATGAAGAGAGAAAGAGGTGGAAAAGCGCACAGGAGTTCCATTCTCCACTCTAGCCTGAATGCATCTACTAGAGTGAGAATTCTTAGGAACTTCAAAGTGCAAAAGTTTTGACACTGCCCGTACTTGACGGTAGTGAAAAGATCCAGCCAGGGTTCTACCCACTGTCGGAAAGTGCCCTGCTCCACCTTGAGGTGCAACCGCCCGTCATGATCAGCCAGGCGTCACCTGCGGAGCGTGTCGGCCCTGGCGTTTAAAGATCCTGGCAGGTGGTTTCTCATCAGGGAGATGCCCTGCACTTCAGCCAACTTCAGAGGTGCACCGCCTCTTGGAACAGAATCCGGCACCCCACTCTGTCCTTCTTGATGTATTACCACATGGCAGTGGTGTTGTCTGTGAGAACTTACACCAGCTTTCCCTTGCTAGAAAGAAGGAAGGAAGGCCTTGAACACCAAGAGGATGGCCCACAGCTCCAACAGATTTTTCTCGAGACCAGAGTCCTCTGACTTTTACCTCTCCTGTCTAGTCTCACCAACCCAGAAGTGATGTATCTGTCTCTACTGTGAGCTCTGAGTGGGGAAGGGCCAGGGGTCTGCTGCTGGTCAGGTTGTGGTCACAAAGCCACCTCTGCAGATCTTGTGCAGTCTCATCCGAAACCTGGATGACGTCCACCTGGTTCTGTGTGCTGGACCAATGGTACTGAATATCTCACTGCAGAGCCAGTATACACCACCTGGTGAAGTGAACAAGCAGGACGGATGAGGCCAACAAGCCTCCGAACCTCTCTCGCCAAGATTCAGGACTGAGGCTAAAACATTGGGATCATAGCCCAAATGTCCTAGAATTGTTGCGATGGAGGAAAGAATCTGACTGCACCTTATCCAGAATAACTCCTTTAAAAGTAGGCCTCTACGAAGGAGCCAGATGTTATTGGGGCTCACTTTTTTTTGTTGTTGCAAGGAACCTGGCAGCCAGCTAAGAGAGCAATTTGGGAGCTCTGTGACAATACGGGCAGTATGGAGGCAGTAAACTCCGTGTCTCGCTATCCTTTAATGTGGTTCGTCATGTCTGAAGGTTGCTGATATTTAAATAAAAACGGACCGTATTTGATGTGTCAGACGAGAGACATCGAGCACTGGTCATGAGCCGCGCTGGAGCTGCGATGGAGAAAGGCAGCGTCGGCTCGTATCCCCCTCTGGAGGAATAATGGCTGAGTTAGCACCAGTGCAGTCTGCTCGCTGAGGAGGTTAGATGTGCTGCAAGGCCAGAACCAGCGAAAGCAAGAAAAAAATGACCTAAAAGTGTGGATGTTGTGCAAATTGAGGAGCAAGCTTAGCACCACAGGTACTGGCCTGCAGGCAGACTTGACAGGGAAGACAAGGTGATAGACAATTTAAGTAAACATGCAAGCAATCCTAAGTTAAACGCTGGGTTGCAACAGTAGACCATTTTTCGAGTACAGGCAAGTGTGGGGCGATACTGTTTAAGGTCAATGGTAAAGGAGAAGGGTGATATCTTGACGAGAGAGAGAACATAATACTTGGGGCGCTCAAGAGAAAAGAAGAGACTATTCAGGAGAGAGATAATTGTGATAGAAAAGCGATAAAAATTACAAACATAATCAGACATAATAAGTCCAACGATGGAGCCCAGTTTAGGTATACAAAAAACTACTTAAGCATGCAGGAAAGGTGGCAGGGTTTAGATAACCAGATTTAGTGCAAAGCCTGGTAAGGAATACAAAAAAAAAAAAATCACACCTTCTCTAAGATCCTTTTTCAAAATTCAGATAGAAAGGGGAAGTCAGGAACCAAAACTGGCAGAAGCAAGTGAAACTTTAGAAAAGCTAAAGGCCTTTTCAGCAAACCTACATCCTAATGGAGAAAGAACACCCCAATTCATTTTAGAAGATCAATTAACCCCCAGCCACTTTAAAGGCGAAAAATAGATTTGCATGTCTTACAGCAGGGGATGCGGAACACTTTGATACTAACCAATTAGCAGGTGCAGAAGTGATCACTGTGGGAGAGCAGGAGCATACTAGGTTGATAAGGGAGGAAGTTAAAAGTCCGGGAGAGGCAGTTGAAGGATTTGGCAATGGAGATTAAAAGTAGATTTGCAGGGCGTGGCCGGGCAAGATGGCCGAACAGACGTAGATCGTTTCGGCTCCCGGTCCGCGCTGCTGTCCTGGGCCTCTAACGGCGACTAAACAGAGTCTCTGCCGCTGTGCCGACCACCGATGACCACCTGACGGTGCAGGGCCCATTTTCGACCCCTGGGTTCTTTGCCAGCATACTCCAGTGACCAGACTCGGGGCCCTGCCTGGGACGGCCGGCCGCGAGCTAACATTGCGGCACCTACCCTGTGACTGCCGCAAACCTTTTTCACCGGGAGCAACGTCCGCAAAGCTGGCGCGGTAGCAGAACGGCAGTGCCCACCGAAGACCCTCTGTAGGTGCGGGATATACCCTGCGGTCTCAGCGCTATTGCCGGCCTCCCGTTGTGCCCTGATCTGATGGCCAACTGGGGACGGAGCGGACCCTAACAAAATGGCGGCCCTCACCTGTTGACTGCTGCGGAACCCCGATCTCCGGGAGGGGCGGCCACGGACCTGGAGCCGTCGACGAGTCGCCTTCCCCGCATCGCGATGTGTGACATGTGCCTGCGGAGGCGCCGGGAGCGTTGCAGCGGTGGTGCGGCTGCCTGGTTGAGACCGTCGCTGCGCCTCTGAAGTGCTGCGCTGCTACATGGGACCCCCCAGGTGTGTGGTTCAGCGGGGAGTTGGAGAGGGTTTGGCACCTCCTCAGTGCAAGTAACACCCTGGGAGGCGCAGACGGAGCATCCACAGGCTGCCCGATTGCGGGACATTTGCGCTCTGCCTGACCTTAAGATGGCGGCTATGCCAGGACTGTGCACATCGACGAGCGGCTCTCCCGTGGCTCCCGCGCTTTGAGATTACTTAGTGCAGGCCAATTCGACCTTCAATTTGCGACACTAGGTCTCCTCTACTCCCCTCCATACCCGAGGTACTCACCGCACAGGGACAGATTGAGACGGCGCGCGGGAGGTGACGCCCATGAGGAAGATGAAGCCCGCCACCAGGTCACTTTCCTGAACGCGGTGAGCTCCTACGGTGCACATGAGAGCAGCACTTCAGCGACAACCCACTCTCCACCCGATGCCCTGAGGACCACCCCCCTTCCGCGACTCCCTGCACTGGCCTCATCGGGATCAAACCTCATATGCTACCCTAGCTCCCACAAGGGGACGTATACCGCGAGGAGCCTCAATCCGTTGAATACTTTGTGTGTCCACGACGCCCACACTCCCCCCATCGAGTAGGAGGTACGCCATCGAGTAGGAGGTACACCGACGCGGCCGTTCAGCGCTGGAGATACACCAACAGTAAGGAGGGAATCCCACCCAGTCAGACACCGAGGTCTCCCTCTCCACTCAGCACAGCACCAGAGATCCGCCCGGGCCTGTCCCTATGCCAACGAAGAAGGGGACGAGTAAAGTCACGAACAGGGTGTCCGACTTTTTTGCAGCTGCGGACAGGCGCCTGCCACCTGCACAAGACGTGGGAGCAAGCACGATGGCCCTCACTAAGGAAGACCTCTTGGCCACCCTGCGAGATTTTAAAGTGGAACTCCGGACTGAACTGGCTCACGATCTCAAGGCCTCGATCAACCAACTGAAATCCGACCTCACAGGTCGACTAGCCTCCCTTCAACAAGATGTGGACTCAGTGGGCACGAGAGTAGTGTACCTGGAGGCACAAACCCAGGAAATAGACAAACACACCGCCGCCCTGCGGGATGATGTTAGCACCCTCCAGGACCAGTTACACCAAACCCAGCTAAAGGCGGAAGACCTTGAAAACAGAGCGCGAAGAGACAATCTGCGCATCCGGGACCTGGAAGAAGGGGCAGAAGGATCAGACCTTGAAGCGTTCCTGGAAGGACTGTTCTCTGAAATTCTCAGCCCACAGACACTCAAGACACAACTGGAAAGAGTTCACCGGGTTGGGAACCTGACGACATGTGAGCGGAAGCGGCCGCGAGATGTGCTCGCCAAATTTCACTGCTACAAAGTGAAGGAGGCGGTCCTGCTGGCGGCCAGGAAAAAAGGAACTGTCTCCTTCCAGGACCACGCGTGCACTGTCTTTCAAGACTTGGCGCCGGCCACCCTAGCCAGGAGACAACTATTTCGTCCTATCACAACGAAACTACGCGAGGATAATATTCGATATCGCTGGACTTATCCGTTTGGCCTAGCCTTTGAATATAACAACAAACAGCGTCACCTCACTGATCTGAAGGAAGGGTTGGAGCTCTTGGGCCTCCCCTCCGATGACCCCAACCCAACTCGCGGCGCAACACAGGAACCGGCGAAGAATGGCTCTCCGAGGCGCCAATGGACCACTGGCACCCGAAGGAACCGTAAAGGAGATCATCCAAGAACAGATAGGCGACCGCCAGAGACATGGTAATAGACTCCCACGACTACTTTCACCCATTCCAAACCGTTCTCAGGGAGGCGACCACTCAATGGAACGAGGGAGGCCATATGGGTCGCACTGCCACCGTTGTCCATGAATTCACTTCTTAGTACATTGATCCCGCACCCAGCGGGTACACCTCGCAGCCAAACGATGGTGGGGGTAAAAGCATCCACGGCTTGGCAATGGGCGACGCTGCGCTTTACGGCGTGATGAGCTCCAATCCGGGGATCCCCTACGACCAGTCTGGACTTGGGGCCATCTCATCCACAACAGGTCATTCCGCCACCCGGCTCCATCCCACCACTGCTACGAAACACAGTAGAGACACTTGAATCAGCTTTGAGGCCTTATTACAACCTATAACTCTGTGGAACTTTATTTTCGATCCTGATAAGATCGAATGCGCACCACTCTGGTACCCCGGGGACGGATGGATTCCCGGGCTGACTTCGAGACCCGATCAGCAAGAACTGGCTCCACCAGAGAACAGATGCCTCGTGGTCGCCCGACGCTTTGGTCATATCCCAGGACGGGGGCGGACGGGGACCTCGGTCCCACCGTCCCCCCAACACCTCAGTTAGGGTTTCTCAACTCTTTGTTGGGGAAACAGTGCTGACACATCACTTGTTCATGATGTTATGTTGGTTTTTGGGTTATTTTGTTCATGGGGAGGGGGCGGGTTTAGGGGATGGTGGCGGTTTTTTACAGATACTTTATGTTGGTTTATTCCGCTCAGAAGGTCTTCTCAATCACGAACATATACGGGTTTTTTCCTACCTTTGATTAGTCTGCTTAGACAGGGAGAGGCGATGCACCGACACGAGATGGAGGAGGGAGAGTTCATTCTAGATAGATGGTAATAGCAATTGGCTCTTGGAATGTGAAGGGGCTTAACTCTCCCCAGAAACGTCAGAAGGTTTGGAAATATATTATTGACCACCACCTTGATATAGTAGCACTCCAAGAGACGCACCTCCCTCGGACCGAGGACACACGCTTTCGCCATAAGCAATACCCCTTGATCTACCGATCCTCCGCTTTGAATAAACACAGAGGAGTTGCGCTTCTCTTTCACACCTCTATAAAATTCCAGCCCACTGCCGCCCAGACAGATAAAGACGGCCGACTGGTCATGGTAAAGGGCATTTTGAGGGGTACACTCTGTACGTTCATTGCAGCATACGCCCCCAACACAGGCCAGACAGCGTTTCTCAACACATTGGTGGGGAAGATTCTTGATTTTGCAGAGGGACCCACAATTCTTTTGGGAGATTTTAATTTGACGTGGCAAGCAGATCTCGATAGCACCCATCATCACAGATCGGACACAAGTTCCTTCTCCACTGAAACCAAACAGCAGCTACAAGATCTAGGCCTCAGAGACGCATGGCGCACCCTTTACCCTCAGACACGCGATTATATGTTCTACTCGCATGTACACCGCACATACTCCAGACTTGACTACATTTTTGTGAGCCAGACACTCATGGGAGCCCTGCGGGAGGCTAATATTTTTCCCCTTTCGGTATCGGACCACTGCCTTGTGACGATCTGCCTAGACTGGCGTAACGCTACTTCTGCTGCCCCTAAATGGTACTTCCCGGCTGCCCTCACGAGGGATAGGGTACTGTGCACCGAGCTTCGAGACACAATCACAGACTTTTTTAGACTGAACACCCCAGAAGACACCTCAGCATACACTAATTGGGACGCGTTCAAGGCAGTCTTTAGGGGGAAATGCATTGCCCTCAACTCCGCTCTAAACAAACAACGGACCAAAGAGAGGGAAACCCTTGAGGCTGAACTGACCATAGCCGAAACAGCCCATAAAACTAATCCTACTAGAGACACTCACCGTGCCCTTACCGCCTTGCGGGGGAAACTTAGAGCTATTTACAACAATAGGGCGGAGTTTACACTTCTAAAACTGCGTCATCTCTCGTACTCCCAAGGCAACAAGATAGGCAAACACCTCGCCCGACAATTAAAGGAGAAACGTGAAAGGGAGTATATAGGAGGCATACGGAGGGAGGATGGAGAACTAATTCATAAGGATGAAGACAAAACCGATATCTTCAGTTCCTTCTATAGGTCCCTCTATACTGGGGAGCAGCGGGACATAGACTCGCAACTTAACTACCTCCGGACACTACAATTTCCCCAGGTGTCCCAGGAATGGAACGAAAAACTCACAGCCCCAATCTCCCCAGAAGAAGTGGGTACCGCCATAAAATCACTTAAACCACACAAAGCCCCGGGACCTGATGGGTTCACGTCCCAATTCTATAAAGTTTTTGCCCCGGATCTCATTCCACACTTAACGCGACTTTTTAACACTATGGCAGAGGACGGAGAGATCACCCGCTCAATGGCTGAAGCTATGGTCACAGTTATCCCCAAACAGGGGAAAGACCCACAGCTATGCTCTTCATACTGCCCAATCGCTCTCCTCAATTTAGACGCAAAACTTTACTCTTCCATTTTAGCGGCCCGACTAAACAATCTCATGCCCGACCTAATCCACCCTGACCAATCGGGATTTATCAAGGGCCGACAGACCCATGACAACACGCGGCGCATTATACATCTGATCGAGAAGGCTACTAAACAGGGTATCCCTGCGGTGCTTGTCGGGCTAGACGCAGAGAAGGCCTTCGACAGGGTGGATTGGTCCTTTCTTTTTAATACACTCACACAATTTGGATTTGCACCCAGATTCATCCGTATGATTCGGGCCAATTATGTCCAATCGTGCTCCAGGGTACAGGTGAATGGGGTGATGTCTGCGCCCTTCCTTCATTCAAGAGGCACTCGACAGGGATGCCCACTCTCGCCCCTCCTATTTGCGCTCAGCATTGAGCCGCTCGCGATGGCCATAAGGGCGAACCCAGAGATACAGGGACTTCCCTTTAGTGGCGATTCCCATAAAATATCCCTATTTGCGGATGATGTGCTTCTGTCCCTTGCTGACCCGTCACACTCCCTTCCTCCGCTCCAAACCGAGCTTGTGAGATTTGAGGACGTAGCAGGGTTTAAAGTTAACCTAAGCAAATCATATATACTTAATCTCACCCTTCCAGAGGCTGAGGTCCAGGAACTCCAGGGGCACACCTCGCTCCAATGGACCACTGGCTCGCTCCAATACCTGGGGGTACATCTGATGCCACGAGTAGAAGGGCTCTACCGAGCCAACTTTCCCCCCGCTCTCTGCCGCTTACAAAAGGATCTTACGAGATGGAAGCCGCTTTTTATATCCTGGCTTGGGCGCATACATGCAATTAAGATGACGGTACTCCCTAAGCTCCTTTACCTTTTTCAAGCCCTACCCATAGAACTTGAGAAAGATTTCCTCCCCAGAGTCAAGTCCATGATGTTACAATTCATTTGGCAGGGTAGCCGAGCACGCTTTTCCTTTTCAATACTACGCAGATCGCGGAGGGAGGGCGGGGTGGGCCTACCTGATTTCGGCCTGTACTACAAAGCAGCTCAATTGCGGGTGGTGACGGAATGGTCCAAACGTGAATCAGAGAAACACTGGCTGCATATGGACCGCTCCATAGCAGGGAGAACCATTTGGGACCTCATATGGCGGCCCAAGATGGACCGACCCAAAAATGCATATATTAGCACCCCCACGCGCACTACCCTGAAAGTATGGGACTCCGTTTCAGGAAGTGAACAATGGACCACATTTCCTCGCCTTACACACCCCTCCATTTTAACCCGGCCTTTCCACCAGCTCTTCACGAAGGACCCTTTGACGCCTGGAGGGAGGGGGCTGTCGGGCACTAACACACCTCTTCCACAATTTCGACCCTCTTAGCTTTGAGAATTGCAAAAGGGACTATGGCCTAGAGAGTTCTGAGCACTTCCACTATATTCAGCTGCAGCACTGGGCCCTTACACCACACATACGGGAAGCTGCCACACGTCCCCTTACGAAATTTGAGATCTTTGCTCAAAACGTAGACTCCATGAAAGGGGTGATTTCGTTCCTATACAATTATCTCCTTACAACTGCACACTCTCCACAGCCCTGTTATATGCATTTGTGGGAAGGGATGGCGCAACGAGACATCTCAGACAAGGAATGGTCGGGGCTATGGGCCGATATCACGAAATTCAACCACTCCACAGAACTCCGGGAGGCCCACCTTAAGACAATGATGGACTGGTATCTACACCCAGCTAAACTCAAGAGGATCTTCCCAACCTCCTCAGAAAGATGCTGGAGAGGGTGCGGCCTTCTGGGCAATTTCCAACACATCTGGTGGGACTGCCCTACAATATGCCCTTTTTGGGACGAAATCCTGTCACATATTAAAGACATCCTGGGTTACCCCATCCCGACTACCATGGCTGAGATCCTTCTAGGCCTCCGTGATCCATCCCTTGAACACCAAACTAAAGCAGACAAAGCTATTATGTGGATGTGTATAGGGGCAGCAAAGGTGGCTATAGCGGCAGCTTGGAAGAAAAGGGAGGCTCCGGCGGTCTCCCTCTGGCACTCTCGGCTATGGAAACTGCTCAGCCTCGAAAGAATGTCCGATATCTTTCGTGACGATTATAAAATGTTTGAGTACAGGTGGGGACCGCTGGTTTCATTTCTCACACGAGGATTACCCTTGGCCGTCTGTCCGCCCTCCATTAGAGACATGCATCTCTTTCAATTCTGACCTACCTATCTTTGATCAGCCCTGAGCGTAGTTAGAGACCCTTAGCCGCCACCATCATTCTGTGGGTGGGGGGAGGGTGGGGACTTTGGGGGAATTCTTTTTCTTAGGACACTCCTTCCCAGTTGGATGGTATGGCATGCCACCGTCACAAAGAAGACGAGACGGGCTGGCACCTTCTTTTTCATTCCTAAGGCAGACATGTTCTGCGCCTACGTGTATTAGAAACTGTACTTTTCACAATTGCAGTTCTTTATGAGACGTACGAGGGGACACGAACTTTGTGTTGCAACCCGGCCTCGACTTTTTTTGTTTTTTACTGCATTATCGTGATCACGCATGACGGTGACGGTTTTGATGTAATGTATTGCAATTTTGAACAAAATGCCAATAAAAACATGTTTGACAAAAAGTAGATTTGCTACCTCTAAACAATCAGAAAAACGTACAAAATGTCCTGCACAATTCTGCTAAGATAGTTTGGCGATACACACTTAAATGTTGGAGGAAACAGTGCAAGAGCTGGATAGCAAGCTAGATAAATATGAGGAATTTCATGAGTTAAAGCAAAAAGACAAAGAAAAAAAAAAAATTGGAAAAGTTAGAAAATAACACTGGGCGTAAAAATATAAGGATATTAAACGTCAAAGAAGGGTGTAGGAGGCTGGCTATATAGTGCACTAAAATGAAGTACACTGTGCAGGGAGTCCAGTGAGACCCAGATTGGTATACAGAAGCAAAAGTAGATAATACTAACGCTCTATTTGTGGTAGTGTTATCAGAGGGTAGTGCTAAGCATTTGTTGGACTCACAGAGGCAATAAACAAAACACACACTCAAGAATAAATCCGAGACCAATTTATAAAAATAACACAGATTTTTATGTAATTTTTCAGACAAAGAACTTCGTTCAACAGTAAGTACTTTTTAGGATATGAGTTTTCAAAGTTCGCAAAATGAATTACTTCTGTGCACTATTACGCACCATTGAAATTAATGGGAAGAAATAAGAAAATGCATATTAAATTGCACAGTTGGATCTCATGATTCACCTTTAAGTAAGTAGCAAGGCCATGTCCAATGTTCCATCATCGGATTCTCGGGTGCATCCCGGATTCGGCTGGGAGCAGGGTGTTGAGGTTGTTTAGTGCTGGTGCTCTAGAGTAATGTGGGTGAACAAAATGTATAGCCGGAATAAACCCAATAAAGTAGATGGCCTGATCAGACAGATGAGGTTGAAATGACATTTAAATTTAATTTAAAGGGTAAGAGGCATGGCGGAGCAAGTGAAAAATAGGCACACCTTAGTATTTTCTGAGAGCTTGAAAAGGCAGGAGGATCATGCCTAGAAGATTGAAAGGGAGTGTTCCAGTGGGTATGAGGGGTGAGAATAAGCACTGGGTGAAGTATTTTGGGAACAAAAAGAGAAAACAAATGATAGACTTCAGCCACATGGTCAGCTAGCAGACACAAAGGTGGCAAGAGTGGCCTATGATACTACCAACATTCACTGCCGACACAACATAGGAATGGCTGTAAACGATACAACTAATCTGTGGAACCTATATTGGAATGTGAACAAGGTTAAGGATGAAGAGGAAGAGAAAGATAATAATGGAATATCTACAGGATACTATCGCACAAGAGACCCACTTTTTTAGAAGTGAATTCAGGGATGTTCTAAAACACTGTAAGTGGCTTTAGCGGGTTATAAGTACTGACCAATTATACTGTAGTGAGGGGGCAGCAATATTGGTGATGGTAAACTCAGGGATAGATATATTGAAGCATGAGGTGGATAATACAGGGAGATGGGCAACTGCATAAATACAGCTACATCAATCCATGTTCACTTGAGCAGGCTATTACGGACCAAATAAAGATGATCTGGAACCACAAAAAAAATTAGGCTCCGCTTTAGAAGAATATCATTCTCCTATTATAATAGGCAGAGATTTTAATGTCTTACATAATAATAAAATGGCCAGGTCAACTCTGAGATTTACTGTAAATCAATCCAAGAAATATACTTATCTCAAGTTTTTGTTAAACAAACTGGCTTTGTGTGATATATGGCGAAAGAGCTGGCACAATAAGAGACTATACATTATCAAGTAAAAATTATGGAAATTATTCTAAACTTGACTGCTTTTTCTTAGAGACAAAGGGGATTGACAGAGTTACCAATATTAGACACCAGTGAGCACACCTGTCAGACCATTCTGCAGTATGTTTAGAACTGAATTTGCCTAATTTAAAGCATAATTCTAGATGGATATTAGATAGGAGGATCTTGTTGGCGCCAGAGGTAGAGCAAGAATTGCAGCCAAACACTTTTTTTCAAATAAATCTGGAGTCGGCACCTATAAATATGGATGGTACGCCTATAAGGCTTTTTTGAAATGTAAGATAAGTAGCATCTCAAGGTATAGGTGTAAAAAGGAGAAAAACGAGTGGCAACATATGAAAGATAAGCTAAGAATAGTCAAAACCTTTAATAAAAAAAAATCACAGACTGGACGATACAGAAAAGCATATATTAAAAAAACACTTCAGAACATTCAGCAGAATTTTAAACTCAGTCTGCAAGAGAAAGTTTGTGAAAAATGGGAGTAGTAGTAAGTAGAGTGGGCCAATTTGAATATAGCGAGAAGTGTGGTGAACTAGTATGGACAGCTAGGGTAGATCAAGTTAAGAATAACATAAAAGGGATTCTGGATGAGGGTACAGGCATTGTACAGACAAGGGTAAAGCATCAGGCCCGAAAGGCATTCCGAATGAGGTATAAAAGAATCTATGTGAAAATATCATTTCAATATGGAGGAGATTACTCAATTCTATTTTGGAGGAAGCTCTGATGCAACCCACATGGAATGAAGTGACTATAAATGTCGAATATAACCAAATAATTAGTCCACTAATTCTGAATCAATTTAGGCCTATTTCACTTCTGAATAGTGATTATTAAATATTTTCCAGTATTTTAGCACAAATAGACTGAGCAAGGTGGTAGCTGATGTAATACATCAGGATCAGAGAAGTTTTATACCAAGGAGATATTTATATGAGCTGCCTCACTCCCTCACTCCCTCATAGGTTCCATAGAGCTGGCTACAACACACAAGATTCCTTTAGGAATTCTGACATTTGATGCAATGAAAGCCTTTGCCAGATCAAGCTGGAAATACCTGATGGGCACTTTGACTCATTTTAGTTTTAAGGGTGGGTTCTACAGAACAATTCAACACATTTATTGTACTCCTATGGCTATGGTGTTGGTAAACGAAAATATAACCCCCACAACTGGCAATTATTTGAGGAACAAGGCACAGCTGTCCCTCTCAACCTTGTTGTTTGATATGTACATTGAACCATGAGCTCCACACCTTGGAGAAGATAAGAATAAAGTGCCTTTCGTTTGTAACAAAATGTCCCAGAGCTCCCAAACGAGCACCACAGTTCTGTAGGGCCCATTTGACCCTTCAGAATGAGTGGGGGGTGACTCGTCCTCTCCTCCCCCAAGGGTAAGAGTCCGAAAAGAATACTAAACCTGCATTAGCATTATTAGATACAGTGTGCAATTCCCCCTCACTTGTCAGGCATTGGGGAGTGGCAGCCTTCTGCATCGAAACTTTCAGCAGTGTGCTCAAGGAACAAATCTCCTCTAAAAGCCATACATTAATCCCAATGATTATGTGTCTCTACCAAAGCCTACCTCTGAGAACTGCCATTTAACCATGGCATCCTCTCGCAATAAAGCCACAAGAACTACTTCTTAAAGAAATGCTTGCGTCAGAAACCAAGTTAAGCTGGGCAATTCGGAGGACTCAGTAGAGAGCCAATCGTTAGACAGTGACGCTACAGACCTTTCACCCCCTGCGACGAGAGCAGATAAAAAGATCTTGGTGCAGGAGTTCAAAAAAGAAATGTTGGCACTTCACACAGACTTTTCAAAAGTTCTATCAGGCTTAGACCACAATTAACTTATGGGTGGAAGCACTTGAAAAACAACAGATCATGCTGTCTGATACTATGGAGGACTATGAAAATCGATCCCAAAGAAGCTTTGTGAGAATTTGGGCTTTGACTCTGGGTTGCCCAATGTACATTTGAAAGGATATGTGCACGCACTCTTTAGACTAATTCTCAATACTCCTGAAGAGAAAGAAATTATCTAAAATTGCACCAATAGAGTTTTTGCATCCTATTAACAGTGTAACCGTCTGCCACTGGATATACTGACGTGGGTAAATTTCTTGCAACTCAAAGAGCAAACGGTGTGTGAATTATCAAGTCACCTATGGGTGACTGGCTAAGCTTAGTACTTTGACCGACATGCTAGAATGCTATTGGGATCTTACAATGACTAGACTTAACATTAGCTCTCTCAGTGTTCAAGGGATGAACTGGCCTATGAAGTGTAGGGTATTGATGAAACAGTTGCACACTAAAGAGGTAGACATTGCTGTGCTCTAAGAAACCCACTTCATGGTAAGAGATACATCGAGGTCGAAACACTATTGGTATCCATTACTAGTGCTCTTGTCTAGCCATAATAAGATGAGGAGAGTGGCTATACAGCTTAAATGCGGGTTGGTAGGGCTTATTGACCAGAAAGACTGTGACGCAGAAGGGCAAATAGTAGAGCTGCAAGGTTCCTTAGGCCGCCACAAAATCACAATTTTCTCTATCTAAATTTTACAAAACACTTCTCCCACTGGTGGCTGACTTCACTAGAAGTGAGCTAATAATATGGCAGTGGGGGCAATTTCAATACAATTCTCAACCCTGTACTAGATAGGCCAGGTGCTCAATATTACTCCTACCCGGTGCCTTCCTCGCTGACACAGGGTATTTTAGACACAAACCGGATCGATATTTGGCAGGAATTGTACAGAGAGGAAAGAGACTATATATTTTAGTTTAATGTATACAAAACATATACTCAAATCAGTTTTTCCTTAATCTCACAAACCACAACATCCCCGAATGTTAGATGCAGGTATAGGCCCAAATGTGCTATTGGACCATGCTCCAATCTAGCTCTTACTGGATCTTTGTGCTTACCCCCAGTCCTCTTCCCAAAATTAATGAGATAACATTTCATGATTTCATAATACTGGATGCCATTCGTATGTCTTTGGAACATTATTTTAAAGAGAACGATAATGGGGAGGACATATGGGACATCATCTGATGCGGGCGAAAGCTTTGTCACGAGGAAAACTCAAATAACATACTGTTACTATCTTTAGATTAGCAAAAGAAAAGAAATCAAACCTTGAGGTCCGTCTGGGGCAACAAGAGGCTCACCAGAAAACTACTGGCTAATGTAAGGTACACAGAGCTTCATAAAGTTTGAGGCGAGCTGAAACAACTGTATATGACGATGCTGCTGAAAAACTACTCTACCCTTATCAAAAGTATTCAGAAACGTGAGACAAGGCAAACAGGCTTTTGGCATTTAGGCTGCATCAACGACAAACCAAAATCATATCCTTAGTATTAGTGACGGTAATGAGGCCTCTGTTACAACTACTCCTGAGATCGTAAAAGTTTGTACAGTTTATTATGCCACTCTTTATGGAACACAAACTGTATTCCAAGAACAAGAAGAATCATACCTAAAGGGGTTTTCCTTTCCCTATCTTGATGCAGCACTTTTGTCAGAAATTGAGAGCCCCATTACATCTGCTGAGGTGCGGGCCACCATTTACAACTTGTAGGCCAGCAAGACTGCTGGTCCTGAAGAGGTTTCTGTTTCTTTTTACAAGGCATATTGCGATCTATAATCAGAACCCCTGATTCTAATTTCCAATTGGGATTTATATGCAAGAGACAGGCATGTGATAATACACAACTTGCCATTAATAAAGTCAATGTAATCAAATGCACTAAAAAGAAAACAACCTTCTCTCGCTTGACGCAAAGAAGGCGTTTGATAGGATAGATTGGCAGTATCTCCGCTTAGTTCTCTCAAACACAGGCCTAGGTCCGCATTTGTCCACATTCATCTTATCTAATTATATAACCCCTATCATAAAGGT
This sequence comes from Calotriton arnoldi, assembly GCA_963921515.1. Taxonomy (NCBI): domain Eukaryota; kingdom Metazoa; phylum Chordata; class Amphibia; order Caudata; family Salamandridae; genus Calotriton; species Calotriton arnoldi. The sequence goes on from CAWUFW010004688.1 coordinate 1,238,353, forward strand.
AAAGGTTAATAGAGAAAAGTCAGCAGGGTTCCCATGGCACAGAGGGACCTGCCGGGGGTGCCCATTGTCACCCTTAATATTTGCATAGCTGCCAAGGTTTTCGGATTGCTTATGTGTGACATTTTCATAATTTCAGTGTAATTATGAGTGGTATTCAACGACTATGAGTGACACTTTCTCACGAGCAAAATCAAGCAGTAAAGAGCATGGAAAGAGATAAATATTAGAAACTACAGCCTTTTGTCAATGGGTAGCACTAAAATGTCTGGGAACTGCTCAAAACCCCTGAAATGGAAGGTTAAGATACTGATTCCAATGAGACATCCGTTCAGGGTACCAACATCACATTCTAGCAGTCATAAATGTAATAGCAATAGTGCTAAACATTTGCAAAGGACTGCAGAGCGTGCAAGGGGAAGCTTGTCTGTAGGATAAAACTGTGGAGACAGCTGAGGGTTACCGCGTTTACCCTCGACTCAAACCCTGGCGATCCTGCTGTCTGGAATACCCCAAAGCCTTGCTGTTTTAAAGCCTCTGGAGCCTAATCGTTAACTCTGAGCTTCGCTTCCTCTCCTGCTCATGGCCCATGGCACCCAACGGCTCACAGAAGAGTGTTAACAACAGACCTACGTAGTGCTTCAGTCGAGTTCTACCTTTGTGGATCTCAGGAATGTATCAACACAGCCGGTAGGGCAGGGGCCGTAACTGGGCTTATGTCTGTTACATGACTGGATGAGACTTCTGCAATACCGATCAGGTTCAGACTCGGCTCCAGTGCATTAGAAACCTGAGACAGTTGGAGTCCAAGGTCACCCCAGAGAGCCACTGATAGACAGGTAAAAGACCAGGAGAACTGGGGCAGGGTCCAAGAGTCGACCAAGGAAGACTATATTCTAGTATACAATATTTGGAATTGAAAACAAACAGAGAAGATTGAGTCTTTGATTAAGAAACCTGCAGCATTGAAAAAGGGGAAGAGGGACATTGCCCTCAGGCAGGTCTTTATACCTGCGCCTGGTAACCAGGTTAAGTTCTGCCTTCCCTCTTCCCCCTTCATTTTATAGAACAATCATAGGAAGAAACCGAAAATATAGCCAGGTAAGTTTCGTTTCATAGCTTAGTCATCAGTCCCTGGCCTTAGCAACAGGTTGTGGTCATGGGACGATTAATGACAAGACTAGAGGTGATCAACAGGAGCGGCGGGGATTGGTGCCCTGACATGACGGCGACACAAAAAAGGCAGCAAAAACTATACCATTGTACTCTCACACTGAAACAATACACACTATTCACAACTCAGTTATCTTATTCTGACAGAAAACACCCCCTCTTTGGACTTTCCATGTGTGGTGCGCCGACTTACACAGGTTTGACTGCTCAGCCTCCCCCTCTCCTGTTTTCACTGAGGTCGATTACGTTTCATTTACGCTATTTAGATCTCGCCTATCATGAGCTGGACCTCGTGTGGACTCTTCTGAAACCTATAGTGGGAGTACAGCTCTTCCAGTAATGGCGGCAGACAGCAGCACGCACCCCGAGCATTTTGGGCAAGGCAGCCTCAGACACACACTTGGCCACAAAAAGCCGGCAGCCTCGAGCCTGCAGCCATGCCAGGGCAGAACTTTTGAGCTACAGTTACTGTAACACGGACTGACACTGCAGGCAGCTGATCGCGTGCTGCTGCTAAAAAACAAATAATTTGTAAGAGTTAATATTAACACACTCGGCTGGCTGCAGCAAGCACTGTCTCACTTCCTTGCAAGGCTCAGTCAGGCCGCGAGCCATGGTAATTTGCGTTTACCGCAGTGGAGGGCCGGCCTGGCCGCCCGCCTCCTCAGAGTCCAGTCCTGGCCGCTGCAACATCACTCCCTCAGCAATTTGCAGCATTGTGATTTTTAATTTACTACAGCCACGCGGCGGTGCGAGCAGCGATGCCATGATTTGCTTCTACCGCCTACTAACTAGTCTCCCACAATCTGCAGCAGGACGTGACATCAGTCAGAGTTGCGCCACAGCGGGAATCTCCTATATTGATACATTGTAGCAGCCAGCTGCTACTAGCTCAGCCAGCTGAGTCCCCAAGTCTGCGGGAGCAGCGCGCATATGCCAATGCGCACTGTCAGCCACTCCAGTCTCCAGATATAGTTTAGCAGTAGGCAGCGCTAACGGCTTGAAGCTGAGGAGCTGTGCCTATAATGCATGACAATGCATTTCAGTGCGGTGATGCGGAGCACCACACTGAAATGCGTTAGTCTAACGCCAGTACTTGGCAGGACTGTATTCGTATTGACAATGGAGTCATTGGTCCAACTAATCAAATGCAACTCATGCTTACAAGGGATGGAGATTGGGAGTGAACAATATTGTTAGCTTTATTTGCAGACGATGTGTTGTGCTTTCTAACATGCCCGGAGACTTCACTGCCAAATCTATTAAAGGAGTTACTATAATTCAAAGTAGTTTCAGAGTTCCATATCAACCATACGAAATCACTAAGCATTCGAGTGGGTGACCCTACGAAAAGTTGTAAAGAGCTTCTTATGGCATCAGGTTTTTCATGGGCGGTGGCTTCAGTGAAGTACCCGGGCATCCATCTAACTAACTCAATCAGCAAGCTTTATGAACATAACATACCACCGTTACTCAAAGCCTGCCTTAAGGACCGCTATAGATGGGGCAAGTTGGAAACCTCTTGGCTCGGAAGAATTGTGAGCATAAAAATTAATTTCTTACCCAGATTAATGCATGTAACACAAACTCCCTCTATGGATCCCTTCAGAGGTCTTAGAAACCATTAAAAAAAGTTGGTGCAGTTTATGTGGAACAACGACACGCTGAGAACACCCAAGGCTACACTATATAGGAGACCAGCTGAGGGGGGTTTAGGACTTCGGAATTTAGCGCATTACATACGTGCATCACAGCTACACCCAACCTTAGATTAGCATCTCTCATGTAATAAGCCCTGGGAAATACTCAATACCCTTTGTCCCTGAACTATGTGCTGTGGAAAAAGCCCCCAAAATAGCTTTATGAATGCATCACCGCTCCATTCTGTGAGTGTCCTATTGGAAATGCTGGGACAAACTCATGAAAAAATATGGGATCACAATATTTCCCTCCTCTTTGATCCCAATTGTTGTCAACCCAGACTTCAGACCGGGCTTAGAAAATAAATGTTTTGAGGGGTGGTGAATGAGAGAGCCACACCTATTAATGGAACTTTACCAGGAATGAGAGGTTTTAGGTAGACAAACATGTAAGCAACTATTCAACCTGATGAATTCCGATGAATTTAGAGTCACCCAGCTTTTGAACTGGGCAGGTTCTAGAGATGTTAAGGCGCGGTGGGGCAGAAACATGATCTCTGTGGAAAACCTGGTAGCACAGGGCTCACCTAAGAAAGGAATCAGCCACTTCTATACCACATTGACCACACTGTCACACACAGAAACACACTTACGACTAAAAATGGTAACCAGACTCAGATCAGACAACTCAGATCAGACACAACTCTTGATGAAGACACTTGCATATGTATCTGGTCATGGGAATTTAAAATTATTATCTGTCTTCAACACAAGGCTAATGCTTACAAAATACTTTCAAGGTGATATTTAACACCAGTGCGTCTACACAACATGTTTGAACTCCCGATATGTGTTGGAGGGGATGTAGTAAGAGGGGCACTTCTATGCATATGTGGTGGTTCTGTCCATTGGTGAAGCAATTTTGGGCGGTATTTCTGCAACGGATTCAGAACATGTGTAATGTGAATCTACCCCTTCGCCCATTGACTTTGTTGTTTGGTGACTCAGGGCAGGATGGGGGATACCTGTCTACAACACCCAGAGGTAAATTACTAACATTTCTTAGTAGCGGCACGACTTACTAGTCTTCTTGGAAAAGGCCTGTCCCTCCTGGACTATCACTGTGGCGGTAATGCTTGCAATATGAATGCAATGAAAGGATCTTCCGCCATAATATCTGATAGGATGTTTTACGTTTGACAAAGTATACACTCCAGAGATGAGGACCACCTGCCCTGGTTCCCTTGGACACACCACTGCAGTCCAGCGGCACCTCCCAGATCCTCATGGCTATAGGGGAGTTTCATGTGGCACTAGCGACCAAAGTAGACACTCTAGCCATAAACAAAAATACTGTGGGACGACCAAAAGAAACTCAAAGAGTGACTACACAGCACAGGCATGACCCTTGCCAAGCTTGTGCCTCAGTCGAAAGCAACATCACAAGAGTTATGTGCACTAACGGAACTCGTGAAACTTTTGGAACACTGAGCTGAGGATGCTGAGGCCAGGGCACGACACAACAACCTTCGCATTGTGGGCTTACCAGAAAAAAACCGAGGGCTCCAACTCCACTGCCTTCGTTGAGGAGTGTATGCAGGAGCAAGTGCGCCCTCAATGCCTTTCCCCCATGTACACTGTGGAGCAGCACTTTGGGCTCCCCCTAGGCCCATTGTAGTCAAACTCCTCAACTACCGGGACAACAATCTTCTTCTCAACACAGAAAGGTCAGTGGGCCACTGATGGTGGATAATTCCAAACTGATGCTCTTTCCTGACCTTACTGTGCTGTTTCAATGCCAAAGGACCTCCTTTTTGTCTGTCAAGAGATGATTGCGAGAAATCGACCTAAAGTATGCTCTGCTTTTCCCAGTGAAGCTAAAAGTAATAGCAAATCAAGAAACTCACTTCTTTTTCTGGACAGAGGATGCCTGGACCTGGGTTGACCAATTCCGGACAGGATCTGGAGACACAAGGAGGGCTCCGGACCCTCCCCGGTGATGACGGCAGCCAGCAGAATCCCGCCGTGAAAGAGGGAGAAAGATTGTGGCGTGACCCCTAACCCCGCAGATCAGAGATGACAGAACATCAGTGGTGGCTGCGCTGGTGGCATTCTGGACCAGACGACCCTCACTGCAGTCCGGCAAATCAGGAAGTGACTGGTCTGGCTCTTAGTGTCCTACCCCGGATGACCCAGCAGACAGCGAATAAACTGGTGTAAGGCCATTTCATGGGAATTGTATAGTGTACAGGAAGTCCTGGCTTGCGGCCCACTTCTCGCTCCCCCCATGCCTCCCTCCACCCCGTCCAGGGGGGTGCATGTGCGACTACAGCTGTGATCTATGCCTTTTGCTCCTTACCACAAATGGCATGGACAACTATACCACACCACATACTCCACATTTGTAAGGGGTGCAGCAATATCGCTAAAACCGAAAGTTCCATTTCAGATGGAAGAGGTGCGTGTAGACCAGCAAGGGCTGTGTGTTCTACTAAGAGGCCGACTAGATGGCTCCCCATTGATCCTCTGCGGCATCTATGCACCAAATGTCGTTCAGGCTGCATTCTTGGTGTCTCTATTACAGCGTTTAGCAGACTGGGCAGGCTTCCTGTTGCTCTTGGGGGTGGGGGAAATTTTAACTCAGTATACAATATTGAGGAGGACCACTCGCACCGCCCACTACCTAGTCTCCTTTCATACCGCAATGCCAAGGCTCTACAGACATGGGTGCATGTCTGGGCTTTGGCGGGCTACTGGAGGGTCTGGAATATAGGTAGGAAAGAACACTCCTTCTATTCAACCCCACATAGACTGCATGCCCGATTAGACTACATATGTGGCCCCGCTGCTGACCAGGGAGGAGTCCTCCACACCTCATACATAGGGAAAACACTCATTGATCATAATCCCTTAGAGATCACATTTAGATGAGGGCAAGTGTTGACCCCAATACCCAACTGGAAACTCCAGACCCAGTGGCTGGAGAACCCAGTAACCCGTGACACCCTGTGTGACGCTATCGAGGACTACTTTAGATTCAATGATGGTAAGGCATCCTGTTGGAAATGGCCCTTTTTGCAGGGTTATCCCCAAACCTTTTGCTTCTTCCTCCTATTTTTTCCTGACCTGTTGTTGTTGGCTTTAGGACTCTGGGCACTTTTTTACCACTGCTAATCAGTGCTAAAGTGCATATACTCTCCGTGTAAATTGTTATTATGATTGGTTATCCATGATTGGCATATTTGATTTACTGATAAGCCCCTAGTAAAGTGCACTGAGTGTGCCAGGGCCTGTAAATCAAATTCTACAAGTGGGCCTGCAGCACTGATTGTGCCACCCACATGAGTAGCTCTGAAAAGGTAACTCATTCCTGCCACCGCAGTGCCTGTGCGCAGGTTGTAAACTGCCATGTCAACCTGGCAAGTGCACCCACTTGCCAGGCCCTACCCTTCACTTTTCTTAAATTTTTAGTCACCCCCAGGGCAAAAGTCGGGGGTACACGCGGGTGGACGGCCTCCACCCACTATTTTCACAGTGTGGACGCCGTCCACCCTGCCAAGAAGTTGGGCCCCACTGAAAAATATGCTGAATTAGTCCTGGTGTAATTTGCAAACACCGGGACACATTCAGCAGCGCCTGCACGTTGTTGTCTGCTTATGATCCGCAACAACGTGCAGGTGGGGGGGGGGGGCTTTCTTAGTTCAGACTCCTGCTGGGCCTATAATAAAGGCCGAATTTGAGGGTCATCAGGCCTCCTTTTGGTCAAGTCTCCTGGCTGGCAGCAGTCAGGAGCCTCACACCTAGAAGCAAATGCAGCAGAGGAGAGACAAAGGCTCACACCTTGTTAGCACTTCACACATACTTAAGAGAGGCAGCTTTTCACTTTGTTCAGGCTCTGTTTAGGAGATGTGCATGCACTGTAAGAATGTCAGATGTGTTGGTCTTTCCCAGTATTTACACAAAATAAATAGCATTTATATAGTGCTTACTACCCATGAAGAGGCGTTGTAATAATTTAAATATCACTATTTTTTTTTGTGAAACACTACGGGTAGCAGAAGTTTACGCTCACAAAAGGCAACATTGTTTTATGTGTAGCTTGCAAAAGTGTGAATCTTTTGCCTAAATCAGGAGGGTTTCCCTGTATACTCGAAATGTGCTCCAATGTACTCATATATAGACATGTTAAACATATATGTAAGGGCTTAAGATCTGATTTCACTTATGATGCCACTTCCGGTGATGTCACGCGCTGTGATGTCACTTGCATACTGATTAACTAGGTTAGTCCCACCACTTCTTTTTTTAGGACTTGTGCCCTGGACACCCCTAAGGTAGGCCCAAGGTACCCCTGTGGGCAGGGTGCAGTGTATGTGAAAGGTAGGACATGCCCTGATGTGTGTGGCATGTCCTGATAGTGAAATACTGCCAATTTCGTTTTTCACTATTGCAAGGCTATCTGTTCCCATAGGATAGAATGGGGAGTTTGCTTATAACATCTTATAAACATAACTACCCCTGGGAACAAGGTAGGAAAATAAAGTTTGGTATGCCTGAACTCAGAATCTAAAGATGCATCTTTAGGAAAGGTGATTTTTACATTCTGTGTTTGAAAATACCACTTTTAGAAAGTAGGTATTTTATTGCTTAGCCATCCTGTATGCCTCTGCTGGGTTGTGTATTGACTGTCTGGCTTTGGAGTGACAGGGGCTGGGGAGGTGCAGTGGCTCCAGAGAGTCTGGATGAGTCAGCGCTAGGCTGAATATGCCTGATCTACAATTGGAGCGGTGGGAGGAGTAGCACCAGCACCTGAATAGGGCTGTGCCTGCCTCCCACAATGATGGCTCTGCCCTATGTGGTGTGTCTGGGGCCAGGGCTTAAACTTACAATGGGGAGTGTTGTGCACTGTAAGGAGATTTTTAAGTTCTCCCCAGAACTGGTTTGGACTGGGCTCAGAGCCTTGGGCCAGGAGAGAACAAAGATATTTAGAGGGGCTCAGACCCCAGACTTTTAGATCATCCCTGGAATTCAAGAGGACCATTTGCCAAGGAGAAGAGCTGGAGAGACTGAGGAGAAGTACTGCCCCTTTGCTGTGTGGGGTTGGCCTGCAGTTGCTGTTTCTGCCAAGGAGAAGGACTTTGCTGTGTGCTGTGTCCCCTGCTTGAAGGAGATCTCCAAGGGCCTGTGTGTGCTGGCCTCCTGTTCTGAAGTCTCAGGGACACAAAGACTTCACCCCCAGCTCCCCTGAACTCTGCTGCTGTTAGTTATGACCTGCCAGGAGGTGGCTGTGCCAGTATTGGACCTCTGGAGGTAGTTGCTGCTGTTTGGGAGCTGGAAAAGAGAAGGAACTTGAAGAACTACAAAAACGACGCATCGCTCTTCTTGCAGCTGTTTTTCTGAGGCATCTCAATGGCGGGAGAAGAATTTCCACGCATCGCTGTGCCACTACGAAAACCGACGCAGCGCCTGTCACCGCTGCAAGAATCGACGCATCGAGGGGTCGCGGCTGAAGAAAACCGATGCAGCGCTGCTCGCCGCCGCCGCCGCATTGTTTATCGACGCATCCCGGATTTCCACGCATCGCACCTGTGCGACAAGTTTTACCGACGTATCACCTGCGGACCGGAATCGTCACGAAGAATCGACACATCAATTCCCTCTACAGACCGGATTCGACGCATCACTTCTCCTGCGTGCAGCAGAACTGTCGCATCGCCTCCCCAAGGTCTCAGGAACTGACGCATCTCTTTGTTTTTGACGCTTCTACACTCTGCAGCTGTTTGGCCTTGTGAATTTTGATGCAACTACAGGTACTTTGTGTAAAAGTCACGCATCCATAGTTTTCTATGGTACAAGTTTTTGAAACCTTTTCAAAGTCATATTTTTAACTGTGTATGTTGGATTTTCTGTTGTTTTGGTCTTGTTAAGTTTAGATAAAGATATTTTATTTTTCTAAACTGGTGTGATGTCCATTTGTGGTGTTTTCACTATGTTACTGTGAGTGTTAGTACAAATACTTTACACATTGCCTTTGGGATAAGCCTGTCTGCTTGTGCCACGCTACCAAGGGGGTGAGCGGGGGTTATCTAAAGTGTGTATCCCCCTTACCCTGACTAGAAGCAAGGGTCCCTATTTGGACAAAGGTACCTACCTCTGCCAACTAGAGACCCCCATTTCTAACACCTCCTCACTCACGGTGAAGTGGGAGGCATTTAAAGTAGTGATCAGGAGCGCCTGTCTGCACACCACCATTGGAGCTCGGGGGGCACTGCTGGCAGAGCTCAAGACCCTGGAGACCTCCCTGTTGACCATTGAGTGAGGGGCCATGCGCAACCCAACCGCAGAAACGCAACCTTCAGGATCTGTGGAACCACTACTCCGCCCTGTTGGAAAGGATTGGATGCCTGGATTACAACTCTTACATCAATGGGCACATGCTGATGGAAATGGGGCAGGGCGCCTCCTTGCATGGTTAATTAGACCCCGACAGACCCACTTGCTGGTGCTCTCCATTAGGATGGGTGAAGGCCGTGAGGTCAACACATAGGAAGACAATCATACAGACTTTTATTACTATTATCAGGTGCTTTATTCGGACCCCACCCCCCAGATGGAGGCCACAGTAACTTTTCTGGCGGATTCCCGACAATGCCTGAGAACCTGCTGGAGAGCCTAACAGGCCAATCATTGAAAACGAAATCAGGGAAGCAATACAACAATTACAGATGGGCAAAGCACTGGGACCTGACAGCCGCCTGGTCGAGTTTTACGCAACCTTTGCCGCACAACTGATCTAAAAGAATTGAACGAGGTGGCCTTGGAATCTGGCAGCCTCCCCGGCATGACCAACAAGGCAATTGTGACATCGATCCTGAAACCGGGGCGACCACCGGACGACCTGTCGTCCTACCGCCCCTTCTTCCTCCTAAATACGAATTATAAAAACCTGGTGTCGAGATTACTCTCGACCCTCTCCTTGTTGATCCACAGGGACCAGAACGGATTCATCCCGGGAAGAAACATCCCTGAACATAAGGAGATTGAATCAAGTTATGAAACAGGCCCCCGAGATATGGCCGCAATCAGCATGCGTAGCCCACGACCTTCAACAAGCCTTTGACACTCCCCACTGGGCATATCTGTTTCGAACCCTGAGGTTATTTGGGATACCAAACCTTATGCTCAAATGGTTCAGGCTTCTATATGGGACGCCTATGGCTAGGGCACAGACAGGCCAGCATATATTGTCTCCATATAAAATCTCAAGAGGTACGAGACAGGGCTGTCCACTATCTCCTATACTATTAGCACTCGCCATCGAACCCCTAGCCATGTGACTGAGGCGTAGCAGCCTGACTTGAGGCCTGCTGCTTGGGGGCACCATGCATGCTGTGTCGCTCTATACAGATGATATGTTGGTGTGTGTCAGAGATGTGGAGGCCAACTTCACTCCAATGTCTAAGGGGCTTGAGGGTTTCAGGCACATTTCGGGGTTAAGAGTCAACCCAACGAAGTCTCAGATCTTCCCATTGAAACAAGGCATGCCGAATAGAACAGTAAGGTCCGGGGCTCAAGACCTGCAATGGGCAGCCACAACATTCGGATATTTGGGAATTAATATCTACCATGCCCATTCTGATCTTTTAGATGGTAACCACGATAGAGCCATGGGCTCCCTGCACTCACAGATTGCTTTCTGAACTGCTCTACCGATATGCGCCCAGGGCCGTTTATATATATCCAAGATGGTGATGGTCCCTAGACGACTTTATTACTTTACGAACCTTCCCCTAGTGATACCGAAAAAGTTCTTTGGACAATTCGACTCACTACTGACTGCCCTTTTATTTGTAAAGGAGAGGAGATATATAGCACTTGACAAGTTGAGGTTGCCGCCGCATAGGGGAGTATGGGGGTCTCTGGACTTTTATGGATATTATTTGGCAACCCAGCTCCTGTGGCTGAACAGATGGTTGGTGGGAATTCATCTTCAAGAAAAGGGGTATTCGGTCACTCAGATACAAGATGGAATACTGAACACATTGCTGTTCTCAGGGAGGAGAAAGAGAGAGCGGATCCCTCTCCTGGGCGCTAACGCCATCATCTTATGCTCAGAGGGTTTCACCTACACAAGTACAGTGCTCCCCTTTGCCCCTGCTCTGCCCCTGCAAGGACTGCCCACCGAGTTAAGACCGGTAACCGCTTGAGAGTTGGTGTTGTGGGAGGAGGCGGGCCGCTACACCCTGGGGGACTTATATCAAGAAGGAGTGCTAGTGGACCTCCAGCTGTTACATGATCAGATAGACCTCCCACAGGGTCAGTTCCTCCAATATGGGAGGATTACAGAAGACCTTAGACGTCTGTGGGAAAAACCCCCACTATATCTCCTACAAATGCCATGCTTCAAGCGTTACACACCATGGGGCACGGCCGTAGACTAGTAACCCGGCTGTAGAGAGCAATTCAATAACACTCGAACATGTCCCTGCAGCCCCAAAGGGAATCATTTTAGGACCTCTCATGGAAGGCATTTCATGATAGAGCATGACGAAGAGCCTTGGAATAGCCCCAAAGGGTTTCCCGCAACGCGAAATTTTGACTTCATACAGTTACATATTCTACACAAGGACTATCTAACGCCCAGGAAAACAGGTCACCTCTTGCCGGGAGCCAACCCTGAATTGCGCACGCTGCCATCATTCCCCTTTGGACGTCTGGCATGTCCGGTGGGACTGCCCTTCACTGAGACAATATTGGGATGCAGTTCAGAGTACAGTAGCAAGGGTCTCGGAAAAACCACAATTAACAGCTATTGAGTGAGGCCTGTCTGATAGGCGCTTCCCAGTGACCCTCCAGTAATAAAGTAACAACGCAGATCTTCGACCTCCTGTTTCTCCTGGCCAAATGTTGTATCACCATGAGATGATAATACGCTCACCTGCTATCGAGCGACACCTGGCACACCAAAGCCCAATACTAATACTAAGAGGGTAGAACCATCCTCATGGAGGAGAGCAGGGGCTTAAGGCGTCACCCCATTGCTGACCAATGGGACGTACGAGTGCAGGACCTAAAGAAGTACAGGGAGAGGGGTGACAGACCTCCCTGATCTGTAGGATACAGAGACGCACCGCCTGGATGGCACTGAGACCCAACTTGGTTACTGGCACACCAGACAAGATAAATATCCTTTTACAAGGACGTCTCACTGCTGCGCATGTCGGGACCTGAACCCCAGTCCAGCTGGAGCTTGGGGTCCCAGAGGGGTCAGCGATTGGAAACAGCCCCAGCCCGTGTACGCCTCCACTCACAGCTAATGACTCACAGGCTGGGGGAGGGGTAACATAGGGCATCACAGTATCTGCTTCCTGCTTGTTGCTTTAGGTGGTTGGGTGAGGGAGGGAGGTGAGAGTTATATCTGGTTTATCGGTTCTATACTAGTCCAAGACTTACTGGGTAACCATTGTGTAACATGTATCCTCAAGTGCATGTATGGCTAGATGGTAGTCTTATAATACGTATATTGCATTTGTGTACATGCCATACATGATGTTTGTTTATATGTCTTATGCTGCCACTCCGTTCCTTGCTAAGTGGAGACTAAAGAAAAAACCCAATAAATATTGTTATAAAAAAAAAAAGTTTGACAAAGTATGGTTGTCCTTCAAGACATATGTTAATAGAGAGAACTGTCATGGGTATGCCAGTAACTCTCCATATTTCTGAGAATGCTATAAAATATGATTAATAACACAATGGTGTAATGCTATAATTCAATTGCCGAGAAATGCTTTATTCACCGACATATACTTTGTTAGGTACTTTAATGACTGATGCTCGATCATTGTCACATTATATCACTGTAAAAATGTTTAATCAACCTGTCCTGGACCTCAAACTTAAAGTGCTTACAAAACATGTCATCTCCCACAGGTGGTTGTACGCCTCCAAGTGTAGCCAGATAAAGTGCCTTGCAGCCTGATGTCACAGGGTAGGGGACTGAAAAGGTCAGTGCCCCTTGTGACCTGCATGTTGTCCGCCTGATCCCTGTCCCCCGCCCATGAAATGGCTGAGGTGACTGCATCGAGGAGGGGCCTGGCATTGTCTACACACCAACCCTCTAGAGCAGACCAGGAAGGACAAAAACTGATGAGGGAACTGTTTTGCAGGTATTGAAAGGGCCAAATTGCAAGCCGTTGCATGGGCTCCAGGGCAGAATCAGCTTTTTAACTAAAAAAGGCAGAATCCATCAAAATGCATATCCATGAGGGATGCTAGCACATCTTCAGGAAAGCCTTCGGATCTCATTCACGCCTGTTGATGGAGGCCCACATTACTGCTGACTGCTCATCCCAAACAATTGGTAGTATACAGGCCAGCCCAAATAACATATTTGGCTGCATCCTGAATGGTTTGATCCAAAGAGGCCATGTCCCTAAGGGCAAGAATATAAAGGCTCAGTAGGCAAGTGGCATTGATTACCCTCAAGGCTTGGCTGGTCGCAGAGAACAAACATTTCTCAATCCTTTTCGACTCCCTATTGAGGGGTTGTGGGCAACAAATAGGGACTCCCTTATATGGTGGAAACTTGGACCACCAGACTCTAGGAGTAGAATGCTGCATAAAAAAATCAGGGCCACCAGGCATTGGTCGTTGACGCCTGGTCACTTGCCTGTTTACTGGTGGGCAAGTGCAGTGTGTAGACCAGGTGCCCATAAGGATATCCTTGTAGTATTCGCTGAAGGGTACAGTAAGGGCTCAGAAGAAGATGGCCTATGTGGAAGAACTTCAGTAAACACATTTGTTTTAACAGAAGGAATTTGTAAATCCAGGATCTCAGCAGCATGTCTGATAACTACAGCGAAGGAGGCCCTCTGTTCTATTGGCGTCCCAAGGAGGAAAATCAACCCTATATCAGGGGAAGTATCAAGCCCACCGGAGCGAGCACAAAGCAGCTGCTGCTTGGGTAGTTGGCCTATGGACATTACATCCACATCAATTGTGCCCGGCTGAGAGTGATGTGGAGGTCACGCCAACAGCATCCCAGGAGTTAAAGTTGGCAAAGGTTGTTTCCCATGACAAAGCCAATTCAGCAGACAAGAGGGCTTGAATGCATGCAGCCTAAAGGCAAAGGAGTCACATTTAAGTATAACGACAAGCTTTTGTTCTCTCCAACCAAAGAAGGGGTGACTGAAATGGTTTTACAAAACAAATTTCAATTGATGACTTTACATCTATGGACCATACAAAAAGTGAGGTCTTACAGGAGAGCATTCATCCCCAGAGCAGGTTGCAGCACCAAACAATATTGATTTGCAAATTCGGGAAATGTTGTTCTCAGAAGCAATAGAGCAGGTTCCTTTAGGAAGAGTAGACTTTTTTAGCAGCAGTTCCTGGTGAAAAGGAAGAATGACTTATGCCCAGAAATACATTTGAGAGAATTAAAGAAACAGATGATCTATCATCATCACTTCAAAATGTAAAGGCCTAATCTGTTAAGATATATGCTCATGGTTTAGGCCTGCGCAATTCGTTTACACCTGTTGATTTTCTAACGGGTTCCAATATTACAAGGCCCTTCAACACCTGAAAGCTTCTAATTTGAGATCGGGGGGGGGGAAGGTAGAGGTTATGGTACAGCAATCTTTGTGTGTACCAATATTTTAGTCTAAAGCCAGGATAAGAACTCATTTTGTGCCTCCACAATATATAAGCAAAAATTGGAAGTGCGGTATTTACAGACTGGCTATTTTAGAATCTAATGCTGGCCAGAGGGATTGGGGAACTTGCCAATGCTTGATGGAAAACAGGAGTAATGACGCCAATATAGGAGAGGAGGCTAGATGTTTTAGGAGAACATTTTATTCTCAGGTGCTTAGTTAAGTATGGAGTCTGGGATAATGTGCTACTGAAGGTGGACAGTATGTAAGTGGTTTAATACATACCAGGATGAAGAAATGAACAGAGATTATATTTTTTACCAGATCCCCAAGTTCTGGTGAAAGAGGAGTATCGAAAACAACAGTGAACTGAAATTCAGTGTATCTCTAGGACACCAATGCGTGGAAGCTTAACTCTGATTGATCTTTTAGAAGTTAGTGAATCTGTTGGGTCCTTATGGTGCAGGCCTCTTTGTATTGTCACAGTAAATGGACATGTTTTTCAGTCAGAGATCAGTTCCTGAGGCTGTTGCTATGGATGCATTTCTAAAGGTGTGTAATCAGTATGTTTTTCCTCAGTTTGCTATAATTTCCAAAGTGTTATTACAGATAAAGAAGAACTGGGACCATCTAGTGTTGATTATGTCAGTTAGGCCTTTCCAGTACCTAGGCCTTGTTCTGCTTTTTCAGACCCTTTAGAGAGATTCAGAGCAAAATATATTGCAAATTGTGGTGCCAGGGCATCTTTAGTTGACAGTTTGAGAAGTTTCAGGGGTATGTTGAGAGTACAGACACTTTTTCTTCTTCTACATCGGACTATTTTAGGACATGCATCTTTCACAGACAAAAGATACAGGTCTGCTTAGAATCCCCAAAAGTATTGGAGCTTGGAAGAGATTTGGATCCTCTGGGGTTTACAGTGGCAGTTTTTCTACAACATATGTCTTATCTGACAAGAGCACCTGTATATCAGCAAAGGCAGTGGGGCGCATGTTTGTAGATGATGTCCCTGCAGGTGAGAACTCTATCCTGTTGACGTTTGAAGAGTATAAAGTGGAAGAGTCCTGTAAGGTATAGGTACGCCTCTATGTAGGAAGTTAAAAGCTTGCTCTTTTTAGATTTGCTGGAAAATTGATATTTCTTAAAAGAATTTCATTTTGAAAAAGGTCATGTTATATCAGATTTCGGTTTCAAATGTAAAGGCACTGGATATTTTGCATACAGTATTCCTCTCTCTACACCATATTGTTCTACATAACAAGGCAAACAAAAAAAAATCCTCATGGGTTATTTTTTACCCGAGGTTTTCCAAATTTGATGGTTAGATTTCTCAGAGATTGTGATGCAAAGTCAGCTGAATTCCAGTCTTTTGCAAGAGATAATTTTATACATTTTTTGTGACACTGTAAAAGCCTCTATCTTCACCAACAATTTCTTGTTGGGTTCAATATGTCAAACAGGAGGCTGAGATAGATGTTTGCATTTATAGAGCTTGCTCTGTTAAGATGAGCAATGGCTTCCTAAAGCGTATTATCTGTAAGGAAGATAGAAGACATTTTGAAATCTGTAGACTGGGCTAAAATATATGTTTTCTAAAGACTTAACATTAAGACAATAAAAACATGATTTCATGTAATGCACAGGCGCTGAACATGAACAAAGTATGAGGCTTCTGCAGTGACATAAATTGGCAATTTGTGTAGCTTATTGCAACTGGAATATCAGATATTATTAATGGCAAGGAGGATCATATTATTCCTCCTATTTTTACTTAATTACTTTTTTGATTTAGTTTGCTGTAAAAGGTAGCATATAAATGTGATTTATTTGGAATGGAATTCAGACAAGGGATCTACATATATATTTCCTATAAAATTGTATTTATAAACTCTAAAGGAAGTTTTTCTTGTGTCAGATGCTGAAATGTTAATACCTTGTTTAGATGACCTACAGTGTTAGAGATTAGTTGTCTACATTTGTTTTAGATCAGTGACAACTGGATTTTTGCTTGGACTATGGATATCAGAATTATTGATTAGCTGTTTACTTTGTTCTGGATGGGTATGTTTCATTTAAATAGTCTTGATTAATTACTTTGGGTTTACATGTTATCTTGAAGTTTGTTAAGATTGTGGTCTTACATTGCTGAGATGGGTGGTTGAGCCCAGAGGGACTTCCGCGTTTGAAGATGTGCTACATGGTTAATGAAACAGAAGGAGGCTGTAGATGAGATATGCCGAAATACAGACCTGCACCTTACTGGAAATGAGACTACAGAAGAATTAAGGGTGGATTTGTGGCAAGCATACAAAACAATGCTCCAGGGTCAGATAATGTCACTGACATCGACTACATGGAAACAGAGATGGGTGGAGATACAGAGGGTGGAGGAACAGTTGATAGATATGGAGCGCCAGAACAAAGCAAGACCATGATGAAATATGTCATCACTTAGAGGTTAAAAAAACAGGAGTATCATGACTTCACCACTAATTAGGCCAGTAACTGCTATTTGGAGACTCAAAGGAGGCTATATGAAGTGGGCAATAAGGCACATAAACTACTTGGCAGGGAATCAAGGTGGGTGAGGTAGATCCAGACGCACTTGGGCGAAAGAGTAACAGGAAGTGAGGAAATTGCCAAAGCATTCATTGAGCACTACAAGCGCCTATATGCCTCATCTATTAGCTACTCTGAGGTAGAGATACATGATTTTCCGGCTCATGTGGCATTGCCACACCTAAGTAACACAGATAGGGAGATGTTGGAGGCAATGATTACTATTAGCCAAATAGAAGAAGTGATACAACTACTGCAATGAGTAAAGCCACCTGGACCTAAAGGTTTACCGGTTGAGATATACAAAAGTAGGTATATTGTCTACTCATGTCCTACACATGTACAATGCAGTGAAGAAGAGGGATCCCTATCAGAAAAACTAAGATTGGCCATGACTGTTGTTATTCATAAACCGGGTAAGCCCCCTAGGCTCTGCTCCTAATACAGGCAAATATCTTTATAATAAATTGGACTAAATGAGGGATCTACCCTCTGTCACCCTGGACTCCCAGTGCATCAAGTAGAGGACAGCTGCGAGTGCAGCGCAAAAGATTCAAATACTTGTGCATGTTTGTCATACAAGTCCAGTATGCCTTAAGGGAGAACTTGTATACTGTGCTGAGCAAACTGCCATGCTTAAAATACCAGTCCTCTCCAAATTTCTATATGTTATACAGAATGCCCCGAATTTAATCCCTAAGGGAGTCATTCAATCTTTGGAGGGAAAGCTGTAACAGTTGCTCTGGAATAATGGCACACTGAGAATTACTTACACAGAGGTTGTATAATGGAGCCATAACACTCACAGTTGTGCAGAAATATTACTGGGCTACCCAACTGGTGGTAGTAAATGATTGGGTATATGCTCTGCAGGGGGAACCATCAGTCAGGCATTGTTATATGGTTCTTGGGCACATTGTCGACATTGCTAGGTTGGCATGAGCTTCGCTGCCATGATGCTGCTTTTGCGCACGCTGCTACATGACTGTTTTTGCAAGACTTTGTTTGTGCCTTTCACATGAGAACGGGTTGCTTTTCGCGTTCTCTGCCTTTCCTGGAGTTTAGTCTGAACACGATGTGCAAGGTCGATAAACAATGCCACTTGTTATTCTGTTCTGGTCAGTCCCTAGCACCTAGACATAACATGCTACACAGCTGCAGTACTGAAGACTCGTGCTTTGATATTGCCTTGTTGCATGTTGTTTTAACACACTTGGAGAAAGCCGTTCCATGGAGAAGAGCTCTGCTGTTCCTATGATCTAAACCTTACATTCAGGCTTTAAGGTATGGAGTCTGCTGTCAAAGCCCAGAGATCGTTCTTTTTATAAAATAAAATTCTTCTAGTCAAGGGGAGGATGGTTAGGACTATAGGCCCTTATTTCCACAGTCTTTATAACATGACTTCTCCCTTTGTATTCTATGGAATTGTAACAATGCGAACTGTGCTGAGTTTATGCATTTTGCTGCTAGTAGTGGCACGTATACTGTATTGTAGAGCACGATAGTTAAAATAAACATTTTGAACTATTTCAGTGACTCTGCTTATTCTCATTGTGGATAAGTATGAGTGAGTGAACGAAAGAGTACGTCTTGTTCCCGCTATTCCTGAGAGAGTCGGGAGTGTCGTGTTCTGGGTTGTCTAATCATTTGTAGCTCCGTGATATTTGGAGAATGAATGAGACACTATAGCTAATCGGTTTTGGATTTTGGGTACTGATGTGGTAGGTTGGTACACCCCTATTCACTGAGGTCCTGTTTTCCTGCGCATAGTTCCGTATATGTGCAGAATCCCTGCAACATGGCGCAGCCAAAGTTTGGTCTGGTTCTTATCTGCAAGACGCTTGAGTAGTGCTTGTGCTTGTCCACAATCCCCTCACTTCTGTTTCCGGAGACAGCTGTGACGGTGTAACCTCCTATATTGATGTTTTTATAGGTTTTTTCAAGCTTGAAGTTTTAAAAGGTTTCTCTTTATTCTTAAACCCATTATTGCGCTGCAGTGCTCTCGGTTGTTATTCTTTGTTGTCAGTTATGGCGGTCCCGATTCCCGCCGCTAATAGGGCAGCACTCACGGCTTATTTGACTCAGAATGGAGTCCCTAATGCTGGTGTTGCGCTGATTTTTGTAGTAGGGGCAGATGCGGCTTACCGCTTCGAAGTGTTTTATTCTTGGGTCACCTTTCCGGCGGTGGATGGAACAGATAACTTGTTTCACGTATACACTGCCACGGCCCTTCCTTACGCTTATCTGCCTTATAGGGCTCTTGAAGTTCCGCTTACATCTTGGCAACACCAAATTTGGTTTAATGGCGCCCTTCCTCACCCAGTAACACCGGTCCGCTTAGGCCCTTTATCGATAGATGGGGCCACTTGGCCCGTATTGGCTGGGTACACCCCACACCCATGTTATTTAACTGTTGCGATTGCAGACCTCCGCGTATTGCATACTTCCTTGATAAGCGTACATAGGGCTGTTATACAGTACATCACGCGCAACGTCCAGGTGGGACCACCTGGCGTTGCTGCGCAACCTGCGGGACATGGTGGTGTAACCATCTGTCCCCTTATGGTCAATTCAGTGATGGGCAAGCGTCCACAGAATAAGGATGAATTACCTTATTGCCTTGCTGAGAAATTCGGACAATTAGAGGCTGTTTTTCCAAACACCTCTCCTGTGAATAAACACAGGATTTTGACTATTAGTTTGCCTAAAGACTTACTTCCCGAGTTGGCTGATTGTAACACGTGGGGCAAGGTGTTTGCAGCGGTATATTCGAAGTGTTTCAGCACTCCCTCCATGACCGTGCTCCCCTCAGTGATTAAGCATGTGGCGCTGGGGATGAGATTGGTGGGGGTGTTCGACGTGGTTGCTGATATGATCCTTGCTAACGTCAAGGGCGATGCAGTAAGCTTTCAGCTGGCAAACCGCTTGGAGGCTGTCCCTGATGTGGACAAGCCACGCGAATTACCAAAGATTATTGCACAGGCTTATAAGACCATAGGCTGCAATAGTTTGGGAGTTAAGCCTTTTACCCAAACGCAAACTCAATCTCAAACTCAACAAAAAGCCCAGACTGATAAAGATGGGCGTCCGGTCTTTCCTAAAAAGAACTGGAAAAATAAAAAAAAGGGGCAGCAACAGCAGAAGCAAGGTTCACGTGCAGGTTCACCGACACTTGAGTCTTCTGAACGTACTTATGACTTGCGCGATCGCGCGGAAATTAAGTCTCTTGATAGATTTCAAGTCCCTGATCAGCGTTCTCCTCGTTCTTCACAGGACACGTCTGGCTCTCAAGTCGGAGGAGGGGAACGCCAAGATCGTGGCAAAAGTCAACCTGCGACACAGGGACGAGATCAGCCTCGACAGTTTGAAGTCAAAGGAAAACAAGAGGATCTACCTCGTTTTCGACCCCCGTTTCAGAAGAAAAAAGTTGCTGCTCTAACAGCGAGATACGCCTCAGACGGTGAGAACGCGACTCCTGGATTGGACATGGGCAGTGACTCTGCTCGACAGCACAGCGGAAGTTATAGTGCGGGAGGCTCTGCGTCCCTGTCGGGAGGCGACAACAACTGCTACATTCATTACAGTAGAGACAGCTGACACCCGGGTTGCCCCCCCGGATAGGCTCTATGACATACTTTTCCAAATTGAAGGTGATATACCTCGTCCAATCAAAGCGGTGTTCTGGGAAAATGTAACATCCTCATATGACATTCTGTTGGCGGAGGCAGATTGGCCTCCACCCTTCGTGTTGGCAGCTCCTAGGGGAGAAGACGTGATACTTCCGAGTTTTTCGCGTTATGTCCCTGAAGAGCATGCCCAGAATTTGGCTGCAGGGTGGGCTTGTGCCCTCGCCCCAGTGGTGTATCGTAATAAGGTGGGTTGGGATGTTGATTCACCGGCTCATGAAATACCTTTACGCTCTATGCCGCAGCCACAGCCGCAATATCCAATCAGACGTGAAGCAAAAGCTTCCGTTTGTGATATTCTAACACAGTTGGAGTATCAAGGAGTGATTGAATCATGTACGTCACTGATGAATAATCCTCTCTTTACGGTATCGAAACCTGATGGTTCTTTTCAGATTGTATTGGATTACCGTGAATTGAATAGTCATTGCCGCACATTTGCAGTGCAAAACACTCACAGCTCAGCGCTGGTGAACAATCTTGTTCGTAAGAAATACAAAACTACACTTGACATTTCTAATGGTTTCTATAGTCACAATCTCGCTCCTGAGAGCCGTGATTTAACAGCATTCACTGCCGTCGGGAATCAGAAAAAATTTACATGATTGCCTATGGGGTATAAGAATAGCCCCGGGGCATTTGCAGCACGTGTCGTGTCACTATTGCTCGACATACATCCAGATGCGTTCTCGTACGTTGATGACATTTATCTGACGGACGATGAACTTATGCCGCATCTAGTCCGAGTCGACAATATTATTTTGCCCTTTGCCGACTATGGGTACAAATTTAATTTTGCAAAGTCACATATCACACATTTGGCGGTGATCTTTTTGGGCTATGAGCTCAATAATGAAGGAAAGGGCTTGGCCCCTCACTTCTTGGAGAAATGTGCACAATTGCGACCCCCTTCTACACTGAAGAAACTTCAGTCTTTGCTGGGATTTTTGAATTTCGGGAGGACATACATTCCCGATTATGCCCAGCGTATCAAACCGCTTTATGCATTAATACAACCAAATTGTTCTTCTGCCAGCTGGCTTCCGGAACATACTTCTATTCTGACTTCTTTGCAAACAGACTTGCTTGCAACTAACTACTTGTTGACATGTGACAACACCACAAACCTAGTAATACGTATAGTTTCTGGGACAGTGGGTTTCACTTACTTGACGTTCAATGAAGGAGACACAGTTCCAATTGCATACAAATCACATTTATACACTGCTGCTGAAGTGCGCTTTTCAACTGTTGAAAAAATCTTGATGGCAGTACAGATGGCGATTCTAAAAGAACGCTCACTGGCACAAGGAAAACGCATTCTTATGGTCACCCCCTTCCCTGCTTTGGAAGCCGTGACTAAAGCGAGTGTACCTAACTCGAAAGCATTACATCCCCGTTGGATACAATGGGCTACTTCCTTGACATCGGCTGATGTCACCTTTATCTTTGATCCTTCCTTACAGACACAGAGTTTTTACAGTATGAACACGTTCATCCTCCACCCTTGTCCCTGCTTCCTTTACATGAGTACCAATGCATCATTTACACCGATGGCTCGGCTCAACCGGCCGCGGGTTCCAAACATGCTTATTCAGCCGCATGCGCAATTGTTGCTGGCTCAATGGTTAATGGAGAGTTTAAGTCTTCCGTTGTGCACACTCAGGCACTTGGAGACTGTACGGCGGTATTGGCGGAGCTGCGTGCTCTTGTACTTGCTCTTGAATTTGCTGATCCAAATGTGAATACTCTTATTGTGTGCGATTCTTATTACTGTGTCTAGTCTTTTAATGACAACTTCTTCTTTTGGTCTCGGAATGACTATCGAGATTCCAAAGGCAGCGCAATTAAGCATAAAACGCTTTGGGTTCAAGTGGCAGATCTTAAACAACGTCTGCCCCTCATTCATGTTATACATACTCTTGGCCATCAGCGTGTAGGAGTACATGCTCTTGGTAATTCTTTGGCTGATGAAGCAGCCAGGTCTGCAGTGGCCACGTGCTCCGTAGCAGCAGTTACAAGATCCAAGACTAAAATAGATAATGAGATTTTGGCAGCTGTAGCTGCAACGCGGGAGGGAACAGCTTATCCTCAGGGTTTCCCTTCGAAATACTCTTATCATATAACTCCCGAACAAGTTCCTTATGCTTTGATTCCTTCTGTTGGGGAGCGGATGATCCCCAACATAGACCGCAGACCTACATTGATCAAAGCCGCACATGAAGGCATAGCATCTGCGCATGCCGGTGTGTCGGCGCCAGTCTCTATTTTACAGCAACGTTACTGGTGGCGTGGTTTATATAAACAGACCCGTAATTATGTCCTTTCTTGTGACATTTGTCAGCAAATCAAGCCGTCTACGGTCACCCGCCCACCGCGAACACAGCTGTGTATTTCTAATCAACCTTTTGGCTGTATCTATCTTGATCACTGCAGTCCTCTTTCTTCTGATACTGCGTATAAATATATATTTGTTTCTTGGTTCCGGAGAGGTTCTTTCGTTCCGTAGAGGCAGAGCAGCGTATACTACTGTGGGGAGGTGGGAGCCCAAGAATCGCCTTGCGGAAGCTTCAACTGGGGGTCTATGAGGGAGGATTGGCTGTACCGGACCTAAGGAAGTATTACTGGGCGACGCAACTTGTAAATATTAATGGCTGGGTATTCTCCCCCACTGAGGAGCCGGCGTACCGGGTGGATCGGATGGCTCTGGGTAAGGGCAGCTATCTTGCAGCCCTATACACGAGGCGGAGGGGCGCTTCCACCCGCCCGCCCCATACGGAGACAGTGATAGGCATATGGCGGAAGGCGACTAAGATGACGGGGTGGGAGTCTAAGCTCACTGCACAGACCCCGCTATGGCAAGGGGATTCGCTGTCGGAAGTCGCGAGTCTGCGAGGCCTTCAAGGCTGGAGCAACATTGGCATAGATCTTTTGGGTGATATCTGGAAAAATGGTGGGATGATTGACTTCGCTACCATGCAGACGGAATACCAGATGGGAGAGGGGGAATATTTCCGATATCTCCAGGTCAGGCACGCACTACAGTGCCATCTGAAGGAAGGGGAGAGACTGGCCGAGTATGCCCCGTTGGACGACAGACTGCTGCTTGATCCTATGACCGACAAAGCCATCTCACTCACATATAAAAAACTTATAAACAATACGCCAGACCCCTTGGGACCGTTGCGGGAAGCCTGGGAGTCGGATGTAGGCCTTCTTGAGGACGATGACTGGATAGAAGCCCTCCAAAGCCCGAGAGAGATAGCAATAAGGGCCCGTTTTCGTCTGGTCCAGCTTCGCATTCTGCACCGCTCATATGTCCCCAGGACAGTACAATACCGCATTGGCTATTGTGAATCTGACAAGTGTCTGCGGGGATGTAACGAGACGGGGACGTTCTTCCATATCCTGTGGGAATGCCCTCTGATACAAAGGTATTGGACAAGGGTGGCTCAGATCATGTCTGAGGTGGTGGGGTCCACGGTCCTGGTGGATGCTCGGTGGCATGTCCTGGGAGTGACGGGGAGGTGGTTTGGCCAAAGTGGGCGACAGTTTGGCTCGCCTTAGTGGGCATAGTGGCGAAACGTAATATAGCCAGACTATGGGGGGCTAGGGAGGTTCCTTCTGTGGGAGGCTGGAAGAGACATCTCGATTGGTGCCAAAGGGCCGAACATACGGTGTATCAGAGTAGAGGATGCCCGCGGAAGTGGGAAAAGATTTGGGGGGCCTGGATGGCTTATCGGGGGGATTTATTGCCCGACTAAGGGGACCACGTATTAGTCTATGGAGGGGTACTAAGGAAAACGGGGATTGCCTTGGGGAATGTACATTATGGATCATTTGATGTAATTGTAGCTGTTGACCCACTGCTGAATAATTTGACACGTGAAATGGAAAGCATTTGTTGTTTGTCTTTACAATAAAAAGATGTTTTAAAAAATATATATATATTTGTTGCAGTTGATTCGTGCACTAGATTCCTTTGGGTTTGGCCACAACGCAGTGCTGACGCTCGAAATGTCATCAGGGATTTGCATGTCTTTGTAGGGATGTTTGCCTGTGGCACCTTCCATTCTGACCAAGGTCCAGCGTTCGCCTCTAAGGCGTACAAGGAAGCAATGAAGTCAATGGGGGGTGCTGGTGCAGTTTTTGTCTCCATACAGGCCTGAGGGAAATTCAGTTGTGGAGCGAATGAACCGTGACTTAAAGCAATCCTTGACAGTTAGAGTCTTAGGTACTGGCAGGGGCTGGCTGGCCCATTTGTATGGGGTTCAACGTGCACTTAATAACCTCCCTAGACGATCTCTGGGTGGGCGGACCCTATACGAAATGCTCTTTGGCATTAAAATGTTTGTGCCAGACCTTGATGGTCTATACGTTGTGGCGGCTGCCGCAACCTTTGACGTAGATAATCATTCTACTGTGTTACAGGATCTACAAAAGACCCGTGTCAGCTTTGCAACTGAACATTTACCCTCTTCCACTGATGCAGCACTATTGATTCCAGTTGCCGGCTGGCTTCCAAAAGTCGGAGATCTGGTTCGAGAAAAGCTGGAGCACAAAAAAGAATTTGGTCCTTCTTATCGTGCACCGGTACCAGTGCTTGGACTGAAGGGTACTCGTACAGTTATTTTACCTCCTTTACCTGGTCGCAAAGACAACAGATATATTTCAGTGGACAATGTCAAGCTACACCATGTGGCCGATTCTGAATAGTGTCACACCTGCAGTTTCGTGCAACGCAATTTCATTGAATCCACTGACTTCACATCTTCCACTGGTCCTCGTAGGGCTATGTAAGTGATGGACACTATCATTGATCTTTCACCCGTCCGACCTCTATCTTCTACCATGGATGTCGAGTATATATATCATCCTGATGAGTCCGTCAGTGAAGTGCCGAACAGTCCTGGAGAACATCAAGCGGACCCGACACTTCCACCTCTGGTACATCAACCTAGGAGTGGCTACTATGGAGATCATGCAAGCCTCGCTTCCGGCTCGTCGTCCTCGACATCCTGTTTGGCAGACACACCGACTAAATTAAGTATTTTTTTCTCTTGGTTCAAAAAGACTTACCTGGTCCCTCCTTGGACCTACATTTGGTTGCTGCTTATCCTGGTTTTCCTTTTCATGTCAATTGGTTTTGTGACAGTGTTCTTTTTACTCATCAATGGTCATTACTTGCCAGAACGCTCTGCTGTAAACTTGGTCGATGGAGTTCTGGCCCCTCACACATCGTCCCATATCATGAAACGTGATCAGTCTCATGTTAACATTTCGGCATTCCCGGTTCCAGATGGCATTGTTTGGGACAAAATAGCCTACGAAGTCCACGGTCCGACCGAGGTGCTTTGCGTACCATACGTGTTTCGCGTCTCCCTAGGAGATGTGGTAACAGGGGACATGATTGGGATGTGCAGGCAGTACATGCACTATTTTCGGATTTAAAATATTATGCTGCTTTTGATGCTGAAGATTTGTATTTAAATTCGGCCAACACGTTAAGACCTATTTTTAATTATACACAATGGGAACATTGTCCTACTCCCGTAGAAGGGAGTTCTAAAACTTTTAGGGATAAGTTCACTTACTTTACAGATTATGACATATCTAATCCGGAATCCTATTACTTTAAACTTCAGTCTTCTACACAATCCAAATTTATGTTGACCCACACAAAATTGATTTACGCCAACTTGTTTAGAAATGAATTGGCTACGCAGGGTTATGATCATTGGAAAGATACTGTTGATTTAAAATCAATCTGGGGAACGAAGCCTTGGCAAGTTCAGGGAACTGAAGCTTTACATCGTGCCTGTCACGGCTCAAATTTTGTTTTTAAATAATACAGTGTACCAAACAACTTGTTTTGGCCTGGCAACTGTCAAAAATTTAAATACGCCATCCATTCCGTCTTTAGCAGAATATGATGATTGGCACACACACACAAATTATACCATTGAGGCATTGCAAGCTTTGCTTCGCAATGTCACTTTCAATGTCTCTGAAGTTGATTCCTCAGGCTGGTTGGTCTGGCAAACTAATACAAATGCATGCCAATTGCGTTTTTATAATATAACACCTGGTTTCACACAGACTATACCGGACCCACATTATCCAAGTTCCCATGCGGTTACCACATATTCGGTGGGTAAGTTATGCCAACAATGGTTGGAACATTCTACGCTGACATCAGTGAAGCAACATCTTTCTCTGCTGTCACATGACATTAATTTGGCTGATTTTCTCCTGGGACCCAGGGCTCCGAGAGCAAAAAGATTCATGTATGCCGCTTACAATGAAATTTGGAAACTTTCGCAGATGGAAGCTGCATTTCGTCTGCGCCAAATTGATCAGGCCAACTTAGAAAAAGTCCTTGCCGTAGTAGATAATAGCATAAACACACTTTCCTCACGCATTTATACGTTAGATAATATTGTTTCATCTGTTAATGATATTGTTCAAAGTGATGTTTCTGTGTTATATCATGGTCAAAATCAGTTACGATCTGTTATGCAATTTGCTTGGACATTGCAGACTCTTAAAATGGGAAAAGTACCTTGGGATTATTTGAATGCCACTGCTTTGTTTTTGCCATTTAATCTGACTGATCAACAGTGATTATGTCCATGAAAGATGCTACATATACACTATTACATATTGAACAATTAGAGCCCTTGCCGTTTTCTGTAGCGGAAACAGACTCGGCTGTTTGGTTAATTCATGGGGTTATCTCTCTCCCTTTTTCGTTATTTCAATTTAAATCATGCATGCAACATTTTCCGATTGGCCATTTTGAACCACTGGTAGAGCATTTCTACATGAATTGTGGTCCCTGCCCTTCACTTACAGAAGTCAGAGGGAGGGTAAGGAAGTTTTTCTAACAGGTGAAGACTGCGATTCTACGTTAGGACACTCCCTTGTTTGTAAACACGTTAAGTTGCACGGCGCTTGTAACGTTTCCGTGCCTAATCTGCCCTGTTTTTTAAAAGGGACTCCAGTGCCATCAATAATTCCCGCATTTTCATTGCTTACAAATGGCAGTTATCTTATTTTGAACAACCAAGACTGCTGTGTTTTTTACGGGCAGGAGTCCCGTATTTAGTAACGGTTTCCCAGCGCGTAACTTGTTGTAGCAATGTGCTTTTTCCGCCCCCGCATGGGAGTCTAGATAGCTCAATTTGGCCTTCCATTCCAACTCTGAAAACAGATTTCAACAAGTTGAGCAGGCTCAAAGCGCTGTTATTCCAACAAGAGGTGGCTCTCACTTCCGCCTGCGAGACCTTTGAGTTACAGGTGGCTAGGACTTCTGGAGAGATACAGTCCCTTCTGAACACCAACCGCCCACTGCATTCTGGAGAACTAATACACCAAATATTTAATGCGTCTGACACCGCAGGCCTTGCACATTTTTTTTAAATGTGTGGGATCTGGCCTTGTGGCTTCTTTTCAGACTATATTTGGAGTAATACCGGGTTTCATTCATTCTATTTTTTCCAGTGTCTTCGGAGGGTTCCCATTAATTTTGACGTTAGGCGCTGGAATCCTGCTCCTGTTGCGCAATGGCGGCTCAACTTGTGGTACTGCACAGACCAGACTAGTTGCAGCTGTACCGTAATCGCATGCAACAGGTTTTCGGATGCTTGCCATTAGCCACGCTTGGCGTCGGTTATGGATTGACTTTTTGCTTTGCTTACTTCACTTGCGTGCAACCAGTCTTTTACTGTCAGCAATGTCCCTTCTATTGGGCACTGGATATATGCCTCTCCAATACGTCACGTCCAGTCCCGGATTTTAACAAGTTGATGGGTCCCTTAGAGGCCCATGACCAGGCTTGTTCTGGGGATGGCCGTATGGCGCGTGCGGCTGCACTTGGAATTTTGGCTGAATAGGATGTCTGTGCGGCTGCGCAGACCGTCCTGCAACGAAGTTTCATCGAATATCACGCAAGTTGCCCACTCATGCTTTTAGAGGCGTCTGATTACGAAGAGCACGTTTGTTCCTTCGACTTACTTAACTGGATGGCATCTCTCTTTTTTACCAACGATAGGGATGATCTTTTGGAGGGAATTGCATTCCTCGGTTCACACACCTTGATGGACTTACCACCTCCTTCATAATAACTTTGTTATCCCGGAGGCTGCTCCTCTTCAATAGGCCCTATTGACAACTTTGAATTTTTTTTTTTTTATTTCGATTTGTTTTCCAATTTGTTTTTTTTCAAACGCTTTGAACTCTGCTTGACTGGTGAACTCTGTTTTGGTCCTTTGTCTATGTCCTATGACCTTACCAGGGGGAGGGTGTTATATGGTTCTTGGGCACATTGTTGACATTGCTAGGTTGTCATGAGCTTTGCTGCCATGATGCTGCTTTTGCGCACGCTGCTACATGACTTTGTTTTTGCAAGACTTTGTTTGTGCCTTTCACATGAGAACGGGTTGCTTTTCGCGTTCTCTGCCTTTCCTGGAGTTTAGTCTGAACACGATGTGCAAGGTCAATAAACAATGCCACTTGTTATTCTGTTCTGGTCAGTCCCTAGCACCTGGAGTGCGGACGCTGCACGCCAACAGGGGTGCTGTCCCCTAGTAATTCCCAAAGTTAGAGGGGAGCTACAAAGAGAAGGGGGGCACGCAGAGTGTGGCGAAGTGTCCGCCCCATGACGCCTGACCCTAAGATGGCAGCCGGAGTGTTCCCCCAGGGAATCGCGACACGATGATATCAGGAAGGTGTCTCGTAAGGCGGTGGGAAGACTCGGGGGCCCCTGAAGAGACACGTAAGAGGAGACAATTTGACTTCTCGCATGGGCAAACCTGAGCAATGGGATATGCCTGACCTCAAGATGGCCGCCATCGGTGACATCTAACACGAAGAGCCGCTCCTTGACTGGTACTTCGAGAAGTCGAATAGACGCCCTATCGAGATCATACTGAGAGAGCATTTTTTAAAGCGCAGAAACCTGGCTTTGGATGCGTCTGGCAAGCTGAGGGGTCCGTGTATCCCTCGCAGATGGTGGATATTGCCTCTATGCTACCTAATTAGGCTACATGCAGCCAAGGTATCACTCTTCTGTGTACCCATGGCGCACAAGCAATCATCAGAGCAGGGGAACGCCAAATCCAGCACGGCGCTGACTAAAGTAGACCAGTTGGCGTCCATGAAGGACTTCAAGTTAGAACTACGCCCTGTTATTCATGGACCGGAGTATGCATACTACTCGAGCCGAATGAGCTTCGACCAGCTGAGAAGAGACGAGTGCCGGAGAGATGGAGGTTGAGGCGGGCGGCGCTTCCCCGTCTTCCCTGGCTGAAACCATAAATGTTGTACATACCGTGGAGTTCGAGCAATCATGGCCGATGCCCGATGGAACTGTTTAGTCAGCAATGGAGGAGTCTGGCTCTGGTTCACCCCCTCAGCCTTCACCTACCCAGCCGGACATTGGACATAGTTCTTCCTCTTTCTCCCCGTCATGCTTCCTTCCCTCCTCCACCTCCCCCATCTATTATCCTGTAACTACCACCTACCTGTTAAACCAATTTACTGTGGAGCCCAAGTACCCTTGACCGATGCCCGGTGGAGCTGTCCCATGCAGCTATAGAGGAGTCTGGCTCTGGTTCACCCCCTCGGCCGTCACCTACCCAGCCGGACATCGGACATTGTTTTTCACGGTTTCTTAACGGTTTTGCTTGCCTTTCACCTTAACTCCTTGTCTGCTTTGTTCCCCTTAAATACTTTCCCCCTGCCGGTCTGCTTGACTCTATCTGCTTTCACCTCCCCTGTTTTCCTTTCCCCCCTACCTTCCATTCCCTATAAGAAGCGCGTCTTGGCTATTCTACGCGCTAGCAACCTATTTTATTGTGTTTTCTCATGGTTTTCTCCTATGCCTATACTTGATTCCTGCAACGGATGTAACCTTTTGTATCATGTAACTTGCTGATCCTCATGTAAAGCGCTCTGATACCTTCGGGTCTAGCCAGCGCTATATAAAACTCAGCAAATAAATAAATAAATAGACATAACATGCTACACAGCTGCAGTATTGAAGACTCGTGCTTTGATATTGCGTTGTTGCATGTTGTTTTAACACACTTGGAGAAAGCCGTTCCATGGAGAAGAGCTCTGCTGTTCCTATGATGTAAACCTTACATTCAGGCTTTAAGGTATGGGGTCTGCTGTCAAAGCCTAGAGATCGTTCTTTTTTTACAAAATAAACTTCTTCTAGTCAAGGGGAGGGTGGTTAGGACTATAGGCCCTTATTTCCACAGTCTTTATAACATGACTTCTCCCTTTGTATTCTATGGAATTGTAACAATGCTAACTGTGCTGAGTTTATGCATTTTGCTGCTAGTAGTGGCACGTATACTGTATTGTAGAGCACGATAGTTAAAATAAACATTTTGAACTATTTCAGTGACTCTGCTTATTCTCATTGTGGACAAGTATGAGTGAGTGAACGAAAGAGTACGTCTTGTTCCCGCGATTCCTGAGAGAGTCAGGAGTGTCGTGATCTGGGTTGTCTAATCACTAGTAGCTCTGTGATATTTGGAGGAGAACGAATGAGACACTATAGCTAGTCGGTTTGGGATTTTGGGTACTGATGTGGTAGGTTGGTACACCCCTATTCACTGAGGTCCTGTTTTCCTGCACATAGTTCTGTATATGTGCAGAATTCCTGCAACAGCATGATAGGCACTGGATGCGTCCTCCAGTACCTAGCTGCTCTTTATGGTAAGGGCCAGCTGGATGGCCGGTATATTTACAAGTAGTCCTGCAGGTTAGGGATCGAATGCTGAACAGCTGAAAACAGCTGGGGTGGAATGCAGCTTTGACAAGGGAGACCCCACTGTGTGACTCCCAACAGCTTTATGAGACAAGTAAACTTAAAGGGTTTGTAGGATGTGACTTGATTGGGATCAGTAAGTTGTGGGGACATATGTAACCAAAACAATTGAAGTGGCAAGGTGACTCTTGCGCACAATCGCATTCTAATTTCAAAAGCACAGTAAGTCCAGGCGGTACTCAAGAGGTGTGAGGCGGCCACTCGCACTTCCAAGCAGAGGACAGAATTGCCCCCTAATCATATACAGGGACTGACCTTTACAGGGATTGACCTTTTACCTACATACTACACTGCATTCAGAACGCGGGTTTTCCCTAGTTCGAAATCTCATACATCAGGGACTACAGGGACTGACCTTTTACCTAGATACTACACTGCATTCAGGAAGCGGGTTTTCCCTGGTTCGAAATCTCATACATCAGGGACTACAGGGACTGACCTTTTACCTAGATACTACACTGCATTCAGAACGCAGGTTTTCCCTGGTTCGAAATCTCATACATCATGCATGAGGATTCTTGGAAGCACAGCAGGACTACCATCTCCTGTATAAAATCTATGTACAAAGTTCATGCCCAACGTCATCCTTAGGCCGACACAGTAACACAGCAAGGTAGGACCCCTGGGGAGACCTATTGAAATTGAAATTTGTACTTGTAAAGCGCACCCATACCCCCAAAGGGGTGTCCAGGCGCTGTACGCATACCGCTGTGGAACCCTTCCTGGCTTTTCCCTGTGAAAATGTCCACTCCTGGGCACCCCCAGGGTGAAGCCAGGCATCCCAGCGCTGTTGGGGCCGTTGTGGAGATTAAGCAAGCTATTGCCCAGAGTTGCAGAGTGGGACCCATGATTAGAATAGGCACCGAGGCGAGAATTATCAGGTCCGAGGAAATTGAGCCCAAGACCCGCCGAGGCGGGAATTGAACCCTGGTCCCGGGCCAGATCTCTGCATCAGGGTCTGCCGCTCTAACCATTGAGCCACACTTCTATGGGTATATATACATCACATCTTGCTAAGCTAAGACAGAGGAGACCGAGGCTTTCCGGCCAACACACTGACCAGAGACGCTGAGGTTCCTGCATGCAGACACTACAGCTCGCAGTGGTATAAACCATCCCTTGCGGGGTGTCTAACTTGAGACCAGGACGGGGTCCCACAGTCTCTCACTTCAGGTAATGGGGTTGACTAAATCCTAGAGGGATTCTTGGCTTAACACCTACACCCATGCTAGGTACACTTAGGTACATCTAGTTAGGGAGGCATCGTAGGAGTACGTATCTTTTTATCATGTGTTTTATATACTTGGATGTATTCATGATTATTGTAAGATGGTAGAGCTATACCATCCATTTACCTTTATAGTACTGCTAATCATTTATATCTTATACTGCCTAACGATTGTTGCAGCTCATCTATTTTACACCAGAATAACAACTGTTCAATAAATTCTTATTGAAAACGCCCAGCCTGTTTATTCTGTGTATTTCTCTGAGACAGACTAAGTAAGCACGAGTGACTGAGCGAAAGGTAGTATATTGTTTCCACGGTCCTGAGGGATCAGGGTTGTCATGTTCGCGGGTTGCCAGGAACTATTCTCTCCTTGGTGAAAGGAGATTCTAGTGGCACTGTGAGCTAGTTGGTACAAAAGGCCAACATACCCAGTGGGGGTGATCATAGTTCGTCTGACACCAATCCTACAGTGTATGTTGTCTAAACGCGCAGATCCGGTATACTTTTTATAGGAACTACACGACACCACAAATGCTGATATAGATGTATTCCTCCACTTTATTTTCTATTTTTCAATCTTCACATACATCCATTACATCCAGAGCGAACATGTAGCCAACACGTGTGTCGTCTCGAGCAAGTCTACCACTGACTTCCTCAGGGCTACAAAATTAATAAAAATTTACCGTCAGAACAACCATTGCAGCATCTTATGCTGTGACAGATAAATAAACTTTGAAGGTCTAATGTAATATAAAGAACATACCGAACTACAAAATAAATCAAAATTGACCTTAGTCCTGAAATCATTTCAACCTAGAGTTAGTCCACCAACAAACTGATACGCAGCCATGCAAGAGTGAGTATATAAACCCCAAACCAGGGATATCCTAATAATTGTAGTTATAAATAGTAACCAATGATAACACCACGTCAAAGATTCACCTCAAAAGTGTCCAATCACCAAAGCAAGTGTCTTCATAGAAAGGAACTCCCAAATTAAAACTAGAGGTGAGGAAAAAAGAAAAAGTGTGGTGCGTATCTGGGGCCCATTGGGCTCTAGATGAATGAATTGCATCTATTACTATGGACGATATATTGAGGACTGTTTGCTGATTTGGACTGGCAATTTGGCTGAACTTACAGAGTTCTTTAATTTTATGAATGGGAATGCATATATGTCATTTACCATGGAACAAAGCCAGGAAAATATTGTGTTATTGGATGTTGAGCTCTATATCAGTGGTAATAGGATCAATAGCAGGATGCACAGAAAGGCAACATCTTGCAATTCTTTGCACATGCCAGTAGCCCACACCCAAGATGTCATGTCAACTCAATGCCCTTTGGTGAAATGATCAGAGCTAGGCGAACTGTAGTGATGACACTGAGTTCGCACATAATATTGTAACATAGAGAAAATATTTCTGGCACGTGGCTATGACAAAGCTGTCATCTTGAGAGCCAAGAGAAGGGCCCTGAACCTCAAACAGAGTGATACCCTTAAAGATTCCAGAAAAGGTATTTTTGATACTAAGACACCTGTTTGTTTAGTTACAGGTTATCATACCTATTCACACAAAGTATACAGTATACTCACACGGCACTGGAGTTTACTTACGTCAGATCGGATGTTAAAATCCTATGCGACTGATCATGCTAGTGTGACATACCGTAAGGGTACGATAATACATAACATAGTGAGCCCTAGCTATCCCAAAATACAACAGTCGACTGGAACATGGTTGCATAAAATAAGTGAGGGCTCATACAGATGTGGTAATTGAAATATGTGCAGATTTTCTGTGAATGGTGTTAAGGAATTTGATTCACATACATGGTACACATATTGACTGTATGACCAAGTATGTTATTTATGCTATCGTCTGTAAATGTGGCAAGATATACGTAGGAAGTACGATCAGGTCACTGAAAGATCGTATTTCTGAACATCTCAAAGCATTGAAACAAAACGTACATTTGAGCTTTAGTTTCCATGGAATTGAATTTGTACAGAATGAACTGAGGGGTTGTAATCAGGAATTGAGACTCAGGCAATGTGAAGCGCATTGGATTATGAAATTACATGCAGTGGAAAAAGGTCTGAATATAGAGCACATGCTTTATTGCATGAAGGGAATGCTAACGGTTTACCTTTACATGAACTTTTCTTCAAGTTACATCTGAAGTACAAGAAAAGTTACCTATTGTGGGGTTCTCTTCCCACTGATGTATAGATATCTGGGGATTTGAATATTTATTTTGGAATCAGACACAGGCAGGCAATAACTGAGATTAACTAAAAGTCAAATATCGTTTGATTGTTTAGCGGCCAACTTTGTATTGATTTAGTTGGAGCACCCCCTTTCTGAATGAGACAGGTTGTTATGATCTTGAGATACAGACTGATAATCTAGAACAGTTTTGAATAGTACGGGCTTTTTTACTACACGAGTTACAAGGAACAGCAAACATGGATATTGGTTTGATTGTTTCCTAACTCTGCGACTGACCGTATGGACTCTGTATGATCTAATCCTACTATAATCGATTTTAATTTAGAGATACTATATTTTTTCACACTTTTACTTACCTGAATCGAGTTGCCAAAGGATGACTGACACGTGAGTCTGATAGTGATATTTTGACTCTTTTTGAGATGCTACTGTTGTGTCTGATTCTAATTACTAAAATGTAATGTTCATGTTATGATGAGGTAACGCAAACAAGAACTATGGATAACTGGAATATATTTTACTTGCCATTCTGTTTCTAACATACTTGTGCTTGGGACATGAATAGTATAAGTTTCAAGTTAGGTGAATGTACTAAGATGGCGCAAGCTTAATAAATTGTTATTACGCTGGTGCACCCAGGGCGTGTTGCTAAGAATATTATGGATGACGGCACTCTATAAATATATTTGACAAGGAATGTCAGACGTCTATGTCTGATAGTGATAGTTTAGCTCTTTAGTTTGAGATGCTACAGTTGTGTGTCTGTTCGAATTAAGAAATGAAATACTCATGTTACAACGAGGTAACGCAAATTTGAGCTTTGGATGAATGGAATATATTTCATTTGGTATTTTGGTTTTAACATACTAGAGCTTTGGATAGGATTCACATAAGTTTTAAGTTAGGGGAATGTATAAAGATGGCGCAAGTTGAACAAATCGTTATTACGTTGGTGCACCCAGTGCGTGTGCTGCTATAAATATTATGGAGGATAGTACTTTATAAATATGGCGCCGGCATTGTGTGCTGATATTAAGATAGTCCGCTTTACCCGCGGTCAGACGAGATGAAAGCATATTGTTATTATATCGGCACATCTTTCATGGTGTCTAGGTGATAGGTACATATATAGATATTCACTTGAAAAATGTGGGGCGAAGTAACACCCCACTCCAGACGCACAGCCATCATTTATGCATAACAAGGATGCACTAATTGTTCCAGTCTTGTCCAAAATATTTTTATTCCATTTAATCCACAGCTTATCTTGCATAAATCTCATTTCGTCCAGTTATAAAAATAATAATATAGGTAATGGATCCTGGGATCACCGAAAGAAAAAGTGCAGTGAAGATTAAAACTAGTTCAGTGGCATCTTTTGTAAATGATTTATTCCTAGATCTACTGACTAGGATTAAAAATGCGAAGGATGGTGGTGACAGGAAAGTATTAGGAGTTCCTTCACCCCTCCTTACTGCCAAGTTGTCGACATGTTTCAGCTGCTTGACTCGTGCCTACAATTACAGGTCACCACAGCATTCATCAGGACCTTTCAGATCCCAGTATCTTAAAATCCCTCAATACCCCGAGTTTGGAGTCCTCGGAACCAGTTGTTCGCAGAGAGAGGGACCCATTCAGTAACTCACTCCAGTTAATCTGTGGGTAGAGAAAAGATAGAAAAAGGGTGGGGTCAGTCATACCTGGGTAACGGTTGTAAAGTACAACCAGTTTTACTCCATCCAACCAACCAGCACTCTTTTTATTGAATGTATCTGGTTTGTACATCCACGGAGGCATGTACCACCCCTGTATGCAGACAAAAGAGCATGCAAATATTATGCCTTATCTTATGGTGTCCCTAGTCGGACCTATCACACATGCTCGTCCATATAATATGGTCAAAGGGAACCGTACTTTGCTGCGGCAAATGCCCCTCACGCTCTCGTTTCTCTTCTCCATCCAAGGAAATGAAAGACTCAACTCACCGAGTTTTACATTAGCCATGCTTAAACCAGCAAGTAAGAGGAGGAGACCCCCTGTAGTCACACTCTGGGGAGAATAAAAAACATGAAGGAGACACAGTTAAAAGATTGATTGCAATGCGCTCTAAACTATGTCTGAGCTGTCCACACTTTCATCTACCCATATGGATTTCTTATGCACTGATTTAGGGTTCTGTGCACTGTAATGCCCAGGTGTTATTCGGGAATCGGAAAGGGACCTCTGTATGGCCCTCCACCTAAGAACGTTAATGATCCCGGTATTTCTGATCCTGATAGTTCATGGTATGCCAAGTTTACGGAGCTAGGTATTCGCATGCCGATCTTAAAAAACATACACATCCCCCTTTGTAGCTCTCTGCCTTGTAATACGGAGCGGTTGCGCGTAAGGACACACATGCGCCCCCCCTCGCGCTAAAGTGCCCGCCCCTGCTGCTCCTTACTACTCCAAGGGTGGTGCTCCGCCTCGACCTCGTGTCCCGGGCTCGCCGTGTAGAGATACCGGCAGCCGGGCGAGGCTTCTCTAAGTGTGGTAGGGAGCGCGGTCACGTGACGTCTCCCTGCGTCCTCACGTCACGTGACCGCGTCACCCCGATGCTATTCCTGGTAACCATGGAAACTGCAGTGTGGTCCGCTTGCAGTTCCCACTACAGTTGTTTTTGTTTTTTGTTTTTTTATCTGTCACAGCATAAGATGCTGCAATGGTTGTTCCGACGGCAAATTTTTATTTATTTTGTAGCCCTGAGGAAGTCTGTGTTAGACTTGCCACAGACGAAACACATGGTGGCTACATGTTCACTCTGGATGTAATGGACGTATGTGAAGATTGAAAAATATAAAATAAAGTGGAAGAATACATCTATATCAGCATTTGTCAAGATTTTTGGGAAAACGGAGCTCGGGATTCTTTGTATATGATTAGGGGGACATATGTGGCGACAGAACCTTAAAAAATGTAAAGTCCTTGGGAAGGAATATGAGATGCCGGAAGGGGAGGTATTTCACTACCTACACCTGCGGCACGCCCTGTTTTTGGATGTGCCAAACGATACGCAGGTGAAAGACATTAGTACCCTGGTAGGCAGAATACTGACATATAATATATAAAAAGATAACAAATAATCTCCTTGATAAGTTGGGAGATGTTAAACCTTACATCCTTGGTGTAGTTTTACCCCCAACATTTTGCCTTCACCCCTCCTGTTTTCTGAAATTCGTTTTTGTCGGCATCAGGACTCTGTGCACTTTACCATTGCTAACCAGTGCCAAAGTGTTTGTGCTCTCTTCTTAAAACATGGTAATATTAGCCCTGATTGGCACATTTGATTTGCTTGTAAGTCCCTACTAAAGTGGTTTTTCTAGGGTTTGTAAATTAAATGCTACTAGTGGGCCTGCAGCACTCATTGTGCCACCCACTAAAGTAGCACTTTAAAACATGTCTCAGGCCTGCCAACGCAGCCTGTAGTGCAGTTTTAACCTGCCAATTAGAAATGGCAAAATAAACCTTTTGCCAGTCCTGAAACTTCATTTTTAACACATTAGTCACTCCTAATTTAGGCCCTAAAAAGCTCATATGGCAGGGTTCATTGTATTTAAAAAGATGGACATGTGTTTTTAAGTTTTACATGTCCTGGTAGTCAAAAGTCCTCATACACCCAGATGGGTGTCATGCTTCATCATCTGGCATCTCCTCATTGGGCCGGCGCTGCAATATCTTACGGGCCCTTTGAGGGGACTCTTTGATAGAGGTCTTTTAAAATTAAGACGCCGTGATTAAGTGTGGGTGGAGGTGCAGTGTGTGTAGATTGGTGTGGGTGTAGTATAAAAATAACTAAGCGGGACCCTAAGGAGTTTTAATGCATGGGTCCTCTTGCTATAAGTAAAAACAAAGGGTGGCTGTGTTGGAAACAATGATCCGGTACAGCTCACAGAAAAGTGAAAAACTGGGTCAATAGGTTTCTTGCCATAGTCCCTGTGGATCTGGGCAACTCATCAGGACCATGTAACCTAATCTACAAATGATTGGGGTTAAGGTAGTGATGATTAACCAAATACCCAATCACAAAAAGTCACCCTTAACATGTAGGGTATGTGTGAAGATAGCTAAAATCCGAGCTGCAGGGAGAAAGGAAAATTCAAAGAATGTTTTACGCCATTGTGACATGGCAAAGCATTAGGCAATTGTAGAGCAATTCATGCTGTAGGCCAAATCACGCCTCTCAGCGTCTTAATTTTAAAAGACCTCTGGCAAAGAGCCCCCTCAATGGGCCTGTTGGGCATTGCAGCCCAAGGAGGTGCTACCCGATAATGAAGAATGACACCCATCTGGGTGTGTGAGGGCTCTTGCTTCTGAGCAATCGCATCCCCATGATCTGTTTACTCAGATCTTTCCTGACTTATTGCTTTACATGTTTCTTTTCCTGGTAACTTGAAGGAACTGCATACTCTATATGTATACAAGTACATTTAGGGAGCTAGTATGCTGGACCTAGACACGCTCCTAGTCCCCCAATTACTGTGTTCTGATTTCCCTGCCCTAACTATTTTTGTGCCTCTGCCAGTATCCTGGCTGACATGACTGTGAATGGCTCTGCTGTTGGGGTTTGTGGATTCCTTGGAAAATGGAGGTTATGGAGAGGTGATTAATGGTCCAGCACACGTCTTCCCCTGTCAGTATCAATACATGTGCAATAATGTGCTGTTCCATGGCTTCATCGACTTTACACTGAGGTAGATGAAGTTAAACTGATCACTGGGGGCACCCTTTATTGGATGCTCTGGCCCTCATCCGCCAAAGTGGCATGCTTCATCATCGGGCCATACTTCTCACTGGGTGGATGCTGCACTCCCATCCAGCCTCATGGAACCCTCTTCAACTACAGCTTGCAGCTTCATCCCGCTGGAGGTTTTCGAGTTCCCAAACGTTTTTTTTAAGTCTGAAGGTAAAAATGTTCACCGGGCTGGATGGCGACAGGCTCCACGTCGAAGATGAGCTCCTTGGCCAGGAAATCTAGCTCCTCAGTGATGAAGACGACTCCTCAAACACAGCCTGCTGCCTTGCCCAGCTGAACTCTACCTTCTCCTGGACTTTTCTTCAAAATTTCTTCTAAGTCCAAAGGTAAGCCGAGACCTGGCTCAAATCACCACGTGTATCCGACCCGTGCTCCATCGCGGTATGCCTTAGCCTTTGCTCCAGTCTCGCGAGACCAGATACCCGCAGTTGGCGCTTTCATCTTTTAGGTGCTATTTTACACCGAAAACTTTTAAAATTAATAAATCTGGTTCTACTGATTGGATTTCATTTGTTTTGGTGTAATTATATTCATCAGTTTACTCATTGTTTCTAAATTGTTTTGGAGTTTTCTTTTGTTGTGTTTCCACTTTATTACTGTTTATATGCTGCATTAATGCTTTACTATGTTCAGCCTGACTGCTTTTGTGCAATGCAACTAGAGGGTTAAGCACAGGTTAATTTGGTGACTTTTGTGGTTCACCCTGACAAGAATTATGGTTGTTGCCCGAGTGGGGGTTCCACCACCCTAAACCAATAACCCAATTTCTCACAGGAGGCCTAAGGGAAAAATGGGAGGGAGATTTGGAACACATCTGTTCTGACTGTGTGTGTCGATCAGGGCTAGCTTCAGGCTAATACAACTAAATATACTATATAAGGTTTATCAAACGAGGGAGCTGCTGGCGAAAATAGGACGAGCTGAAACTAATATATGTCTCAGGGGATGTGATATGGTGGTCAAGTTTTTACATACTATTTTAGATTGCCCTACAATTAAATACGACTGGGGGAAGATGACGAGCTGTAGAGCAGAGGTTTATGCATTGCAGCTTGCCCCAGAGAAGAAACTATGTATTCTCGTAATTTGGGGGGAGAAAAGAGTTACTAGATATCAACGGTTATTTTGTAACCTTAGTATGGTGGTGGCCCACCTTAATATAGCCAGATTGTGGGGATTGTCCTCGTCTCCCCTGCTAGAGCACTGGGGTAATAATAAGGACTGGTGTATGGGAGCCAAACAGTCAGTATGCCAGGGTAAGGTTGCCCCAAAAGTTTAAAAAAGCGTGGGGATCATGGAGGAGTCACCGAAATCACTTGGACTGTGGATTCACATAGGTACTATTAACTGATATCAGACCAATCCAGTTTCATCCCCGGTCATGCCACCTCTCATAACCTCCGGACCATTTTCTCCGTTCTTCATCAAATCAATCCGTCGCTTCCGGCAGTGGCGGCTTTGCTCGATGCCACCAAGGCCTTCGATACCTTAGAATGGCCCTTCTTGTTTTACCTCCTTCCCCGCCTGGGCTTCAGTCAGGTCTTCATTCGCAAGGTGTTGCTCCTGTATACTCTTCCCACCACTCGTCTCTGTATCAACGGACAGATTTCCG
Organism: Calotriton arnoldi; assembly: GCA_963921515.1. NCBI lineage: Eukaryota > Metazoa > Chordata > Amphibia > Caudata > Salamandridae > Calotriton > Calotriton arnoldi. The sequence continues at coordinate 1,279,780 of CAWUFW010004688.1, forward strand.
AGCCTATTCCTATCGGGCGCGGTACCCGGCAGGGCTGCCCGCTCTCGCCCATGCTCTTCGCTGTCGCTATGGAACCTCTCGCAGCTCGTCTCCGGCAGCACCATACTCAGAAAGGCATCGGTTTCGCAGCTTGGGCTCTTTTGGTTTCCATGTACGCGGACGATATCACTCTTTATGTTCGTCATCCTCAGGAGAATCTCAGTCCTCTAGTCCGTGAGGTGATACGTTTCGGTGGCTACTCTGGCATTCAGGTTAATTGGAACACATTTGTACTATTTTCCTCTCACGGACGCCACAATCCCCTTTGATTCTGATTACCCTTCGTGTGGGCTTCGGAGCCCACTAGGTATCTGGGTGTTTGGCTGAGCAGAGACGTGGATGCACTCTGGAGAGCCAACTTCGGCCGCGCAGTGGATTGGTTGGCCGGGCCGGGCCGGGCGCATAGCGATTGCCAAGATGGTAGTGCTCCCGAAGTTCTTATATCTCTTCGTTAACATTCCCATCCCTCTCACCGCTCAATTTTTTCGCAAGGTTCGCTCTCTGCTTATCACTCTGGTTTGGGCTGGACGGCAACCCAGGATCGCTTACAACACCCTCACGCTTCCGATGTCGCGGGGTGGGCTGGGAGCCCCGGATTTTAAGCTTTATGCCCTTAGCGCTCAGGCCAGCTTTCTCCATTTCTGGCTCCACCCCACCCCGTTCCAACCCCATGTGGCGGTGGAGGCCGACCTCGCTGCCCCTTTGCCGCTCACAACTGAACTGTTCGCCCCGGCGAAACTTCCACGCACTGCAATTGATACGGTCGAGACCTTGCGTTGGGCCTGGGACGAATTCGCAAGATCTCCGGCTTTGAGATGCTATCCGCCAACCCCATGCCCATCACCCTACCTTTCCTCCACTCCAGTCGTCGGGGAAGGTCTCTCCACAGTATCAGACCTGTATCCCGGGGACACTTTCTTTTCGCTTGCCGCCTACTCTGGCCCCATGGATACCCTGTTATTTTACCAATTCCGGGCTGTTTGCAGGAAGATCCACTCCACCTTTCCTCAACCTCCTCCCTCGTTGGCCACTCTTGATCTGCTCTATGCCTCTCCCTCTCCCAAGAAATTGGTCACTAAAATTTATGCTTATACGCTTGCAGCGTCCTCTATTTCTACTGACCGGGCGCGCATTGCATGGGGCCAGGACCTGGGAATCGAGATTTCTCAAGCGGATTGGTTGTATTGTTGTACCCAGATCAAACGCCTCTCTCCCAATTATCGTTTGCGCCTTATACACTTCAAATACATACACAGGTTGTATCGTACCCCCGCCCAACTTCACAGATTAGATCTTGTAGCTATGACGGATGCTTGCGCTGCTCCGCGCCCGACTTCGCTCACCTCGCCTGGTTGTGCCCCCGGGTTTCGGCATATTGGCAGGAAGTTTGTACAATTATCTCCGAAATCACCTCATCACCACTCCAACCTGACTCCGCGATCTGCCTCTTAGGCTTCGTTAAATTTTGCCCGGATGCCTCTCGCCGTTTGACTGCCATGCTGTTGGTCCTCGTGCGGCGCAGGGTCTCGATGTGTTGGGGTCGCAGGCCTGCGCCTAAGGCGGCCCTCTGGCTCGAAGATGCGCCCCGCTGCCAAACCCTCTTGTCTGAGTTCTGGGACCTCCTGCCAGCCAAGTCTCGTCCACTTGATATATGGGGCCCACTTGTTACCTACCTTTCAAGCCACGACCCCCAGCAATCTGCGACTTCTCCCGCGCTCCCCGCCGGCTCCCCGCCCGCGGCGGCCGCCGGTGCTAGTCCGTGAGCTGCTCCCTTCTTGTTCATGGCCCCCTCCACTCTCCCTGCCTTTCCCCTCTATGCTTGGTGCCTCCCCTGGTAGTTTGCTTTCGCCCCTCACAGGGTTTCATGACAACTCCCCATGTCACTGTCTTTAAGGTGACACAAATGTGCGACTCTTTCTGCTGTGCTGCAATGTATAGATGTGCTTAATTTTCTGCTCCGATGGAGCCATGTAATTATGCTGTGCAATCTTTTCTAAATAAAGGTTTTTGAAAATCAAAAAAAAAAAGTATCGACTGATATCTGGTGTATTATAATTGAAACTGTATGGTGTATTGGAAGACTTGTATTGATGTTAATTATTTTTTTTCAACAGTTTTTTTAAATATTTTATTTCCACATATTAATTCTGTACATGCTTAACGGTCAAATATTGTTTTTCATACCGTGTTTCACATTCTATTTTACATTCTGCGTTTCTCAAACAGTGCATAAAGGGTTTGTCACTTTTCACAATGCATGTGTCCAGCTCTTACATATGCCAATTTGTTGGTTATTGCTGTCCCAATAAAGTACCCCACACTAGCTAAAAATCCTTCAATTGTTATAGTCATGTGCCGGGTTCAACCGGTGAGCCCAATGCTGTTTAACTATGTTAAAATTTCACGCTGAAGAGAGGTAAAGCTTATATGCCTCCTGTCATGTAATGTTATGATTTGCTAACATAAAACTACAAAAAGATTTTTTTTAAAAGAGTGTGGTCAAGTGCTTAATTTACAAACGAATGAGTGCCAGTGCCCAAAATTCTGCTTAGAAACCTGCGGCTGGCGCTAACAAAAGTAAGCCGGCCTAATAACAAAGGCTGCTAGTCTTAAATCCGCCCCAGGCCTCTATAATCCACTACTAGACACTTCCTGCCCCTTTAACTCACGTTTGTGGGTTCCTGCTTTCTCCCTTCATTTAAAAAAAAAAAAAAAAATTTAAAACTTTTTATTGAGATTTTTTCATTTTAATACAGTTTGGCAGAATCAACATCACATTTACATTACAATTGTCAAGTAGTGGCATGAACGTGTTAGTCATAGGATAAGCTCGCTGTTGATCACCAGTGGATGAGTAGAAGGAAAACGTGATGGCTATGTAATTCACGCTGTATGTTTTTAGACGAATGCAGCTCCAGCATGTTGTTAACAGGTAGAAATACTTCTTGAACAGTGAACATGGGGTGAGGGCGGGGGTACGCAACGGTGCACGCATGAGTGACTAGGGTTACAGGAAGGGTGTGTTAGCACAGCTTTCTCCCTTTATGACTGTCATCTGTCTTTCTCTTCCTCCTGCTTTCCTTCTTTTTGTGTTTTTCCCTCTTTTGCTCTTGGGAAATGTCTGAAGAGAAAAAATAAGTGCTAGTCCCTAAAAATGATTGCCGGTGACCCCCAAATTATGCACGGATGTGGTCTTAGAAGAGATATGCATTTGGTATTGAAGATTTGTGCAGTATTTCAAAGTTCTTTTCTTTATTGGAGATGAATAACAGAAGCAGGGTTTCCCAGCACAGATGTTAATATAACGTTTTTTAATGTTGTAAGTTTCAATTCCATAGTACTGCTGTTATAGGAGTAACATTTCATTTAAGAGACTGTGTACATAATATGCGCCTTACTGTACATCATAAAACCTTGATTTTCCAGTGCCTGTAACCTAGGGAAACAACACTTAGGGGCCGATTACGAAGTCGGCCGGAAAGGCTCCGAAAGGCATTGGGTTCCTCCGAATCCGATTCGGAACCCGTCTTTTCGACCGCATCGGAAAGCCTTCCGACCGACTGATTACGATAGTCAGAAACCGTTCGGACTTTCTGACTCGGTTTCGTGCGTAATTTGGAGTAACCGAGTCATTAGGAGCCGACTCGTACAGGTCTAGGGAGCGCATTTCCGACCGACATATTACGATGTCGGATTCAGTCAGGGTTTCTGAATCGGTTGTTCCGACACGGATCAGCTGTCGGAATCTGACTTTGGGGGGCCGTAGCAGGCCCCCCCTTCACCCAGAGCCTTCCGAATGGGGCCTGTGGGGGTACCCATCTTCAATACCATGCACAGTGTAGCAGGCACCATGGGGTGCTTGCCACAGGGTGCATGATTTTCCCCACCCACCCCTTCTTTCAATGGGAGCCTGTGTAGTCGATCAGAACACAGGCTCCCATTGAAGTCAATGGGAGTCTGACCAAACGGTGTTCAGAAACATCGTAATCGGTCGGTCGGACTCCCCAAATCCGATTCGGTCAGAAACCATTCCGAGACCGAGTCGGTCGGAATGCTTTCCGACCGACATCGTTATGAGGCCCTTAGTTTCTTCCTAAAGTTCCACCAGAAGTGTGAATAAAGGATTGCTGGTGATCAAGTCACATAAGGGAACATAGGTGACTCCGGGCCAGATATACGACCGCTATTTGCGGTTGCAAAGGGGATTTCAGCCCCATTGCGACCGCAAAATAGGTCAGCCCAATGTACTAACCCTATTTTGTGAGGCCCTAACCTATTAGCAACTAGCAAAATAGGGTTAGCGGCTCGCTATTAGGAAGGGGTGTGCCAAGGGCGTCCCTTCCTAATAGCGAGTCCTTACCTAATGTATGATTGTTTTGCAACCGCAATTGCGGTCGCAAAAAACTTGCTGTTTACCACCCTTCTCAGAAGGGTGATAAAGCACTCGCAAAGGTGAAGGGGTCTCCAGGGGACCCATTCCCCTTTGTGAAGGGATGCGCAAAGATTTTTAGGGCAGGCAGTGGTCCCAGGGACCACTGCCTGCCCTAAAAAATGAAACCGAAAAGTTTCATTTTTCTTTTTAAATGCATCCCGTTTTCCTTTATGGAAAACGGGCTGCATTAAAAAAAAAACTGCTTTATTGACAAAGCAGTCCCAGACATGGTGGTCTGCTGACCCCAGCAGGCCACCATCCCTGGGAGTGCCAGCCATTCCCAATGGGGTCGCAAATTGCGACAGCCTTATTAATATTCATGAGGCATGCATTTTGCGACCCCATTGGGAATCGCAAACAGTGTCTGAGACACTGTTGTACATTGAATTTTGCCAGTTGCAAATTGCGACTCGCAATTTGTTGCAATTCATGAGTCGCAAAATTCAATGGTCGTACATCTGGCCCCAAGTCTCTAATCAAAATGTCAACATGTCAGTGTTATAGTTGCTCCACTCTCTGAAACAGTGAAATGTTGGTTTTGCTCATCACTAACAGCAAGAAATTTTAAGTTACAAATGAAGGATATTGCAGTTTTTTCCTGACTTTATTTTATTTAACAAAGTTTTATACTTCTCATACAACTTTGCATTTACAGATGACTATTACAAATGAACGTTAAATCAATAAAGTACAGGGATACAAATATTTATATTAAAGCAAGGTTCTACACATTTTGCTGGCACCTCCAACAGTTATCATACTGTGCACCACCTTCAGTTTCCAATACCATTAAACTTTATTATCTGCAGAAATGCTTTGTGAAGTAGATGAAGGGCTGGGTCTGCATACCTCTGATTTGTGCAAGATCTTAGACTTATGCCCTGGGCCTGCTAAGTGATTACCCTGTGTTTTGATAAATGTGCCGACGGGCACCCAGGTATTTTCGAATTTGGGAAATTTGCCATGGCCTATAGAATCAATTGCTCCATTACATATATCGACCAGAGTTTTGCCCACTACATACAAATTGTGATCATTGCAGATGCCTTCCAGGTATTCTAGTGGCCAGCAACACGTGGGTTACCAGTTTCCCCATCAAAGTTGTAGATGGATATTCAGTGACCCCTCCAAATATCAAGGTAAGATGATTAGATTTCAGAGTTATCTCACAAATGTTTTTTATTTGAAAAAGGACTTGTATCGAAAAATTCCATATTGACTTACAGAACCACCACATATCAGCTATATCACCCTTTTCAGTACCACACTACCAGCATCCCGGATTGGGGGGGGGGGGAATGGGCGGGAGGGGTGAGGGTAACCACAGAGGACATTAAACCGAGTCAGGGTCAAATACCATTTTAGCAATATTTTTTAATACAGTTTGAGTTTTTAATACCAGACTGTTGGTTTCTGTGTCATATATCATTGAATGTAACATTATTTATTATGAAAAGTTATCTTTTGTGTAAGCAATAAATGAATGCTATGTTTGGAGTTGCATATAATGGAATGCTGGCTTCTTCACCACGAACAGGGTAATGCGAGTATCCCTGGCGCCAACAAAGGAAAGTTGACTTATGTGTCACTCATAATGGCTTTTTGGCCATGTCACCAATAATGGCATTCAGGATTCAGTGTCAACAATAATGGAATGCTGGCTTTTGTGTTACTAATAATGGAATGTTTGCTCCTACGTTCGAGTAATGATACATTGACTTCTGTGTCACCATCAATGGCATGTTGGCTCCTGCTGCACTAATAATGTCACTCTGTCATCAGTGTTACAAATACTGGAATGTTATTTCTGCATCACCAAGAAAGGAATGTTGTTTCTACTTCACCAATAACACAATATTAGAATTTTACTTTTGCTCATCCCTTATAATGGACATTTTAATCTCTACTATTAAATAGAACAATGAAGTCCAAGTCACTGAGTAGTCATTGTTTCTTTATTAGACACTAGTTACGCAATATTGGCATCTCATTTACTAGCAATGGGATTTTGGCATCTCTGTTAGCAGTAAGAAATTGCTAGCATATCCCTGTGTCCTTCGCAATGACCTTTTGGCTTCAAAGAAACACTTACAGTCAAACATGCAAAATACTATTTCCACTGGCACAAAAGTTTGCTTCTAGTGGGGTGGAGGCTGTGCACAGTTTGGCACTCATTTGATGAATGATTTAATCTATCTAAACATGGATGTGATGGTGAACTCCCATCGATATATCTCACAGAGAAGTAGCTCAAGGGACCTTGGAATTGTATAATTATGGGTGGCCTGTTTATATTAAAATCAAATGGGAGTGATCTTCAAAAATGCTGCAGTTTATCACCAGTTTAAAGGTATGCACCCACTGGTCAGCAGTAGTTTTTGAACAGAATCTTCTGAATAGACTACATCACATGTTAGCTTCAATCTACAGAGAGAGCACAGTGTTTAGGTGGGAAGTAGGAGCTGCACTTGCCATGTAATGCCCCAAAGAGTGCTGGCGTTAGTATCCTGTGAGAGTCAGAAACCCGCCATGTCTCCTATGACGCGCCCATCATTATTTTCCGTGCATGAATTTTAAAGCATATATTACATTAAGGTTCAACCCTACTTGCTTCATAACTGCAAGACTTTCGATCGAGGCACTAGGTGCAGTAAACATGCATTCTTTTCTGGGATGTGGTAGCCACAACCACCAAAGAAAAGTCAAAGGACAAAATCTTTGCCTGCTCTTCTCTACAGTCTGGGCACAGAGGACTCTTTCCATGCTATTCGATGAACAAGGGATCCATGAGAGAATGTACGCCTGCTAAGGTCCATAACTATTAAATGTTGCTTGCAATCAGTTCCCTTGAGTGATAAATTATTAGTGAGCCTTGCATGTAAAGTGACTTGGCGCTATGATACTTATGACGATGACATTTCTGACTTGATAAGAGTACAGAATTGGTCTGGTGTCCAGGAATTCCAGTGGCCAGCACAGCACCTCCACGATCCTCCTCTTTGGTATATGTAACTACAGAATACCTTACACAATGCCATCACAGCTCTTCAGACACACTTCCTTACAGCTGAATAGCGTTCCCTATGGGTAATGATTTCTCCCAGCAGGTAGGTAGAACGCTGCTCTCCAGGCACCAGCTGTGAATTCTTTGCAGCTCACTGTTTACAAGTAGGCATTTCTCTTGCTTTATCTCCATCGTGCATATGGTGTGGCTGCACCACTCCGATTGAGAGTCTGGAGTGGACGGACGCTGCTGTGACTACTATTCCCTGCTGTCATGGTCACCCTGAGTGACTATGAGAAGCTATTACTGTGGTTCCGTCTGGTCACTGCTTGGGTGGCCTGCTCTGGGACCAGGGTTGGGTCAGACAGGATGGAGGTCGAGGTACTGAGCTCGCGGAGCGAGGCCAAAACTACTGCAGAAAGAAAAAAGGCAAAAAATATTAAGCAACAACGTTAATAGAGAAGTCCACATTTTGCTAATATGAGTCTCCTTTATCAGAAAGCAGAGAAGATCAGTCAAGGGATCTGTACAGTTTTTCACAGTAGACAGTATAGTGCGACACAACAGAAGTCAATCCGAAGCATACAGAGCTCCTTCACAAAGAACCCTGGGAGAACTATTTTATGGGAGTTAGAAACAAGCAACATAGGTGAGGAAAATACCAACTAGTTGAACAAATGGTCTACATGCTTCTCAATGCGGTGCATTTACACTTTTTTGTAGCTCATATCACTTCTATAACTAAGATTCTCTGAAAACAGTAGCACTCACATCCAGGTTGGAATATTTGGCTCAGGGCACAAGCCCTATTCATGGATAATTGAAGTAGGATAAGTGAAAGTGCATGCATCCAACAGAGTAAAGGTTCTTACACATTTCATAAGCATCACCCCATTCCCCTTTTCAACAGTATTTTGGTTTGGCAGCTAAGCTTGTTGGTCACAGGACTTAGAGTTGGCTCCTCTCGTCCGTTAAGTGACACTGCCAGAGGCATCAACCCAACACTCTGAAGGTTTCAACCAACAATTTTGAAGAAATCATGTCCTGGAGTTTGTTTATAGCACAACAGGGAAAGGGAGGATCTAAACTCAAGAAGTACTATATATTATTTGTGGATATAATTTAATTTAAAGGACAACAATGATACTTGCCATATTATTTTTTAGGTGACAACTGTGTGTGATACTTCTTAAAAATCTTGTTCTACATGTTGCTAATTGTATAGGAGAGGAGAAGGATGCACACTACTCCTGAAATCTGTCCACTGTAAGGCCTAGAGTCATCCAGGTCGTCCCATCTGATTGATGTCCGAGTACTCCCAGATGTTAAGTAGGCACCACTTGGGAGTAAGAGGGATTGTCGTGTCCCATAGGGCATTCATACAGTTAACAATTGCCTCCCAATAAGACTGTATGGCGGGACAATCCCAAAAAATATGAAAGAAGGTACCTTTCTGAGCACAGTTTCTATGGCAGGTATCATTCGGCACCCGACCCGTTTCCACCAGCGTGGTACAAGCGAAGTAGGCTCTATGTAGTATCTTAAGTTCTATCAATCGAACTCCCTCCCTGATTGCTTCTTCCCTTGGCAAAGCCAGTGCCTCCGACCACTCGTTGCCCTCCATACCTCCCAAGTCCACAGCCCACTTCTCACGCAGACAGAGAAGAGTGTCAGGGATGTTGTTGATGATTTTCTGGTACGTGAATGAACTCGCGTTTTACCTTCCATGTGCTCGTCTAACACGCGATCTTCCAGAGGAGAGGAGTCAGGCAGTTCCTCCCCCGTGGGTATTGTCGATTGGAGCAAATGTCTAACCTGCAGGTAGCAGAATACCTCAGTGTTGACCAAGTTGTAGTCCCTCTGGAGGTCAGCGAAAGGGATGACTGTTCCCCGCATCCATAGATCTCCAATTTTAGACATGCCTATTAGGTCCCACTTGTCAAAGTCCGGCGATGCCCTCAGCATGCCCAAAGCCACCGAGTCCCACAATGGCGTGGACCATGTCAATCTACCTTTCCACCGCAAAGCCTCATGGGCTGCAGGCTAGAGGCCGATCATCACCGCCATCGGGCCCTGTTGCGGCGGCCTCAACGGTGCAGAGTACAGGGCTCGTAGGTACCCTCCAGGACGCATGATCTGGCAATCTATACGGATCGATGGTTCATTGGCTGGTAGGTGCATTCATTGATTAATCGTAGCGAACTGTGCCGCCAAGTAGTACTTCTGCACATCCGGTAGAGCAATGCCACCATCATACCACCCCCTCGTAAGCTTACAAAGTGCGGTTCTTGCTGATTCCCTGTTTCATAAAAGTGTACGCAGTGTAGAGTTTATTGCTTTAAAATATTGCAGTGGGACGAGGTATGGCGCATTATGGAGGGCATACAAAAGAAGGGGCAGTGCCTTCATCTTAAAGAGTGCCGCTCTCCCGAGGAGGGACAAAGGAGGACCTCCAGTGTTGGACGTCTTTTTTCAGCCTATCCAATGGAGAAGGAGGTTTTTCTCAGAGTAGAGCGGGATCCACTGAAGCAAATATCCCCAAGTACGTGAAGCCTTCCATGGTTATTAGGATCTCACAGTCCCTAGGTAGGGCTGGCTGTTGCCCGTGTAGAATATAGATCATTGATTTCGCCCAATTTATCGTGTAGCCCAAATAACGGCTAAATATAGCAAGTATATTAATTATTCTGGCAAGGGAGTGCTTGGGTTCAGCCATATATAGCAGGAAGTCATCAGCATATAATGATATTCTGTCTTCCCACTGATCTGACCAACGGAGACCCCGGAGCAGGGGGTCCATACGGATCCATGCAGCCAGGGGTTCCAACATCATGGCGACAGGAGAAGGGAAAGCGGGCATCCCTGACGGGTGCCACGTACTAGAGGGAAAATGTGCAATATATTTTTCCATTGGTCACTACCTGGGCCAGTGGTTCAGTGTAAATGAGTCGCATCCAGCTCAGGAATCTAGGCCCCAAGCCTAATTTTACTAGTACCTCAAAGAGATAAGGCAATTCAATGGTATCAAACGCCATGCAGGTGCCGAGTGATAAGATAACCGCATCCTCTTCAACGTACCTCGCACTACCCAGCACTCCATGCAGCCTTCTCAGGTTGAGTGCAATACTTCTCCCCGGCATAAATCCGGATTGGTCAGGATGTACTAGCTTAGTAATTACCTGCAGCAACCGGGAGGCTAATAATTTAGCTAATATTATAACTTCAGCATTAAGGAGAGAGATAGGCCTATAGGAGGCAGAGTTATATTGTGGTTTCCCTCCCTTATGTATGGTGAGGATCGCTGCTATTCTTTGGTCCCTAGGGAGTATCCCACACTCCCGGCAATCTTCAAACATCAGTAATAAATGCGGAGCAATTTTCGGTGCTGTGAGTTTGTAGAGCTCTATGGGTAGCCCATTGGGGCCCAGTGCTTTGCCTACATTTAAATCACGATTTGCCTGTACTATTTCCTCTTGTGTTAAGTCTCCTTCGAGGAGGCTTCTGTCGTCAGCAGAGAGAGTGGGGGGTGGTATGTCAGTCAGGAATTCGCAACATTCCTCTGCAGTTGCAGAGGTAGAGGGGGAGTAGAGGTGTGAGTAGTAGGAAGCAAAAGACTCCGCAATGGGCCGCTTATCAGTAATCCACCCTCCCCTTTCTAATTGGAGCCTCAGTACCCACAAGCAGAGGCTGCTCATGTACTTATGCAATGTGCTGAGGAAAACTGTTTCAATTAAGGGCATCTCATGCTGCAAGCATCCAATGTTTCTAAGTACTTGAAAATCAGGCATAACAGAAAAAGATTGAGGAGCCAGCTGGAAGTAAGCTTCTCAGCTGATGGAACAAATGCAATTGGCCAGTGTAATGACGTTTGATGGCCTTGTTCGAGGTGAAAAAATATTTCCAGCCTTATTTTATAAGGACTGGTAGACTCCATATGTTTCCAGGAACCACAAATGGTACTCCTGGAGATAGTGTTGATAAGAATATTTCCATTTGTTTTAGTGAACATTGGTCAGTGACCCCTGTGATAATAGACGCTATGTTGCTAAAAACATGCAACCCCTCACCCACACTAGGAGGCATGCTTCATCGGGGTTACTCCTTTACCAGCACGTTCCTAATGCTAGGCAGACTCGTCCAGAGCTCTTGAAGTCTTTTGATGTATGTTTAAGGTGGAGAAAATGGAGGATCTCAATGTCTGCTAAAATTGCATTAGAATAGGTGTCATCAGAATCAGATTGAAGGTACAAGCATGGGATATGCTTGTGCACCAATCCCGGCAAACCACTATGGTCACAGTTTCAAACAGGGGTTTATTTATCCTGACTCAAATCTCTTCAAGAATAACAAACATTTGAAAAAGATACACAGATGATATTTTGATCATCTGGGACGGTAAGAAGGAATCAACTGAAGATTTCATCAATTGGATCAACTACAGAGACAACAACTTGAAATTTACCATGTCAACGCAGAAACAGAGCCTCTCCTTTCTCAACCTTAAAATTATTACATCAGATGGATGCCTTACCACTACGCTATACATAAAGCCTGCTGACTGGAATTCATTAAAAAGTTTTGACAGCCACCATCCTGGGTCACTTTCGGAGAACTTACCAGTAGGACAATTCCTCAGACTCAACAGAAATTACCTGAGCTGTGAATATTTTGAAGAAGAATCTAAGAAATTAGATGATAAACTTAGAGAACAGGGTTACCCAAAGAAGAAAATTCATTAAAAGAGCTTGATAAAAGGCTAGAACCAATAATAGAGATAGCTTTCTGGACACATAAATGAAGGAAGCAAATAATCAAATTACATGTATCACCACATTCTCCACTCTTCCTAACAAAGTACAGCAGATTATTAAAAACATTGGAAAGTCCTGCAACATTTTGATTCCGATTTGGAACCAACACTATTTGAGTTCAAGAAAGGCCCTGATTTATGTAATTGAGTGGTGCACATGTGATCAAGGAAAGATTAGAAGGACTGACAAATCACTCTTTGTGGTCTGCAGAAGCTCAGAGGTTACTACCCCTATCGAGATTGTAGTACCTGTGAACAGACTAGACCCATTGAAACTACTGACTGGGGTCTGAGGCCTGTTTGGGAACAAATGAAATTCACCACCTGTAAGAGCACTAATGTGATCTTGTGACCTACCATTTAGAATGCCCATGCCACCGCAGATACGTGGGCATGACCACCAGAAAGATATAAATCAGGATACATGCGTACAAATCATTAGATGGGGAGTCTTGACCACCAAAATTGATTACACACCTCAAGAACACCAACATGCCCCTGACAGGCTCAGTTAGACCGTTATTGAGAAACTCAATGGCAATAAGAGCCCAAACCTGAAACAGTTTCTGCTGTGGAAAGAACAGGAATGGATATATCAGTTGGGCACTGATAAATCAGGTCTAAATGATGAGATTAGGTGGAACAAAACACCACACTTTGATAGTGGTCTGTCTCAGAAATTTCATGCATGCTTTTTTCCTCTTCTCTGGGTTTTATATGTTATGGAGGGTCCACACACCATTTAACAAGGAAGGTTATCATTTCTGGACAATTCTATAATACGAGTGATGTGTTAGCAACTCCTAACAGTCATCTGCTACTGGGGGACAAACAAAGGAGTTTGAGCCCTGATGTAATTGTTTTTTTAAAATTATTATTAACACCAAATTTTATTGAATTTTCAACGTACCAGATAGACAAGGTCAACGAGAAAATACAAAGGAAGTGCATAAGATAATGTCTCTGGGTACATTGGAGAGACCCCCAATAGTCTGCAGAACATCAGACCGGAAAAACATGAAACCCCCCACCCCTCCAAAACGCACCATACATACTAGAAAAACATTACATATAGATTCAAGAAAATTCCCAGCCACGTTCCATTAACATCAATGCACTAGACAGGTAAGTTGTTCACCACCAATTGTTCAATGGGATCATGAGCGGCGGACTGCGACAGTGGAGGTAACTCTATACCCCTGTAATTGGCCCACCGAGACCAGATCTTCCCGTGCTTCTGCGGGCACCCACTCGCCTGAAACACTACAACCTCCGCAGACATGCATCTGTCCAGTGCGTTTTTCCAGTTAGTGACACTGGGAGGGGACGGCTCTTTCCAGTGCTGCGCTATGTCGCGCTTAGCTAACTGATGTAATTGTTTTTGACCTTTTATGCTGTGGAAATGTTTTGAATTTAAGATTCACAGTTGAAGAGCTAATCCTTAATCTGTTTATCAACAAATAACCATGGGATATTTTTTTAATTCATTAGTAATAGAAATTCAATGTTTTTGACCCTAGCTATATTTTGTGTTTGCTACCTAACTCTCAATGCTTATCACAGCATTGAGATCCCAGCATCCTTATACTTACCTACCTCTTTCTTCATAGCATGATGTTGACTGACTCTCTTGACTCTCCTATCTGTGGTACACTTATGTACGGTACAATTATATTTACACTGCCTAATTATCTAGTAGATACAAGCTCCTCTAGGAATCCATCAGTTGGATATTAAAGTATTTTCTTTAATAAACGCATTCTCAAAAACATGTTCCCATATATATATTATCCCTGTTACTGAGTATAGGTATTTTAGTGTTTAAATATTGTTGTGAACTTTGTTACATTTTTATTTTTTCCTTCCTTATACCATTTGTTATGAGAATATTTCACGTTTCTTAACCCATAGGAGAAAGAGATGTTGATGTCTTATTTAACTTGAATCAAGAATGGGAGAAACACAACTGATAAAACCAGGAATGTTCTCTTTATATTTAAGGCAAACTATTTTTTATATTAAATTCACTTAAAGAGGCATAATAAAATGATTCACATACCCCTAGACATTATACAAATGAAGGAACATTATTTTATGTTGTTAGGAATAGAAGTACTAGAATTCTTTATATTAACGAACACAACCATTAACATACAGAATTCTTATACATTTTTGCTAATGTTGTTGTCCAACAGTTAGACAAATCACAACAATCTATATATTTAACAGATTACATTAGATTATTTGGAAGATGCTAACTAGAATAACATTTACGATAAAGATCATTTTTTGTACACTAATGAGGTTAACAGCATTTTGTATATAACAAATATTTTATTGTAATATTTTTCCTGTAGTGTGTATATGTACACTGTGTATGTTCATATTCTTAAAGCAGTATTGTACATTTTCTTTTTTTCTTTTTTATGTGTCTTGTTGGATGTACGCAGCAGTGGAGAAGCAGCCCCATGCCGCTAATCATGCAAAACACACATTGGGTGTTATAAAGAAGATTGACAAGATGTATGTCCTCAATCTGAAAGATTTTAAATAAATGTTTGTTGCTGTTGTACAACACTTTATTTTTCTAATGCAAAATGTATCACATCTGTATTGTAGATTAAAAGTATTCATAGATAAATATGCAATGAAACAGTATAAAGATCTTCAATACTCCACACATAACAATAGGTATCCTGTGGATATTTAATATGTTTGTCTGAACCCTGACCAATACATCTACCTTCTTATTTACACGAATCCCATACTTCTATTAACAGCTAAAACAATGATGTAAACTGAGATGGCACACCTAATAGCACTCCCTCCAATATCTGTAGAGTCAACTATTCTTAAACACAAGTAACAAATAGCCAACTCTTCCTCTTGGGCGATAATTCATGCTCATATTTCCACACCACATTATTTTAGTTAACTCAAGTTCTGAACAATAGTCCCTCTTGTTTTCATTTACTCTAGATGCTTCTTTGTGAGGAAGATTAGGATTTGAACAGTTTATAATCGCCAATACAATGATTGTAACTGCAATGGTTGACAGACAATTCCACTTTTCCAGGGTCCATGATTTTTTTTATACTTGCAACTATGATTCATGACTCTCTGATTTGTGACAATCGGTAATTCCGAACCCTTTTCCGATAATGTTTTGATATTTTCTGAAACATTATGTAGCCTAACTACAGACAAGTATTCTTTTGGAGCGAAATAAAAGTCAACTTCTCTTCCAACATAATGCATGTTAGGACGTTAATATATTCCAACAAGTTACCCATATAATGTAGTTGTTATGGTGATGCGTACACTATGACAGCAGAACGTCTGAATGTGCAATGTGCAAGGACACTCACCGCATCATGAAGCATTAATCTCCTTAGGTGGCTGCCCATTGCATCTGATTCCAGTATGGAAAACAAAGCCTGGAGGGCAGCAGACAGGGATGACTCAGTGGAACACGTTCAGTGGAATCACTGAAGCAGTGATTCTGTTGGTCACAGATGACTTGAGAAAGGACCTGGCCTATGGCCTCACCCCAGCTCTGATATTGTTAGATCTGTCCACTGCCTTTACACCGTCAATCATAAGATTGTTTTGGATTGTCTGTGGTTGGCAGGCTTCAGAGAGACTGCTTTAAGATGGCTTACCTCCTTTTTGGAAAATAGAACTCATGCCGTGCAACTTAAATCATTAGGAGCAGAAGATCTGAAGATTGAATGTAGGGTTCCACAGGGGTCTGCTTTATCCCCTCACCTCTTTAATATTTACATCCAACCTCTTATTAAAGAACTTGTGAAAAGAGGGTGTAGGATATACAAATATGTTGATGATTGTCAGATTACACTTCAACTGGACTTGCCAGAATGTGTACAATATCATTTCAGAGACGTGATGTGCTTTGTCAGTGGTTGGATGAAGCAGAATCACCTTAAATAAAATGCAGACAAAGTCGAAATTGTTGTGTTAGGTAAAAACCCCTTTTTATGCATAAATTCCTTCTGGCCTGTTGCTATGGGCTCGCTCCCCTCTCCAAAACCAGTGGCAAAAACTCTACGAGTATGTTGTGGATCAACATCTTTCTTTTAAACCACACATCAGTGAGTGGACCCAAATGCATCTTTATGCTAAAAATGATCAGGAAGATACAGTCTTTTCTTGTCCTGAATGCTACGAAGACTGTTATGGAGGCCGTGATTGGCGCCAGATCGGATTATACCAACTGTATCTTTCTTGGCCTCCCCACAGGTGACATCAAGAGACTGCAGCTAGTCCAGAACGCGGCGGCCAGGCTGGTCTTTAGAATCCTTCATAGAACATGGACAACTTCATATCTGAAAAACCTGCACTAGCTACCAATTAAACAGCGCATTACTTTTAAAATCTGCTAGTTAGTCTTTAAGTCCCTTAGAGGGATGGCCTCAAGATTTCTGAAAGATCGATTACACAGTTACTCCCCTAAAAAGGAGCTTCACTCTGTATCCACCAATATTGGTAGTACCTAGATTTAGGAAAACTAGAGCAGAGGGGTGTAGTTTCTCTGTGCTAGCCCCCAAGTTGTGAACGCCTTACCAATTGAGATCCGCCTGATTACGGACCTAATTTCATTCAGAAAGGCAGTTCAGGAAAGCTTTTGGTAAAAACAGCAAGAGTTTTACCCCTCTTGATGGCTATTTCTTAATCTGTTAGCACCAAAAACCTTCAGGTGAATGATGCACTTTATAAATAATACCTAACATAACACGTTTGATAGAGGATCACTTTGAATCGCCCTATTAAAATTTAGAGTGTACAACCACCAGTTTAAGGTACCGCCTTCTCAAACTCTAATTCTTTTCAGGTTATAGAGTTGAACTCACTTCTGTTGCAGATATGGGCATATGGCCGCCTAAGTAGTTCACCACGGTCCCATGACTCTAATCACCAACCATTTAAAAAAAAAAAAATATTTATAAACATTTTTATTGATCACCAACCATTTTTGATACCATGACATTTGTTTGGGACATTGGGCCACCAGAATATTCCACCGTGGACCTCTGGCTCAAACTTATAACATTTTCCACTACTTCATTACCTTCATGCCTGAGATCATCGAATCATAACACTACGGCCGCCTGACTTTCATTTTTCATGAATATAGCATGTTACATCGCATGCTATTACAATGCGTACTTTTACAATGCTGTCGTTACAACGACCGCGTTGTTAGTAAGCAATACCCTTACATCGTACGTCATTACAACGACTTGCTATAGGGGGCGCGCTGGACTTAGGAATAGTATTATTTACTATTCCTACACCAGTTTGCGCAACAGCAGGGAAGGTGTTGGATTTCATATCCAATTCCTTAGCGCCCCCTACAGCAAGTCATTCTAATGACTAGCGATGTAAAGGTAGTGCGTACTAACACGGTCGTTGTGACGACCGTGTTGTAATGGTACTTCGTTGTAAAAACAGCATTGTAAACGCTGTTTCCCATTTTTCATACTTCCAATATCAAATGGCCCTGTGTATCTCTACTTGGACACTAAACTCCTGCATCAATCAATCACTTGTAAAGCAAGGCTAATCACCCCTGGGGGGTATCCAGGCACTGGTGAGCCGTGTCGGTCGAAGAGCCAGGTCTTGAGCTCCTTCCTAAAGGTGGTCAGCGACGGTGCGGTGCGTAGGTGGAGATGGAGGAAGTTCTGCGATCTGGCAGCGAGATAGGAGAAGGATCGTCCTCCAGTGTGGGTGAGGCGGATTTGTGGTGTGCGTATGAGGAGGAGGTGTGCGGAGCGAAGGTTTCTCATGGGCTGCTGGAAGGTCAGACGGTGGTTCATTTAGTGGGGTCCGATGTTGTGGTGAGCTTTACATGCGTGGGTGAAGAGTTTGAACTGGCATCGCTTCTGTTCGGGAAACCAGTGGAGGTCCTTCAGGTGAGTGGAGATGTGTGACCTTTTTCGGTAGGTCTAGGATGAGTCTGGCCGCTGTGTTGTGGATGGTTTTGAGTCTTTGCATGAGTTCAGTCGAGGTGCCTGCATAGAGTGCACTGCCGTAGTCGAATCGGCTGGTGATGAGGGCCTGCGTGACTGTTTTCCTTGTGTTTATGGGGATCCATCTAAAGAATTTCCAGAGTATGCAGATCGTGTGGAAGCAGGCTGAGGTGACTGTGTTTATCTGGCATTTCATTGTGAGATTGCTGTCGAGTACGATGCCTACGTTGCGTGCGTAGTCTTTGGGTATGGGGGTGGGACCCAACCCTGAGGGCCACCCACAGTCATTCCAAAGGGTTTTGTCTCTGCCGAAAACCAGAACCTCAGTCTTGTCGGTGTTTAGTTTGAGGCAGCAGTGTCTCATCCATGTTGCCACGCTCTGCATGCATTTGTGGAAGTTGTTCTTGTTCTCAGTGGGGTCCGCTGATAGTGAAAGGATGAGCTGGGTGTCGTCCGCGTAGGAGATAATGTTGATGTGGTGTGTTCTTACGATATTCGTGAGTTGTATCATGTAGATGTTGAAGAGGGTAGAGGTCAGCAGAGCCTTGTGGTACTCCGCAGATGATGTGTTTGGGGGCGAGGCGAATGGTGGGAGGTGAACTTTCTGGGTACGTCCTGAGAAGAAGGATTCAATCCACTTGAGTGCGTTGCCTGTGATTCCGATCTGGCGGAGTCGTTGGATGAGGGTGCAGTGGGAGACGATGTCGAAGGCTGCGGAGAGATCTAGGAGGATGAGAGCGGTTATCTCGCCTCTGTCGAAAAGTGCTCGTATGTCATCTGTCACTGCAATTAAGCCTGTTTCGGTGCTGTGATTTGCCCTGAAACCAGACTGGGATGCGTTGAGTAGGTTGTGTCTTTCCAGGTGACTGGTCAGTTGAGAGTTGATGGCTTTCTCCATGACTTTGGCTAGGAAGGGAAGGAGGGAGATTGGACGGTAGTTCTGTGAATCTTTTGGGTGTGATGACGGCTTCTTGAGGAGGAGCCTGACCTCTGCATGCTTCCAGGCTTCTAGGAAAGCGCTGGTGTTGATGGAAGTGTTCAGGAAGGTGGTGAGCTGGAGGCTGATTTAGCTGTTTCCGAGGTTTAAGATACGGTGAGGGCAGAGGTCGTCGGATGCTCCGGAGTGGATGCACTACATCAGGGCAGTGGTGGTAGGTGTTGTTAGTTGGTTCCATGTGGAAAGCTGTTTCGTGGTGTCTGTGTCTGTCGTGGGGTTTTGGGAGGCGGATGGCTGAGGGTCGAAGTTTTTGTAGATAGCTGCGATCTTGTTGTGGAAGTGGTTGGCAAGTCCATTGCAGATCTGTTAAGAGGGAGGGGTTGCGTTCTCTGTGGCCGGGGGGGAACGAGAATTCTCTAACAATGGTAAAAAGTTCTTTGGTTTGGTTGGAGCTGGCTTCGATGCGACAGGTGAGGGCTTCTTTTTTAGTGGATCTAGGGTGGCGGTAGTAGTTGTTGAGGGTAGTTTTGTAGGCATTGCGGTCGGTGTTGCATAGTACGTCTATGGTGTCCCAACTCAAATCTTCCACATTTGATGACAATGCTTACGATAAGGGCCCTTTTAAGGGTCTTTCTCTCATAGAGCAATCACTACTTTGGGCTACCTATGAGATAGCCCTGAGGGACATATTGGTCTGCCTGTTTTTTACACTTACAAGACATCCACCTGACTCCATAATGCATTACCAGAAATCACCTCCATTATTACATTGAACTATTTCTCCAATTTAGAGCAGAATCAACTACTGCAGACAAAAAGTACAATATGACCTAGTATCTTTATGTTATACTGGCTACGCGGGCCAGAGGAATGTTTATCTGGATATATTGATGGACACTGAATCTGATACCTACTGCAAATTAACTACACTTTTCCCTCCACACAGCACCTACAACGTATTCCACTGGGTAGGTGTTGTTTACCGATCCCCAGTCTCCTAAAGAACGAGGGCAAAATGGTTTAGGGGAGTATTAATAAAACACTGCGCGCTACATTTGCTGTGATCACACAAGGGCTTTTTTATGGTAAATGATACTAGATGCATTAATATGTGCTATTTGTTCCCTACTTATATGAGCATCATTACCTTGTTATCTTTCCCTAGG
Organism: Calotriton arnoldi; assembly: GCA_963921515.1. Lineage (NCBI taxonomy): Eukaryota > Metazoa > Chordata > Amphibia > Caudata > Salamandridae > Calotriton > Calotriton arnoldi. The sequence goes on from CAWUFW010004688.1 coordinate 1,300,158, forward strand.
ATATGGGGATTCAGACGAATAATAGATAAGGTGCTATTCCCCTTTCCTTCACTAGCTTAAGGAAACCTAGGATAATATAAATATAGGTATGGCCTTATGGTTGTGATGAATGCCATAGGATACTGTAGTCACCACGACAGGGCCGAAACATGTCGACCTTAGAAAGAGTGTGAGGACGGTATCATAATAAATACCTAGCTTCCCCCACTCCTTGATATGATTTTAATTTTGAATACAATATGACACTGCAAATTTCACAATTAATGTTTTCTCTGAATATACCTATCCTAATACTTTTTTAGCAGACAATATGGAGGCCCTGCATTTTATCCACCTTACTCTTAAACATATATCAAAAGACTTCAAGAGCTCATGATGAACCTGCCTAGCACTATGAAGGTGCTGGCAAAGGAACAACCACGATGATGAAGCACGCTACCTAGTGTAGGTAAGGAATTGCATCCTTTTTGAAGAGTAACTTCCTCCATCAACAATATGTCTATCATGGCATTAAACACTGTCAAATGTGTCATTACAAATAATTGAAACAATCATATAAACACTGTTTCAAGGAGCACCAGTTGTGACTCCTGGAAAGAAATAAGGCCTACCAGTCCTTTTTAGATCAAGCCTACCAGACAGCGCAAGTTGTCTGGCTGCAAAAGACATTGTGGGTTTACCAGGAACTTACAGACTTACAGCCCGCCCACTGCTTATCACTGGTTGGCTTTGTCAGTTTTATTTGCTTGCTCTTATTCTTTGGCTTCCCATGTCCCAGTTTATCCATTTTGTGTTTACCCTCCTCTGGAGCATCACCTCTTTAATATCTCTCTGAATTTTGTTTTCTCTTTGGTTAAGCACTCTATGAAAGTGCATGTTTTTTCCAGCTCTCCTTCTCTCCTCTGTGTTTTCCATTCAAATACCCACCCAAGTGCTCTGTATTTCTATCTTGTGTACTTGTCTTACCACTCTCTGTGTTATTCTTGACCATATATGCTTCTCTTCTGCTCCGTGTTGATGTCAGTTTCCTGCATTTTTTGGTCTCTCATGTGCTTCTACCCCAGTGCTTTGTGTTCTTCTCTCTCCTACACTGTTTTTCTTTTCAGGTGTGCTTTTCCCCATCCTCGTGTTGCTCTCTCCCTCATGCAATGCTTTTTTATTTTTTAAAACATATTTTATTGCGTCAAATGGCACGTACAGTGCAGAGTTCTGTAACCCAGAGGCTGTCTGCTACAGTTTAAAATACAAAAATTGTGCATTGACATTTAATATAGAAATTTTTCAAAAAGAAATAATAAGACAGAACCAATAACACTCCCCCCCCTTTGCACTGTTATACACTACATTGCAAACATCGCCTCAAATCCCACCACATCAATGACAATTCCCGCCTAAAGACTGGTCCCCTGCACCACAGTCCTGCCCGCCTCTCCCAGCCCAGTAGCATCTGCAGCAGAAGTGGGATCCAGATAAAGGCCTCTATAATCCGCCCAACGCTTCCAGATCTTATAATGCTTTTGCGGGCACCCCCGTGCTTTAAAGATAGGAGTCTCCAGACCCATATTAAAATCGAGACCATTCTTCCATGCTGACAAGGAAGGCGGGGCCTCCGCCTTCCACTTTCGTGCAATATCACGTTTGGCTGATGTAAATCCCTATTGCATTAGGTGACGCTTATAAATATTTCCCCCCACACCCTCCATAACATGTAACAGCACTAATTTAGGCGAAAAGGGGAGCTCCCACCCCAAAACCTCCGCCAGGCAGGCCAAAACCTCCCGCCAGAACTTCGCAATCACTATACACTGCCAGACCGTATGCAATAGAGTGCCCTTCTCCTGCCCACATCTTAGGCAAATCGGGGACGCCACCAGGCCCGCCTTCCACAACCTGACTCTAGTATAATATACTCAATGTAAATAGTTAAACTGGATTAGCCGAAGTCGCATTGCGATCGCCACCTCCCGAGGGGAGGCCAGCGCCTCCGTCCAATCATCACTCTCCAACGGGCCACGGTCTTCCTCCCACGCCCCCCTAAGTCTATCTAGTGTGGTGGGGCAGTTCGTCACAAGGGATTGATACATTTTGGAGATTTTATGGTCGTATAAGTCTCCCATAAACAGTTTAGCTTCAATGGGACTAAAATCCAGATGGGACTCCAAGCCTGTTACACTGGGGAGTATGGCATGTCGGAACTGAAGATATTTATAAAATTGGGTCTTTGGCATCTGATATTCGTGCTGGAGATCTTGAAAAGACTTCAGAACTGTGCCCCACATCACATCCCCTAGGGTAGAGATCCCTATATTGTCCCAGCCCCGGAAGCCCGCTAGAGCAGCTAATTGTGGCAATCTCCCATTTTGACCAAAGTGGAGTCTCCTTAGTCAGTCTGCCCCACCACCCCATCTTCCGCAGAGCCTGTCTCCATACCTGGAATACTACCTTGGTGGCCGACGGAAGGGTGTTGCGCACCGACGCTGAGTAAAGAATAGTATGTAGAGTATTGGCCCCCATACATCTCCTCTCCACCGCATACGCGGGGTCAGACCTGTCTCCGTACCACCAATCATTTAAGATCAATAACTGTGAGGCCAAGTAATATGAGTGGACATCCGAGGTGACCAGCCCTCCACAGTATGTCGATTGAAAACATGTCCGCAATGCCACTCTGGGTGTCTTTCCTGCCCACAAAAATTGCCCTAGAGCAGAGTTGACTTGGTGAAACCACGAAGGGGGATGGGGAAGGGAAAATTCTGCAGCTGGTAGAGCAGCCGCGGTAGCGATACCATCTTGAAGATGGCCGACCGACCTGGGATGGAAAGGGGCATATGAGACCAGATTTTCAGCTCTTCACGCACCTGCGCCCACACCGGCATCATGTTGTGTTCCCAGGACACACTTGGTAGGTCCGCCAGGAAGACTCCCAGGTACTTCATTCCCACCGTAGTAATCTGCACCGCAGAAGGCCCACGTGCCCAGTTCCACCTGTGACCCCAGAGTCCACAAAGTGGACTTACAAGGATTCATAAACAAACCGACGATTCCCCAAAAATTTGCATGATACGAAGCAGCCTTGGCCCTGTTCTATTCACATTGGTCAAGAAAAATAGGACATCATCGGCGTACAATGCAATGCGGTCCGACAGTCCCTGGGCCCACTCAAAACCGGCCACCTGCGCATCCATCCGCACCCATGTCGCCAAGGGCTCCATTGCTAGAGCGAACAGAAATGGCGACAAAGGGCAACCCTGCCGGGTACCCCGTCCAATGGAAAAGGTGAAGGAGGCAAACCCCGCAATGCGCAAGGCCGTGAGGTCCGTATATAGCAATCTTAAATAGGACAGGAAGCGTGGATCCATGTTCAGGCGGTCCAGCAGAGCATACGGGTACGTCCAGCTAAGGGAATCGAATGCCCTATCCATGTCTGCCAATAGGAGTGCGGCCGGCACGTCCAGCCCCCGAATAGTGGCAATAGCAATGTGTGCTCGTCGAATATTATGCTGCGTCGCTCTCTGAGGCATAAAGCCAGCCTGATCTGGGTGGACCAAAGAAGTAATATGGGATAGGAGGCGGTTGGCCAGGGCCTTAGCCAAGATCTTAGCCTCTATGTTTAGCAATGAGATAGGGCGATAGGAAGCGTGTTGGTCTGGAGGTCGGCCCGGCTTGTGAAATACTACCACCTCGGCATGCCTCCAGTCCCGCTGGAGGCAACCGCGTTCCCGTGCCTCCTCCACCACCCGAAGAAGGTGGGGTCCCAATGTCGTAGAATATTTCGTAAAGAATTCACATGGGTACCCATTAGGGCCCGGAGCTTTCCCAGAGTTCAGGTCACCCAGAGCTGAGCCCAGCTCCTCTTCTGTAAGCGGAAGGCCCAGCTCCGCCCGAGCCCCATCAAAAAGGGTCCGGAGCGGAAGGTCCCCCAAGAAGCGGTGTATCATATCTTCAGGCAAGGATTCCTTCGGGGTGTAGAGCTCTGCATAATACTGAGCAAAACTTTCCGCAATCGCAGAGGGATCCCCCAGAATCCTCCCGTTGAGTCCAGATATACCAGGAAGCACCAGGGGGCACAAGGCACCCTGGCACAAGTGATGAAGCAGATTACTAGATTTGTCCCCCCACTGGTAGATCCTACTGCGGGACGCCAACCACGCCAGTCGAGCCTCGTCCATCAATAAATCTGCATGCGTTTGTCTCGCTGCCAGCAGCTGTCGAGCGCCAGGGCACCCCCCTCCTCCCTACTGTCCCTCTCAAGGTTCACAACATGAGCCTCAGACCTCAGCAGCGACTCCTTTCTGGCCCGACGCGCTGCAGAGCAGTATGAGATATCTACGCCCCGTATAGTCAGCTTCATTGCCTCCCACAGGGGTTCCGCCGCTGTCACCGACCCTACATTAGACTCCAAATACTGATCAATTGCCTGTCCTATATGGTCTCTAATCTGCTCAACCTGCAGATTCCAGGGGGAGAGACGCCATCTAAAGGGTGGCCTCGCGGGGCCAAGCTGCAACATAATCGCGATTGGAGAATGATCCGATAGTCCCCTCGGGAGAATGTCTGCCTCCCTCACTCTACCAACTGCACCGGATGGCACGAATATATAATCCAATCTTGAAAATGACTCGTGGACTGCCGAGAAATATGTATAGCCCTGTTCCTCCCTATGCAATCTACGCCAGGAGTCCACCCACCCCAATCCTGACACCAGGGAATGTAGCTTAGTAATTTGACCAACAGTGGACAGGCCTCCCTGTCTCCATCTATCCCTAGTCATGTCCATCACATCATTCCAGTCACCCCCTACGAATGCCAGTCCATCTGGTATATCTGTCCACAGGGTCGTAAGGCGCTCAACCAATGTCCAGGACAACGGCGGGGGAGCATAAACACTACCCAACACCACCTGCTCCTCATAAATAGTACCCCTAATGAAGACGTACCTCCCTTGCGTATCTACCCATGTCTTGGAGTGTGTATACGGGACCCTCCGATGAATAAGGATGGCGACCCCCCGGGATCCCCTCGTGAACCCAGAGTGAAACACCTGCCGATACCCGTATCTAAGAAAGCAAAGGGCCTTTGTTCCCAGTAAGTGCGTCTCCTGCAGCATCAGGACATCAGCCCGATAGCGCTTGGCCTGCTGAAGGATGGCCCCCCTCTTCACCTTGTCCAGCGCACCCCTAACATTCCAGCTCACGATCCGGAGATATCCTGCATGGACCTGCACCCTAGCTGTGGGGGCTGCCATCTATATATATATAAACACAATCCTCAGCACACGTCTTTTAAGTAATATGCTTGGTTTCTTTTCTTTATTCTCTTTGTTCTTGCATCGGCTGATGCAAGAACAAAGAGAATAAAGAAAAGAAACCAAGCTCGAAAATTTCTCTGTATCATTTATGCTTGACTAAAAAAAATTGGATAATTGCATATTACTTAAAAGACGTGTGCTGAGGATTGTGTTTATGTTGGTTTCGACCACGTGTTTGGGGAGACTGGTGGTTCTTCTCACCTTTCAGCACCGTCCATATAAATTTCTCAGAAATCTAAATAGAGTGTAAGTGCTACTCATTCTTGGAGCGCCATTTTACCTATAACCATACAACTGCACCGTCGTGAATTAGCTGCCATCTATATAGCCTGTAGCGTCAATAGGCAGGACAGGCAACAACCCATACGCGAGCAGCGGTTCAAAGCAATGGCGATGCAGTGCAGTTAAGTAACAAAAACATCCCAGGTCATGATACATGGAACAATAATCATCGATAGTGCAAATAATAACCCTACATAGCAGTGATCCAGTGCAAACGATTAATGTAAACAACCCAACTACCCCCCACCCCAATACCTCAAAACTGCTGAAGTATCTGTTGCGGCGAAGGTGGCATGGGGACCCCAACGGGAGCCCCCCGCCCGTCCACGCCAATGAATCCCCTGGAACCCACCCATAGTCAACGGGCTGTCCCCCGGACTATAAGAAGTCACAGGAAGGTACTAGCCCCCAGTTTTGCTTCATCCGCCAAACGGATGTTCTCAAGAGTTCCCCCAGCTGAGAGAGTCCCATTATATTTGCGAGGCTGAGTTCCCAGGTCGAGGCACCGAGGCAGATCTGCCGGCATCACTGTGGGACTGTGAACGGCGCCTGGATCTTGATCTCCTGGTCGCCTTGAGTTTAGGCTTGGGCGGTTTACGAACCATGTCACTAGTTGAAGAATCCGCACCCTCACCGTTTCGTCTGTCCAATTGAAAATATCTTCGGGCGACTCAAAGACTGATACACCACTCGCAGTCTGGCCGGATACAGGAGAGCATACGGCAGCTTCAATTCCCGGAGACGAGCCTTCGCCGCCATGAAGGACTGCCGCTTTTGCTGAACCAGTCTAGTGTAGTCCGGAAATATAAAGATGCGAGTATTCTTGAATTGGAGAGGTTCCTTAAGTCGAGCCTGTTTCAGGATAACGTCCCTGTCATGGTAGTTTAAAATCTTCACTATGACTGGTCGTGGCCTGGCTCCCGGGGGCGGTTTCTGCGTAAGGGCCCTGTGAGCCCGTTCGATAACAAAACAGCGAGACATCGATTCCGGGGGAAGCCAACTAACAAGCCATTTAGTCAAGAACTGTTCCATCTCCCCCCCCTCACATCCCTCCGGGAACCCCACGAAACGCAGGTTACTTCTCCTTGCCCTCCCTTCTGCATCTTCAACCTGTGAAGCCAGGCCTCTGGTAATGGTTTCTAGTGTCGCCACCTTTTTTTTTCAAGGTGGTAACAGAGTCCTCCACTTCTGAGACCCTAGTCTCGGCTGCCGTGATTCTCTCCGTTGCATTCCGTAGATCCTGCCGGAGAAGTAGCACCTCAGAGCCGACCTCCCCGCTCTTGGTTTCCAAGGCAGTCCTGCACTGCGTAATTGCCGCCATAAGGGCTGCGTTATCCGGGACCCCAACCTGAGCTCCCTGGTCAGATGCCGAGGCCCCAGATCCAGTGTAGCGGTCCAGCGTGCTCTGCTTAGCCGAGCCCCCCGTCTGCTTGTCCAAAACCGTTGAGTGCCGGCGAGACAGGCCCCCTGACGGGATCCCCAGCCTGAGTATATCAGCCAAGTCCAAGGTGCGCGGGCCTTACTCCTGCACAATCCCTCTTTGCGTGGGCCGGGTCCAGGACAACGATTCCTGAAAAGGTAGGACACGGGCGAAGATCTCCCACCCACAAGCAGCACCGAGCGCTCGCCCGGCCGCCTCCGCAGGCAGTCAAACTCCCCCCCCCCCCAGCGGGTGTCCACCTGTCATCACCTGTGCGGGAGGGCACTCCAGCAGCCCACACACGGGAGCACCCCAACGTCTTCAGTCCCACATATCAACAAGCCGCCTCTGACAAGGACCGCATCCACATAGACTGGAGGCAATCTCAATTTGCTCGGGCTTCTTATTCGTCACACAAAGCCCCGCTCGGGGTCCAGCGATCGGCTCCACTCACCACTGTCACAAGACCCTCTACCAGACAGGCAAGGAGCATATAGGACAGGGCGCCAGCCCGAGCAGTCCCAGAAACTAGACAGCTGCTGCCACTCCCAGTGCACCGGCCTCAACGGCCCTCACAGCCCGCATAAATTTCCTCCGCGCTCCCGGTCACCAACAGAAGCACCCCAGTAGGCCAGGATAAGCCCCACGTAGGCCGGCTCGGGAACTCCCGGCTCGGGAGCCACGCGACCTCCGGGGCTCCACCCAAAGTGTCCCAGGCCCCCGGGGGAAACCGCTTCCACCTCCGTCGGCCCACACCCCCCACGCGGCCCGATCCGGCCGCCGGAACCCGGCAAAGAAAGCACGAGGGGGGAGAGGGGAACCAAAGGGAACCACCGGGAAGGCCCCGAGCAGCAATGAAGGCCGTGTCCACCAAAGAGCCCCAGGACGGCCGGCCCAACCCCTCGCGCGGCCCGACTCGGCCGCCGATATACCCCGAGGTGACACGGGAGGGGGATCCAAATCCCCCACAAAGCTGCTGCCTGAGGATTTCTGCCGCCAGCCACTCACCACACACAACTCTTATCTCGGGCCGTTATGGACTTGGAAATGTAGTCCAAGACTTCGGGCCCCCCCTCAGTGACGGCCCAGATGCACCGCTCCCGTCTACAACTCGCGGCACCGCCGCTCAGCCTCCCCGCACGGCCCGATCCGACCGCCCGAATGCAGGGAGCGGACGCAGGGGGGGGGGGGGAGCCGACAGCCCCCCCCCCCCCAAGGGTACAATCCAGGGGTGCCACAAATGCCCCGCTTCACCGGCGCCGAAGGCCCACCTCCTCGCGCGGCCTGACCCGGCCGCCGAAATACAGCGAGGGAGCGCGGGGGAAGGGGGGGGACCAGCGCACTCACCGGGCCGCCGCTGCCCTCCCTCCTCCCAGGCACCACCGTCTCCGCAGCCCAGGCCTCAGAGCCACCTCTCGGAGCCTTCGCAGTCCACCAGGCTCTCCTACAGCGAGGCGCGTTTGGACCTCGATCTCGGCGACGGCCACGTCCGGCCAACGGCCCAGCCGCTCCGCCCCGGGCACGTCAGTCAGGCCTCCAGGCCGCAAGCCTCGGGAAATCGCCTCGAAGGCTCTTGGAAACGGCAGGTTTTACCGTTGCCGCATTCCCTGCTGAGTCCTCTCACGCTCTAGGAAATTTCAGCTTAAACGGGCCGATGAGGCAGGATTATTACAGGATAATTTAGACGGGCTCAGCGGAGCTCGCCTAAAGCGCGACCGCCATGCTGGCTCGCTAGGCCACGCCCCCCTCATGCAATGCTTTTACCCTACTTGCTCTCCCACTCGCCTCATTCGCATTTCCGTAACCCTCCCACCTCCAAGGTCCGTTTTAATCTAAAAAAATAAAATAAAATAATAAATTCGATCCAAGTGGCATCCCCATCTTGGATCTGTCAATAAAAAAGTTAAAGCATATTGTACCTGCATCATTCCGCTGACTCATTCATACATTCTGACACATGCATCATCACCCATGTGTGCACCAGCAGAATGAAACGACCACCAGCAGCAGTCACATCATCTCGCCTTATTTCTTTTTTGACTATGCTGCACAGCATTGGGAAAAAGCCAGGCTCTGTAGAGCGAGACCTGTTGGCTTTGTCAATGCTTGTTGTGTTTATGCATGTAAGTAGGTAGGTGGTACTGAGCTGGACTCTCTAAAAATCCTCTCATTTCCTCTTTTGTCTCAAGTGGGTTTTACACTTATTCACTTGCAAGCCTAACTTCAGGTGTTTGGAGAAAGGCTTGACCTCATTCATAAGCACGTTAGAGTAATGATGATTGTGGGCAGCAGCCAATGGGAGAAACCCAACCACTTGTCTTTGTGTTAGGACTTAGTGACGGATGTCCTGGGAACACCCAGGTTATATCTGAAGAGAAACCTATGTGAGAGAAGGGTTGAGAAGCATACTTAGTGACGTGGGAGTCCAGTGCTTTCAGGAGGCCATGTTACTTAATTTCAAGCTTAGGTATGGTGCAAACCCATCCGTGCCAGTTAATCTCTCATTCATAAGCGGTGTATAGTCACAAGCTCATTCCAAAAAAAGCATCTTCTACCCTATTGCTCATCCCACACCTGCGTGGTGAAGTGTAGGGGGATGGAGAGACTGGAATAGGTTTAGACATGTAATAGATGGGCAGGATACCACATTCTCCTCTAACATCATGGCTACCAATACACAGGCTGCCATCCTGCTCTTCAATGCATCAGGGTACATAAAGGCACTTGCACTCTTAGAATACAAACACAGGCAGCAGGTAGCACTGAGACGCGGTGTGATTTTGTGAATGGATGCACCTACTCACTGGGGAACAGCGGCTTCGACTGCCTAGTTTTCATCACCTCCTCCTCCATCACCCTATGTGCCTCCATCACTGGATCACTGCTGGATGACTGCCCTGATAAACACGTCACAGAATTTCTTGCCAGACTCCATCCTCATTCTGATAACATTCAATTTAAAAAAACAAGCATTTGCAATGCAATCGGTCTTGCCTTTGGGACCATATTAGTATTTAGCCAGGCAGCATATTATTCAAGGTGCTGAAACATCTACTGTTCTTTAACATGGAGGCTTTGACACTAATAGGCACCTTATCGCACTATACATTATCGCACATTACAGCAGCGTAGCCTCACTCATATGTATCTTCAGCACAATGACATCCCCAAGTCACAGTAATCACCACAACACATGGACAACCCAATGACTTCCGGTGAATATTATATATATATTTTTTTAATCGCAGAACTAATGCATTGGAGTGATTATTTTAAATTTTTTTAAAAAGTGCACTCTATTCCATATTATAAGCTTTCATAGCAACTGTACAGTAAAGCTATGGCTATTTTAACATAAAGGGGTGTGAATGGATGAATACAAATATAAATAAAGGATCTTAAAATGTATGATGGAATGTATAGCAGGTGACAGGGACTACTGATCACAACTCATGTACTTGAAGTGATTGTGGATATTATATGCAATAAAATAAACAGTAGTATGGGGTGTCAACGACGCTTGTGCAATTGATGTTTAGCTGGTGAAGTGGTCAGCTCTGTTTGCAAATGCAAAGTGGTGAATGGTGAAGTATTCAGCTCTGTTTGCAGGCACAGGAGCGGCAACTGAAGAGCAGCCTTGACTCCCCCCACTCAGGCGTCATGAATAAATTCATCTCTGCGCACCTACCAAAAATGTATGTGTCCTTCTGTAACGTATATGGCTTCTATGTAAAGCGCTCCTATACCTACAGACCGAGTTCGCGCTGTATAAAAAAACATAAATAAATGCAAACAACTGACAGGTCTTTTCCGGGGTGGCGGGTTCATACAGCAGTATTCACCCGGCCCTGGTGTAGGCAAAGCATGGGCCCCTGATAACCAGCAGGGCAGGACGGCTATAAAAACAAGTGGTCGCGATTGTCCCGGCAGCTTCGAAAGTGAAAGCGCGCACAGTGCGCTGAATGTAAACAAAGCACGTCGTCGTGCCTCAAGTAGGACAAACTCAATAAAGAATTTAGTGCTTACAACACTAAAATAACACGTACCGTGTAAGAACCAAAGTAAAGGGGCCAGTAGCCATGGGAGGATACAAATGACGACATGGCCGTACTAAGAAGGGACTAACAAGCCTATTAAGGAATCAAACGCCAGCATTTACGAAGGATAAAGACACAAGCCAATGAAAAATATGGGCGGGTAGTGGGCAGGGCTTCCCCTACGTACTCTACCTACAACAGATCGCCAGAGCAGCACTTGAGCGCTGGCTCAGGCTCGACCTAAAAATACAGGTCCTGGTTCACGCCTTTCTGTTTCAGCGGAGAGAGGTGCTCACTGCACAATCCCACCAACATCTAGATCAAGACAATGCCACCATACCTGGCTATCTCCAATAGATGACCTCCTCGAAGTGCCGGAGCGGAATGCTGGTCAAGCCTTCCAAACTATGGTACCAGAACAACACCTCTTTCTAATGCTTTGTACTAAACTCAATACTGTTCTGTGCCACATCCACCGCCAAGCACCTTCTTCTTCCTAGAGTTAGTTTCTGCCTCAGTTTCTGCATTCAGGTGCAGGATCATCTGGTGGTCAGGGACAAAACGCTTCCCTGTGTTCTGGTCGGTCAACCAAGCCCTGTTAACTCCTCTTTTCCAGCTCTGATGTAGGGTGCTCCAGACAAGCACATGCCCTGAGGTCTGTTTAGGGGGCCACGTCCCCCTAAACAGGTGAGTGTTTATGACCTTCACAAAAACATAAATCCATGTAGAATTGGACCTCAAAGCACTGAGGATATTTCTTACAGAAGCCAATCTCCGAGTAAGGAGAACAGAAGGAAATTGAAGATCCAGGTTGGTAAAGTGTAAGCATCGTCCGAACGCATACAGCTAATGTCAGAGAGAGAATAAATGATGACTCTTGAAGCATGTTCCAGGGTCCAAATACAGGTGGATCGCACTGCACTCAGGCTTACGTTTTCAGAAACAGACCTGTGCTGTGAGATTGTGATCTGCTTCCTTACTTAGGAATTCCCAAAAAGTATGTGTAGCAGGGAATGATGCACCAGTATTGTATTGTAATTGCATTTATATAGCGCTTACTAACCCTGACGAGGCGTCGAAGCGCTTAGTATGGTGCAGTGATTGAATCCTTGAGCAAAAAACCCTCAACATTCTCCTGCAAAAGAAGTAGAAATGTTTCATAGCAGATTTAGACTCCAGGGACAGAGAGTAATCTATTCTTGTAGACACACATAGGAAGAAGCCTCCCCGTGTTTACAAGGCATACATTGCAACAATATTGCAGATTGCATTCATCTACTGAATTATTTTACAGGTGATTGTACTTATACACCACCCCTAGAGTAACTCTGTGACTCAACTGAGGAGTCTACTAGGACAGTAAAGAACACCAGACTTTGATTGGGGACAATATGAACTCTGCCATTCCATAGCTAAACATTTAGTAGAAGTGAGCTTCCATACTGCTTTGTTTTCCGGCACTACACAGCAAGAAATGTGGAGGAAAAAGAAACCTATTCCTCACAAAGGACTCTAAGATGGACTCTCTTGTTTGTATTTGCACAAAGTTGTTAAAGATAATCATTAACTTAAATTTGTTTCCTCCTGCATACTTTGCTAGCTGGGGAGCAGATTTAGAACAGGTTTACCCAGGTCCATTCTTACAACCAACTGGGATTTGAAGAAAGCTCTCAAGCTAGATTCACACGATCATCTGCATTTGTAAAGCGTTATCACTGCACAGAAAATATTGGTTACGTCCCATCCTGAAGTCGCTGAATATTCGCACTTGCAACACGGCAATGCAATGTTGTGTAAAGGGGAACCTCAGTTGTTTGCTCGCTTCCTGAAATTTTTAAAAGTCGCTCTTTCAGTTCTCCAGGCAGCTCCGGAGGCTATGGGTTCCTTCAGTCCCTCCAATCCCGAATGTAGCTCTGATCCCAGGTACTCCGGGGAAAGTGCGTCAGGGGCCCTTAGCTCCCCTTATCGACTCAGCTGCCTGGCATGTTAGTTAATTAGTAAGATGGCACTGGGTGGGTATTATAGCACTTTGAAAAACAAAAGAGAGAGCGAGGATTTGGGGTACGTCCTGATCCCCTGGGTAAAGTTGCAAAGAAACAATGTGGACGGACCCTGTAATAGTGTGAATCTATCAATCACTATGTGTGGTAAGTCCAAAGACCATTAGGTATATTTAAAAGACCCCTCACACACCAACCTGGTTGGTGTCATGCTTCATCATTGGGGTCCCAACCGGGTGGCCTAATGCCGCCCGGTTGTGCTACGACGCCTGATTACAGCGGAGCAGGTGTGGTGTGAAAGTGTGATGTGAATGTTAAAAATGCCTCTGATAATCTTTGCCAAGTAAATTTATTAGTGGCGGCTCAGGGTATGGTTAAAAACTATGTGTAGTCAACTAACAAGAAATAATAATATGTAGTTGTTTAGGTGATGTGGGGGTCTTTTAAATATACCTAATGGTCTTTGGACTTACCACACATAGTGATTGATAGATTCACACTATTACAGGGTCCGTCCACATTATTATAGCACTTTAGCACTTTAATTGCGCATGCCAAGTAGCACTTTAACCTGAAGCACTTTAATTATGCATGTTAAGCAGATTACTAACCAGCTACCCTTGAAGTAGCATGCCTCTATACACACTAAGCACTAAACACAGTAATCTAAGCTACCTTCCATCTAATGGGGGTTTCACCTCATATGGTTAGAATGTTTTGCAGTTTAGAAGCACTTCAGATCTGTTCTCCAAGTCGAGCACTAGCTCACTGCATCTGCAGTTGGATATTTCTCTGTAAAGGCTGTAGCTAGTTACGCTACTTACCTCCAAGAGGGAACCCACTCGTACAACTGCATCTGCAGATGCACCGCTCCCTGAACAGGCTGCAGCTAATTACGCTACTTACCTCCAATAGGGGACCCTCTCGTACAACCTATACGGCTTGTATGTTTACATCTTCATTAACGCATTAACCTCAGCGTTTACCCATTGTAAAGTTTTAGTGTACGTTTAATCCAGTGTTGGTGTCCACTTTGGCCCTTTTTTTAGCAAACTCATATTCAGCAGCTGCACTTTTATGATCGTTTAGGGAAAAGCTTTTAAAGTAGTTAAGATGGCCATTTTTGGATTCTCTTTGCCAACGGTCAATATCATGATTTATCAGTTTTTTATATTTATCACATTGGTTACAATAGCAATGGGTTGATGATGGGATATTGTTAAGTTTTAAAGTGTGTGCACTTTTACTAGTGTTTTAACAGTGGGTTTTTTCCGAATGTAATGATTTTTAAGAATTGTACAATTGCCAAATAAATCTAAATCAGACCATGTGTAGAGTGCTCTAAAGATGTGACTTTTCTGATGGGCAAGTCCTAAAAAGGACAATTTAATTGGGGAGAGAACTCTTGTGATTTAACCTTTCCCGGCCCTCTTTTAGATCAGAACGGGGTAGGGGATTCCTAGTTGGTTTTATAAAAAGGACCCTCATCACCAAAAAACTGGTGGCATGCTTCATCCTTCGGTCTTCACCCAATACAACTAATGTGTTTGGGTGGGCTCAGTGCTCTAGACCGCCATATTTACAATGCTTACGTATCTCGCATGAATGTTTGTGTGAAAGTGCCCTACAATTTTAGGCAGGATTTGTCAAAATCCCATTCAAACCAGGATTTTGACCTGCCCAAGCAGCATTGAATCTAGCGAGAAATGCTTGTGGATATAAATATTTCAGTACTGATTTTCGTAAGAATCAGTGAATTGAATTGGTGCATGCACTGGCGGATTCCTCGCCCTGTGTGTAAGAGGATGATGGGGAGACAGAGGGGGCCTGAGTCTCAATAGACAAATTAGATCGGAAATGCAGGCGGCGTGAAAATTATATCTATTTTTTTGTTACATACAAACCTGTAATGGGTAAAGAGGTCAGCCCATACGATTTCTACCCCCACGCTCCTTTTATCGCCTTCTCCACCCAACTGCTGTTTTCAGAGCTCGAGTCTACCTGCCTTTTTTGTTTGCAGGTTGTCAGCCCCAGGGGTTCGTATGTTAAGTGCACCATGAAGTTAGGTGCACCGTGAAGTTAATGACTATAAAAAAAGGTTCAGTGAGCGAGGTAGGCCATAAGTTGACCTTATTGCTTTGGACTCTGAAATATTCTGGCTATCAAAAATGACGAGAAGATCTACAAAGCATATTATACTATGTGGTAGTAATTCACTACCCCAGTTCCCCTCTGGCACCCTCCTTCCTACACATATGTACGTACTGGGTCGCAGAGCAGGCAGTGAGCAGTGTTGGCTCAGCCAGGACATGGATGTCTGCCTCAGGTCGTCGATGCTGGCAGTGGAGACCATCCCGTTGAACGATTCAAACAGTGGCCGAATGATGATGCTGAACTAAGGGAGGTGAAGCAGTTAAGGAAAAAAACAAGGTGCGCATATCATATACAGCAATCGCATTAGCCGGCAAGCTAAATCCTCAAATTTAAGATGCATCCCTAAATTTAACAGGTAACTCTTTGCATACACTCGGCTGGGTTCAGATCTGAGATTTTCTCTATTCCAGTGAGGGGAAAGGAGTAAGACCAGGCAATAGTGCATAATTTAATTTTTGGTGGACAGACTATTCACCATTCGCCAGGCCAAGGGTACCCCGCCCGCCAAATTTAGAAATGACAGCCAAACTGGCAGTTATTTCAAAAGAATTGGCAGGTACCGCCGTCACAGTGGTTCCTGTCAATGCATTTTTAAGTTCGATGCACAGCTCCGTCAACATAACGGAGCCATCTGTCAAACTTCTTTTTTTTTTAATTTAAAAAAAGAAAAAATCCCAAAACGGAATTTTCATGGAGAAAAGAAAAAATGCTCCCCTCGCCATGGGAGTTCACTCCCATGGCAGGAGGAGCACTGAACAGTTTTCATTGCCCCTACAATTAGAGTTTTTTGGCAGTGAGTGGTAGTGAAAACTGACCTGTAGATCCACCCATCTAAATTAGGTAGGCGGACATAGAGGTCAATCTCCGATGGCCCTTACTCCATCGGGCCACTGGAGGGCTGCAACTATGGCACAGACAAAGTAGCCTCCACTGTGGTTGCACCAATGGTCCGACAGCCTTTAAATCAGGCGGGCGGACCATTATCTTGGCACTCTGGATACTCTGTCGCCGTTGCAATGGAGTGTCCTTACCACCAAGATATGAATCAGGCCCTACATTTCTTTCACTTAAGAGAAGTAAACCAGACGTACAGAGATAATTTCCTGCAGGCAGTGATGTACAGTGCACCCGAGGCTCGATTTGTGCCAAGGGCTGCTGGTGTACCAGCACTCGATTTTGGGGACTGGATTTTTTTTATCATCAGACTTTGACCCTGAGGAAACTAGGCAAAGGCAGAAAAAGGCAAAAGGACTAAGAGGAAAGATAGATAAACAGTGACAAAATGTAGAAAGCAGGGATGTGAAGAAAACCTGCATGAGTGAGAGACAAATGTAGGAAGTGTCTGTTGATGGTAGAAAGAGGCATGATGTGCAATCAACACTAGGCAGCCTTGATATTCAGTAACTCCAGCATGAGGAGCTACTAAGAAACACTTTGAGCTCCTGCACTTATTTTTCATTATTATGATTTTTTTTTTAATTAAGCACTGACTGTCAGTAGCGAGAAGGGATAGAAAGCAATCGATGGCACAAAGGATATATTGACTAACATTTTTATAGAAAGTTTTTGTAAGGAGTTTTTCTGTGAATAAGTGAATCTACTACAAAGTGCCATTGTTGCAATGCTTACATAAAACTCCACGTATCATGCCATGCCTACAAGCGCTTTGTGCTGGAGACATGTGGCTATAATATTGCACTTTAAAGTTTACTGCAGGGAGGCTGATGATCTGGACTGAAAACAAAAAATGGGGGTGCTGGGAGTTAGTAGTTTATAGCGGAGTACAAAGTGAGAAGCAGAGGTGGGCAACATTTTAATTTTGCTTCCAAAACTTTGGAGAGAATCTCACAAACTATAACAAATCCTACTTGTAACAAGACCTTGCATGCAAGTAGTAGTAAAAGTGGGAGTTCCTTAAGATTTCACAAGCAAAATCTATTTTGTGTTTTCATTTGTTCTCACAGTAATGTTTTCAATCTAAACTAAGTTCGCGAAGTTAAGAAAAATAATTCACAAATTCTTCAAGATTTTACACACCAATTCAGAAGGCAGCACTAACGCCAGGTGCAGAGGATGTTGCCAAATGTTAGTGTGAGTTATATCTGTGTGTATGACATAAAGTAACATCCCTTCTGCAATTCCTTAAGAATAAACATGTAGGGTAAGATATTAGCCAATGCCCTTGGTGCATGTCTGATTTTAAGTATGTTTCAAATTGGCCACACTGATTTTGATACAGCAATTTTTAGCCATTTTTAAAAATTAGAGATAAACAAACAGATAGCTGAATGTTCCAGGTCGAGTCAGAAGGAAGCAAGCATGGAAGTAAAGAATGAAAAGATGGGAGAAAGAAAGATGACGCGTACAGAAGTCTGGGGAGGAAATACTCTGGGCCTTCTTTAAAGAGGGGTGATCATGTCAAGACAGACAGACAGGAAATGGTCATGCAAGGTGGCAGCTTTATACCCAAGTCCAGCCCAGAGCTTCTGAAATTAAAGTCCACCTTAGCCTCGAAAAGACTGGCTTTAGAGAGAAGGCAGACAGTCTCCAAAGGATACCAGCCAGAACTTCCAGTTCTGCATTGTCCGCGACTGGACGTACTCGTCAAACATCTGTCGCATCTGGTCGAATCGCTGGCGAGTGATGGGGACCCCGGTATCAGGAAGCTGTTGCTGACACCGGCTGGAGGGAACACAACAAAGGCTGACGATGACCCATGCCATCATCTTACATCTTCTTTAACTCCTGTCTGGCCTCCATCCCATCCACTTACACATCATCCCTTGCTTGCTGCCCCGCCTCATCCTTAAACCTCATGTTTCTCAACCACACTAACCAAAGTCTCCAGTTCTCTTGCTGAACGTATGCTAGCCATCTTTCCCAAGCTCTGTAGCCCCCACCAGCAGCACTTCTCACCACCCACGTCCTCTTACTTGATGGTCGCGTTCAGGCTGTCGATCTCCTCACGCAGCCGCTGCACCTCTTCCTGCACGTAGGCCCGTTCCTGCTGCAGTTTACAGATGTAGTCTGCGGTCTTCTGCAGGGTGGTAGCCTTGCTGACCTGGAGGATAAGTGCAGAGAAACGTGAAGTGGGCCAAGGCCACTCTAGTGCTTCTGTTACGTACACTTGTGTTTATGGCGCTTCACATGTATTCACAGGGACTCTTGATTATTTACAATGGGAATAGCTCACCTTGCCCATTGACCAGCCCAGCATAAGTCATTCATAAGGCTTCTAAGTAAACACCCAGGGTGGGCTCAACATTCTCACGGAGCTATCTGGGCACTGGATGTTTAAATGTATGGTATGTATTCTTAAAGATTGAATGGGCTTGCACCAGGGTTGGACTGGGACACAACTAGGCCCGGGCAGCCAAAAAAAAGTGGCCTACATTCGCAGATTGCAACCTTTTGCAATAAACTGCTTGGTTACGATTATGGAGCCAAGTGTTGCCAAACATTTGTGGTAATGAAAGTATTCTAAGGCCTAAACAGCCAGTAGTTAAATTGGAAATTAACATTCCAATGGAAAAAATATACGTTGGAAGCTCAAAATTATGAAAAATGCTAGAAAGTCAAGTTTAATAGCTTTTCTTGCTATACTTTTGGTGTGGATGTTCTGATTAATGTCCGCTGGGAAAAAGGAAATGGCACAGACATAGACTGCCTTTTACACTCCCCCTGGGCTTTTAGATAGTTATTTTTTTACAGTACTTAAGAGAGGCCCTCCAATGCGCAGAGACTGATGAAATGTGTATCTGTATTTTTTTTTTTATGCTAACATCATGTGTACGTTACAATAAACGGAATGATGCTAGTGTGTAAATGCAAAAACAAATTTAAAAAATAGTGTCACTTTCCTTAACTACAAGCAGTTTCATATAGCATGAAATTGGCCCAGAGGCATTGGAGTGCTTTTCATGAGCACCAGATAACATTACAGACGGTTCGATTCATATTTTTGGCTTGTGTAGATTACGCGATTTGCCCAGCATCACAGGATGTTGAGCTGATGCTGGGGTTCAAACCCAGTTTCCCAGTTACAAAGTCAGCTAAGGCTACAATATCTCCCTGTTGACAGCAGTAATTGATTGATGCCAGGCAAAGGAGAACAGCAGAGACTAATTTATCTATGACTGTCCCATGCAGGGGAGAGTGACAAAAATAACTGAAGAGCCCCCTTGCAGGCCCTCACCAACGCCCCACCACCCGCTCTAGTCCATTCCCCTGCCCCAACCCTCTGCAAAGCAAGTGCTAATGGCTTCCCATCAGCAGCTCCTTGAGGTCGCTGTCACACCTAGGGGAAGTCAAAGGGCAGACACAACTCATGCTGTGACAGCCAGAGCAGCCTATAGTCATTCTGCCTCTGACAATGTGTAAGCCTGACCTTAATGTACATCAGATCAGGCTCATTATATGTATGCAATGGCTTTAACTACAGCCTGTGACATTGTGCCCTTGCGGTGGAGACTGAGAAGGCCACCAAAAATCCGGCCCACCAACGGGCCTCAACCACAGGCCTATCGGCCGGTGGCGATAGCCCACATTACCACTCCGAGGCTGACATGCATGTTGTTAGAAATGGGGGTCTATAGTTGGCAGGGTGCTACCCTGTACAAGTAGGGCCCCTTCTTCCTAGTCAGGATAAGGGGGGTACACTACTGAAATAACCCCTGCTCACTCCCGTGGTAGCTTCGCACGAGCAGTCAGGCTTATCTCAGAGGCAGTGTGTGAAGCATTTGCACATAACCAACAGTAATACAGTGAAAACACTACAAAAGTACACCACACCAGTTTTAGGAAAATAACCAATATTTATCTGGGTAAACCAAGACCAAAACGATAAAAATCCAACATACAATGATCAAAATATGCACTTTGCAAAAATAACCTTCAAAAAGGCAGTTTCTTGAAGTCTGTAGCTCCGTCCAGTGCTACTGTGGTGCTGTAGACAACCAAATCCAACAGTTTCAGTCGACTGCGTCGGTACGGACCGGCGTCGGTGTCTGAAGACTGTGAACAGTACCTTTTGGTCCGGCTGATCGTGGCAGTGTGGGCCAGTGGTGGCGGTCGTCGAGGCTGCAATGTGAAGCAGAGTGGTGCGGCGTGCTGTGCCCTCAGGTCGCAGTGCAGGCAGCGGCTCGGTGCCGGTCGTCCAGCGGCGTTGGTGAGACCAGGGCTTCGGTGCGTAGCAAGGCGGTGCTCATCGCGGTGCTGACAGTCACAGTGCAAGCAGCGGTGGTTGTCAAAGATCGGCGGTTGATGGGGCTGGCGTCGGTGGGCCGTGGGTGTGGTGTGGGACGGGGCGGTGCGGTGCTCCTTGTAGCTTATGAGCGGTGTCCCCAGACCATGGTGGCGATGTCAGCTGGCAGCGTCGTCGTCAGTGATACCAGGGCGGCGGAGTTAAGCAAGGCGGTGCGCAGTGCAGTGCCCATAGGTCGCGGTGCAAGCAGCTGCTCGGTGGCGGTCGTCATTGAGACCAGGGTTGTGGTGCGAAGTGCTGCGGTGCCCTCTGCGGTGCCTTCAAGTCATGGAACCGCTGGAGGTCTTGGTGACGGCATCAGGTTGTGGTTTCCCTCTGTGGCAACTGAGACACGCGGTTCCAGAGGCGGTACCCAGAGGAAGGTGAAGTCTTTGCTGTTCCTGAGACTTCTTGAACAGGGGGTAAGCTCTATCTCAAGCCCTTGGAGAGAATCAAACAAAGAAGTTTCAGAAAGTTCAGTCCAGTCTTTTCTCTGCCCAAGACAGAAGCAGCCACTGCAGGCCAACACAGCAAAGCACACAGCAAAGTGGTAGGTCCTCCTCCCAGCTTCTCCAGCTCTTCTTGGCAGGTTTCTGAGTCCAAAAGAGTTTTCAAGTCCTGGGTTCTGGGCCCCAATATTTATACCACATATCCCTTTGTTCTCTTGTGACCGAGAGTCTCTGAGCTTAGTCCAACCCAGATCTGTCCTCTCTGGCCCAGCTTCCTGGCAGGAGGTGGAGAAGGCATTCTGTAAGCCAGACCAGGTCTATTCAGCCCAGCCCTGACACATCCAGGAAGGCAGGACACACCTCAACCTCCCCAGTGGCTGTCTACAGTGAATGCACATCCCCAGCCCCTGTCACTCCAAAGCCAGACAGTCAATCCACAACCCAGCAGAGGCACACAGGATGGTTAAGCAAGAAAATGCCTTCTTTCCAAAATTGTCATTTTCAAACACAATTTAAAATTCATTCATTCTCCCTCGCCCCCCTCTCCCCGACAACAATGGCAATAGTGAAGTAAGAGGCAAGTCAGTTGTAATACACACTTTTTGGGTGGCCTGGATTCCTATTATACATGAACAACATTATAGTTTATTAAATCAAACACACAAGAAGGTTTTGTTGAGGTCCGTTATATATGATAATGAAAAAAAGGAGGGAAAGTGAAATAAAACAATTGCCTAGGATTACACAATTTAAGTAGAGAAGCAAGGATTCATTCCAGGCTTTTTCATTTCACCTTGTGCAATTCAGCCACTTGATATATATGCTTCGCTTCCCCTACACCCACCTTACACCCCCACCCGCTTCCCCTCCCCCCCTTCCCAGAACGCCTGGCCGCCACCCTGCTGGCATCTATCTTTCCCTCGGTCACATCACAGACCAAAGTTTTGGCCTCCCACAGTCCTGCCAAGTATCATGCATCAGGCGTTAGACTAACGCATTTCAGTGTGGTAATCCGCATTACCGCACTGAAATGCATTGTCACGCATATGCAGTGTCTCAGCAGCTGTCACTTACTGTGAAGCGCTGCCAGGGTCGGTCGTAGGAGCCGTGCTCCATTAGGTAAAGCAGCATGAGCCTGGTGCGCTGCTGGCAGCGTGCAGTGTACTATCTGACCACAGCCTGCTGCACACATACTGGGAAGCACTGCAAAAGAATTTATCATTTATTAGAGTTGCCACTCAACTCACTGCGCTGCAGTCTAGGGGCTGGCTGCATTCAATAAGCTGAGTTGCACTCTCAACAAGGCCACGGGCGCGTCGCAGCCTCACGTGACGTGTACGAAGCTAATCAGTGAGATATTCACCCTGCAGCAGGCCTGCACTGAATGAATTGGGAGGCGGCACCGTGCGTGGTTGGCTTTCCGGCAACTGGCGCCGCCCCGGTGCACTAATCATCAGTGTTGGTAGTATAGCCAATGAATAAGTGGCAGGCAAATTATAAACTTTCGTTTATGTTTTCTTATTCCGCTGCAGATTGAGAGTGTGCAAGGCTTTCATTCTTAGGTCCACGTGACATGTAATTATTGGAAATGCACGCACTCTGTGTGCTAATGTAAACAAGCCTTTACAGGTCGTTGACGCACGTGACTAGCACCCCCTGTTTTGCTATCTAGAAAGGAAGGCATCACTGCTGCTTAAGGCGGGCCCGCGGCCGGAAAACAACACCCACTTTCGGTTAGTGCCACTGACCACTTTTGGTTGCCGCATGCCGCATAATGGGCAGAGGATCACAATGGGCAGACTTTCTATCTCGAATTGGCGCCCTCCGCTAGAGTGGGGCCGATAGCGCCAGTCAGGTGATCCACTGTTCACCGTGAACAGACTTTGTCTGACTACGCAGCAGGGTCCGTACTCGGCGCAGGCTGCAGCAGCATGATGTGTTTTTTTTATTTCCTGCCAATATACCTGGGCCCCCAGGAATAGCTGCCATCAGTCGGGGTTTGACTGTCCTCCCTGACCTCGACAGAAGTACACTTCAGGGCAGCCCGACGCTCGCTGCAGCACTGAGTTGTAGGGCCTGGCGGTTTTCTGTGAAGGTTGCTGCAGGCTTTCCTCGAAGTGCAGGGGCCTCAGTTTCCCATAGTTTTTATGTTGTTTCGACTTCTAAGGTAGGAACCGTTTTAAAAAATAAATAAATAATAGAGTACTGTTTGTTACAGCTGTTGTGGTGCAGGGGCCCGTGCGTTGCATAATAGGCCAGGTTTCCCTCTCCTGAAGGTGTTTCAGTTGGCTTTTACTTTACGCCATGCAGTGCAGCGGCCCGTGTGTTCTGTGCATTTATAAGCAGTTGCAGCCAGTACTGGGACCGCTTACTTTTGCATAGCTGCCAAGGTTTGAGATTGCTTATGTGTGACATTTTCATTGTTTCAGTGTACTTATGAGTGACATTCAATGACCAATGTGTGACACTTAAGAGTGACACTTTCTCGCGAGTAAAATCAAGCAATGAAGTCCATGGAGACAGATAAATATCAAAAGTTACACCCATGAGAGCAGCGAGAAACTGTAAGAGGATCTTGAAACTGCTTGAAAGCACCTGAAATGGAAGGGCACTAATCGCTCTCTTTCATGTTTTTCATTTATTTTATAGTGCACCTCGTACTAGTGTAGGGTGTCGGAGCACTTTACATCATGCACACATTATAGAGAGAGAATTAATCATACTTGTGTAAATCAGTCTAAATGATATGTTGCATAAAACAGTGAGGATTACAAGTTGTAGAATCACATTTCATCCATACTAGTAAGCAGTATATTTTAAGAGTGTTTGGTCTGGAGAAGCACAAACTCATAATTTAAAAGGTACCACAGTGGTTGGTTTTACTTAAAACAATATATTTCTACCCAAACTAAACCTTTTAGCAACATTAGGATAATGAAAGTCTGAGGGAAAAATAGCGCTCTGCTCTGACCTATAACACGCAGTTTGAATACAGACCCTTCGGTGTAGTTCATAAGTAATTGTGCTATATTAGGATTGTAATTTAGGATTCTAATTTATGAAGTGTGATTAAGAAAAGGATCTCTGTGCCAAAATCAGTAACCCACTGAGCTACCCACATAAAATGCACTTTAGTGATCTGCATGTACACGTTCTTTGCAGCAGGCATGTTAACCCTCTGTGCTGCTTCAGGAGGGGTGAAAACTGCCACTGTACAAAATGCCGATCTTGGTCCAGCAGGAACATTATTCACAGAGTTATGTTGGTATGATTTTAATTGTTGCCAGAAAACTCCTGCACACACACAAGAAACGGCAGAAGGTGGTTTTTATTTGTGAAAACACAGCACCTGAGGAGAGAGGCGGCCCCACATAGTCGTCGTTAAAAGGGCCAATTCCCATGTCATTCTCACTCGCAGGCGGAAGCAGCAAATCAAAAGTAAGCGGTCCCAGTACTGGCTGCAACTGCTTATAAATACACAGAACACACGGGCCGCTGCACTGCATGGCGTAAAGTAACAGCCAACTGAAACACCTTCAGGAGAGGGAAACCTGGCCTATAATGCAACGCACGGGCCTCTGCACACAACAGCTGTAACAAACAGTACTCTATTATTATTATTTTTTTTTTTTAAACGGTTCCTACCTTAGAAGTCGAAACAACATAAAAACTATGGGAAACTGAGGCACCTGCACTTCGAGGAAAGCCTGCAGCAACCTTCACAGAAAACCGCCAGGCCCTACAACTCTGTGCTGCAGCGAGCGTCGGGCTGACCTGAAGTGTACGTCTGTCGAGGTCAGGGAGGACAGTCAAACCCCGACTGATGGCAGCTATTCCTGGGGGCCCAGGTATATTGGCAGGAAATAAAAAAAACACATCATGCTGCTGCAGTCTGCGCCGAGTACGGACCCTGCTGCGTAGTCAGACAAAGTCTGTTCACGGTGAACAGTGGATCACCTGACTGGCGCTATCGGCCCCACTCTAGCGGAGGGCGCCAATTCGAGATAGAAAGTCTGCCCATTGTGATCCTCTGCACATTATGCGGCAGGCGGCAACCAAAAGTGGTCAGTGGCACTAACCGAGAGTGGGTGTTGTTTTCCGGCCACAGGCCCGCCTAAAGCAGCAGTGATGCCTTCCTTTCTAGATAGCAAAACAGGGGGTGCTAGTCACGCGCGTCAACGACCTGTAAAGGCTTGTTTACATTAGCACACAGAGTGCATGCATTTCCAATAATTACGTGTCACGTGGACCCAAGAATGAAAGCCTTGCACACTCTCAATCTGCAGCGGAATAAGAAAACAAACGAAAGTTTAATTTGCCCGCCACTTATTCATTGGCTATACTCCCAACACAGATGATAGTTTGCAGGGGCGGCACCAGTTGCCGGAAAGCCAACCACGCACGGTGCCGCCTCCCGATTCATTCAGTGCAGGCTTGCTGCAGGGTGATTATCTCACTGATTGGCTTCGTACACGTCACGTGAGGCTGCGACGCGCCCGCTGCCTTGTTGAGAGTGCAACTCAGCTTATTGAATGCAGCCAGCCCCTAGACTGCAGCACAGTGAGTTGAGTGGCAACTCTAATAAATGATAAATTCTTTTGCAGTGCTTCCCAGTATGTGTGCAGCAGGCTGTGGTCAGATAGTACACTGCATGCTGCCAGCAGCGCACCAGGCTCATGCTGCTTTACCTAATGGAGCACGACTCCTACGACCGACCGTGGCAGCGCTTCACAGTAAGTGACAGCTGCTGAGATACTGCATATGCGTAACAATGCATTTCAGTGCGGTAATGCGGATTACCACACTGAAATGCGTTAGTCTAACGCCTGATGCGTGATACTTGGCAGGACTGCTTTTGATTTGCTGGTTCCGCCTGCTAGTGAGAATGACATGGGAATCGGCCCTTTTAACTACGACGATGTGGGGCCGCCTCTCTCCTCAGGTGCTGTGTTTTCACAAATAAAAACCACCTTCTGCCGATTCTTGTGTGCGCAGGAGTTTTCTGGCAACAATTAAAATCATGCCACCATAACTCTGTGAATAATGTTTCTGCTGGACCAAGATCGGCATTTTGTACAGTGGCAGTTTTCACCCCTCCTGAAGCAGCACAGAGGGTTAACATGCCTGCTGCAAAGAACGTGTACATGCAGATCACTAAAGTGCATTTTATGTGGGTAGCTCAGTGGGTTACTGATTTTGGCACAGAGATCCTTTTCTTAATCACACTTCATAAATTAGAATCCTAAATTACAATCCTAATATAGCACAATTACTTATGAACTACACCGAAGGGTCTGTATTCAAACTGCGTGTTATAGGTCAGAGCAGAGCGCTATTTTTTCCCTCAGACTTTCATTATCCTAATGTTGCTAAAAGGTTTAGTTTGGGTAGAAATATATTGTTTTAAGTAAAACCAACCACTGTGGTACCTTTTAAATCATGAGTTTGTGCTTCTCCAGACCAAACACTCTTAAAATATACTGCTTACTAGTATGGATGAAATGTGATTCTACAACTTGTAATCCTCACTGTTTTATGCAACATATCATTTAGACTGATTTACACACGTATGATTAATTGTCTCTCTATAATGTGTGCATGATGTAAAGTGCTCCGACACCCTACGCTAGTACGAGGAGCACTATAAAATAAATGAAAAACATGAAAGAGAGCGATTAGTGCCCTTCCGTTTCAGGTGCTTTCAAGCAGTTTCAAGATCCTCTTACAGTTTCTCACTGCTCATATGGGTGAACTTTTGATATTTATCGGTCTCCATGGACTTCATTGCTTGATTTTACTCGCGAGAAAGTGTCACTCTTAAGTGTCACACATTGGTCATTGAATGTCACTCATAAGTAGACTGAAGCTATGAAAATGTCACACATAAGCAATCTCAAACCTTGGCAGCTATGCTCCCAGGAAAAATGCTGTGAGTACCCAAGCGCCAGACGATTGTCCTAGGCAGGGCTTTAAGTGGGATGAAAAACCGGGGGGTCTATCAAAGGGGCGTGGCCAATGTAATTAAGTGCGTCGCTTAAAAACACGTAAACTAAAAATCTGTGCTTAGCCTAGTGTGCCGCCCGACTTGTATTTTGCTGTTTCTGTCACTGCATCCAGATATATGATACAACAAGTAACATCATACCAACAACAAGTCAGGACTATTGGCTTTGTCAATGGTTGTTAGGTGCAGAAGATAAATAAGCAGCAACTATGGCTTGTATATAATATTGAAAAAGCTTCCACTTAAAGCCCTGGTGACACCCCAACAATGTTGCTGCTCTTGCTTTCAAAAAGAGAAGGGAAATCCAGAGAGAAAATGACTCTCTTTAAAGGATTTCCTTTCCCCTACAACGCTCACCTGACATGACGTCGTGCCGTAACTTCTCCACTAGTGAGAAGTGTGAGCAGCGCACATCGATGTGCCTGCTGCCACTGCAGTTCGGAAATAAACGGACCGCCTGTGCCAAGGCAAAAAATTAGAGCCCAATAGAGACCCGTTTCGAGGCCTCCTTTAAAAAACTGCTGGTGCTCAGCACCGGTGAGACCCGGCCCACTTAAAGCCCTGGTCCTTGGCCTTCATAGAGAGTTAGTCCCTCGGCTTCCTGCGTCAAATCCGACTTCACCATTTTAATAAAATAGTAGCATTTTCAGCATGCCACAAGAGGGCAGCAATGATACACGAGCCGCGGACTTCATCAGGACGTGGGTTTACTGAGGACTGATTCTTCTTTCGGTGCCTTACTCATCACTCACACTTTAGCCAGTTTTTTTCCAGTTTTATATTGCACGAACTCAACCTGAAGGTAGTGGAGCGCTTTACACGAGCGCCAGTTACATTACAGAAGGACACATTCATTTTTGGGAGGCACGGGGAGATTAAGTGATTTGCCCAGAATCACAGGATGTTGAGCCGACGCCGAGACTCTGACCTGGTTCCCCAGCTCCAAAATCGGCAGCTCTGGGGGTTATGCCACATCATCTGTTTGCACAAACCCCACACAAATGTATCCAAATGTGTCAAAAGGCGGAATCCTTCCTCGTGTTATAGATTATCTCACTCCATCAAAGTCAGATTAATTTACATTGAAGTAGATATTTCTAAGATCCCACAAATTACAGGTTTTCAAAAGACGCATCAGGTACGTCGTTCTGCTACATCAGAAGTGTGTTGCTTTACCAACGCGCAGCACTTCAGCGTCTACTGGTTTTCGCAGTGATTTATTAAACTTCAGGACTGACAGAGAGATGGTCCTGTAAATGAGTTTCAACGGGAGTGGTGAAGGCTAATGGTTATTCCAGAAAGCGCCCCGACTTTGGGCTACAGAAGATTGGCACGCACGTACGGTGTCGCGGCTGAATACATCTCAGGCGTGGAAAATTAAGGGAAAAGTCTAGTAGTCAGGGTACATCATAATGTTTTTCCGACGTTAGACAACTTGAGTTCCAAAAAGACTGGCTGTTGGTCAAGGTCTGGGACTGTTATGGTTGCACTACCGCGACTCACCACTAAGTGGCAGGATATTCCCAACATGCTAATCTAGAATGAAAATATTTTGTGTGGAAGTATTCTGGTTCTGGCTTTCACGCGGCAAGTGGTCATGGAATCCAACTTGGGGTCATTATGCACCCAGATCAACGCGACCCTCTTAATTAGCCTTATACAGGTTAAAACATTACGGCAACTAGGGGGACCACCTGCATGGAGGCAAACTCTGGGCAGTGGGTGTAGAAGTTCAGGACAAAGGGTCAACATTCGGGACAAAAATTCAGGACAAAGGGTCAAAATTCAAGCCTAAGTGCCAGTTTTATGGACACATCGGCGGAGGTCACGTCTGCCAGCCTTCTGGCTTTGACAATGCTAGTTTTGTTTTGTCAAGGTTTTTGTAAAACCTTCCTGTTGGGGGAGATGATGGCCCCTCGGAATATAACGACAAGCATTGGCAAAACCAATAGGTTTCCCCTACATAACATCTTTTAGCTTTGTTATTGCTTTACATAAATTTTTGATTGCAGTCCATGCTGCTATCGAACTTGATTATTACATTTTGAAGAAGGTAATTGTTGTAATGACTTGATTTGTATTACATTCCAACTCGTGCTGTGTGTTCTAGGTCTCCATGGTAATGTCTCTGCTGAGACAGTTGGAGACTGGGGGACCGACGAGCTGGCAGTGTTTGTTGATGGTGCAGCTAAATGCCAATTAACGTCTTCAAACCCATCCAGTGTTTGTCATTTTAACACTGGCGACGAGTAATGCTTGTGGGGGACAAGCACTCACCACCAACTCCCCTGTGAACCCACGGATTTCGGCTGAGTTTCTTCTTCCACATCTCTACTGCAACCTATCTCATTTCTGCGCCTGTTCGGCAGATCTACTGGATGCCCTGCTGACACCTTACACTCTGTATGGATTGCGGTCGAAGTTGGTAAATTTTTACCTTATTCCTGCCTCTGTGTGCTGCTAACGGCTCTCCTGTGTCTCGCGCTGGCACTGGCGCAGCCGCTCGTGTCTGCTCTCGCGCTTTGGACCCAGAGACACCCATTCTCATCAGCGTCGTCACGCTGGCATTACGTCATCACGCTGTGCACGTACGCCGCCATCTTTGATTCTTTCTCTTCGAGTTTCCTTGGCTACGGCTGTACACATTACGAAGCAAAAGCTCAGTTTTTCACCGCATCTTCACGCAATTGAATTTCATTGATTTTTCTTCAACTTTTAGACACAGCGTTACATTGCAAGCATTTATTTGTTCATCTCCAGGTACTTTTTCTTATTTAAATAACTGATTTATTCTGACAGCATGTCTGCAACCTCTATGAGTCAACCCCCAGCATTACTTTGTGAGAAAGGTGAACCCTTACTTCCATGGAAGAAGTTATTTGATTCCTACCTAGTGGCAATAGGTGGTGAAAAGTTCTCTGCTCATAGAAAACAAGCCATATTACTTCACAACTTGGGAATTGAGGGCCGCAATATCTATGAGAGCATTGATGAAGTACCTATTGGTGAGGGAGATGGTGAACCTGGAGATGTCTTTGAAATGTCTATAAAAATGCTTGAAGCTTACTTTGGCCCACAAATTAATGTCGTGCTTGAACGTCACAAGTTCTTTATGAGAGTCCAAGAACCCAACGAAAAGGTTGTAAATTATATCGCTTCATTGAAAACACTTGTCCGCACTTGTGAGTTTGGAGACTTAACGGACTCTTTAATACGTGACCAGTTGGTCAGATGCACCAACAGTTCTAGAGTGCAAGAGAAGCTTCTGTCAAGAAATCCCACACTTAAGGAAGCCATTGCTATTGTGGAGGGGGTAGAGAACACTTCTGGTTGGGTCAAAGAAATGAAAACATATAAACAGGTAACAGAGGATATTCCCACTCCCAGTAGCATTCATGAAGTAATGCATAAAGAAGTCCTGCAAGACTCTCTTGACAATTTTTACAAGGTGGTTCAAACTCCAAGGCTCAAGGTTCCTAATGAGTCATCTAAAGTCAAATGTTATCGTTGTGGGAGTCTCAGCCATACTTTCCAATAACTCAAATTGTTATGCTAGAAATTCTACCTGTCACAAATGTGGGATCAAGGGTCACTACGCCAGGGTTTGTAGATCTGGTGGGAAGGTGCGCACTGTGGAGAATGTGGAAACTATAAAGGACAACCCAAGAACGGTGGTATCGAATGTAAGAAGTGACGGTGTGGTGGATGCTGACTCAATTTGTATGCCTGAGTGTGAAATTGAGATTGGTGGTAAGTTGATGACTGTATTAGCGGATTCAGGTTCTCCTTTCACGATGATTGGCAATGAGTTATGGAACAAGACGTTCCCTGACATCCAACTTCTCTCTCCTGATATTAACCCTGTGAGTTATGGGGGTGCGCACATTGATGTTACTGGTTATACTGTCATGAGGATACATTTCAAGGGCAGGGAAACCATTGGCAAAATTTATGTAGCGAAGCGAGGCGACAATCTTTTGGGTTGGAGGCATCAGAGAGATTTGGGCATAATACTCAATTCTAATGCACGCAATGCCTCTGACCAAGTCATGCTTGTGGATGACTGTTCTAGCTCCAATAAGTTCTTTGTTGAATTTCCTCAAGTTTTTTGTGACAAGCTTGGATTGTTGAAAGACTTTGAACACCGAATTGTTCTTAAAAAGTTTGCCGAGCAATGTGTGCATAAAGTGAGGAAGGTTCCCAATATGATGTTGGGGCCCCTGTAAGCTGAGCTTGATAGGCTTGTGGCTCTGAATGTCATTGAGGAGATTGAGTCCTCAGAGTGGTTGGCCCCGGTTGTTTTGGCCCCTAAGGATGGTGGAAAGAATATCAGAATGTGTGTGGACTTAAGAAGTCTTAACAAGTGGATATGGGTGGATCGTCAGCCCCTTCCTAATATTGCTGAATCCATTACTATGCTGTGTGGAGCAAAAGTGTTTACCGTGTTAGATTTGTCCTTGGCATATCACCAAGTACCCCTTCACCAGGACTCTAAACATCTGACATCCTTCATGACGCCGCTGGGTGCTTTTCGTTTTGTCAGGATGCCGTTTGGTTTAGCCTCGGCTGCCGCTTGTTTCCATCGCGTCATGAAGATGGTTCTTGGTGATATGTCCAACATCTTATTCTTTCAAGATGACATCTTGATTTATGGTAATGATGACAGAACACGATGATGTACTGAGAAATGTTCTGAAGAGACTGTCTGACAGGGGACTTACTGTCAACAAATTGAAGTGTAAAATTGGTGTATCATCTGTCACTTATCTGGAACATGTAATCTCTGGGGAGGGCATTCAACCGAAATTGGAGTTAGCTAACAGCATTATCAATGCTCCTGCTCCCATTGCCAAAGAGCAAGTGAGGTCCTTTCTTGGGCTTGCTGAGTTTTACTCAAAGTTTATGGGATTTGCAACTGTTGTTGAGCCCATTAGGGCTCTGCTTAAAAAGGGGACCCAATTTGCCTGGACGGATGATTGTAATGCAGCTTTTGTTTCTGTTAAGCACGCTTTTGGAGAGATGCCCACCCTTGGTCATTTTGATGCAAAAAGGAAGACCATACTCACCACTGATGCCAGTCTTTGCGGACTTGGTGCAGTCCTTACACAGTTGGATGGTAGTGGTGAGAAAGTTGTTACATTTGCATCAAGGGCGTTGAAGAAAACGGAGCAACAATATTCTTGTATTGAGAGGGAGGCGCTTTCTATTACCTGGGCAGTTAGGCATTTCAAGTTCTACCTGTGGGGAATACCTTTTGTAGTAAGGTCTGACCATCATCCCTTGGTGCAAGTATTTTCCTGTATGGAGAGTGAGAGGTTAACGCCTAGGTTGAAGAGTTGGAGTGAAGGCCTAGAAGAATTCAATTTCCAAGTGCAATATCTTCCTGGTCTTGTAACAGGGACGGTTCCTTCGTTAGGGCGTGGGGGCATCGCCCCCCTGATATTTTTGCCCCCTTTGCCATAATGAACGTAGGTGCCTGTGGAATGATATCAAAACCAACTTTAGCCCGAGTCAGTCAGCTGTTAGCTGCGGGCCAGCCTCAGTGATGCGGCAGGCCTCTGAGGTTGAGGGGGTGGGGCTTCAGAATGTAATTGACATGGGGAGCTAGGCTAACAACATCGCAGCAACCTGTCCACAACAAAGTGCGCATGTAAGGTTGGACTGGTGCCTTTCTCCGGCCAACCAGACATGCGCACTTGCAAGGAGTCTCACCTCAATAGTTGATGAGCCTGGGGGAATCAAAGCCGCAGTCCCACAGTCTTCAATTGAGCGGTGATATGGCCTGACCAGGCCAATCCAGGCGCTGCGCTCATTCTGTGTTGACAGCAAGAGAGCAGCGTCACTCTAGATTGGTCAAAGTTGGACCTATGCAGACCGCAAGGGCAGCACGAGGGTTGGGGAGGCTCAGTTTGTGGCACGGAGCATTAATGACCAATCACTGTATGGCTTTATAGTGAAGCAATGCAGTGATTGGCCATTCTGACCTTGCTGCTCAGCCTCTCTCTCTCCCTCCCTCCCTCTGTGCGCCTGCCATTAACGGCATTTGCATTAGAGAGCGCGCAGAGAGAGACGAGACGTCGACGAGATACCACGCCTCACCACCTCGTGGGCCTTATCCTCTGACTCTGTGCCTGCCTGCAGCCTAATGCAAGCCAGGCCTGGCCAGGAGGACTGAATGGGCCTCGAAGTGGCAATTAAACTGTTAAAAAAAACAGTGAGTACAATTTTGCTTAAAAAAAAAACGATGTAGTCGTAGCTCGGCTATGACGATTATATTTGCACTAGTGCACTGGCTGCACTTCCCAGGGTGAATCCGGGCCGTGCCACTGGCTGTGGGTGGGAACTTGGAGGTGTCCATGTCCCACTGTGAACATCCTGCTCACTGTTACTGAGGGGGCACTGGCAGACAGCTTGAGCAGGGCTCTTCTCCCACCTCAACTGGGCCTTCCTCCCTCCCTGTGTGTACAACTGTAGTCGTAATCTCTAGCCCTCGAACCTGCAGCCACTCGTCCTCCGTCTCACCCCTTCCCTCCCCAGTGGTTGCTTCCCCAGGCCCTCGTCCTCCCTCTCACCCCTTCTCTCCCCAGTGGCCTCTTTAGCAGCTCATTCTCCCTCTCATCCCCAGTGGTTGCCCTTTCAGGCCCTCTACCAGTCTACATCCCTCTTACTCCTTCCCCATTACTTGTTCGTATAGACCCGCTGACTTTCTTCCTTTAAGTTTCCGACCCAGCCTCCCTCTGAGGCCGACAGAGATGTGCAGAGGTGGGCTGGTGTTTGATTGTCTTAGAGCAGGTCCTGTCCCCCACCCTCCCTCCATCCGGGATAATCCTTCCGTCTTTGTCTCCACCTGGAAGGACGGGCAGAGACCATCTGTAACACCTGAAGGCAACATGTTGTGGGAGGGGAGGCGGGCGGTCTGTGGCTAGAGTGCATGGACACACTGCCAGGGACTAGACTTCTGCTAACAATTGTGTGCCATCTAATAAAAGCTTTTAACACAATTATACAGAGCTTTTGATTGAAACGCTCAGGAATGTAGCATTGAAATGTAAAAAGTAACCTGCTGTGATGTCTGAGAAGTGGGTGTATAAGTAAAGAGGCATAGCTGTCCTCACCTCGGCCCAAGTGCCTTTCAGGCTTTGATGGAGGCCTTGCGGTGAGGCCACCTTTTACACAAAAAAAAAATCAGAGGATGTGGCCTTAGGGTCACAGCTTGCGACTTTGAAACTCGGGGACCTGTTTGGAGTCCAAGCGTGCTCTTAACATCTTGTGATTAAAGGCTAATATGGATAATACATCAAAAATGCGCAAGTTAATTTTTTCCAGGCAGGGAGATTGCGTTTTTTCATTTTCTCACGTTGTGTAGAATGGTTTAAAGATTCAACGTAGGCGTATTCTGCTCTCCGCTGCCCGGCTGCTGGTGGCTCCATGCCTCACCTGGGCCTTCATTCAAACGAAATCCAGGCCGCTGCACAATGCACATCAAACCTTTTCCAAAGGAAAGGGAATGTTTTCTAAGAGCCTCGCTGGCTTGACACCTTCTGTGTATGTACATTTCACAATGGTCTCGGCTGTGACCGTGTCATGCCTGCCATGCCTGCGCATCAAGGCAAGGATTTCGTCCTCCAGTGCAGCATAATTTACATCCCAACCCACCCTGGGTGCTGTCTGCTGTGTCTGTTTATGGCCTGATAAATGGCTTGCAGCATACATAGCCTGGTTTGATGAAAGCAGGGCTTTCCACGCAAGCAATAAAATCCAAGACATTTGTCAGGCCATAAACAAAACAAGCATTGGAAATGCAATAGGTCTCGCCTTTGTTTAAGTTAAAGCAATTTGTTTTGTAAATGGTATTGTTTTCTAGTTTTGTATTCATTAGTGTCTGTTTGTGATATGTTGAGATTTTATGTTGTTAGAATTGTATTTGTTAGCTGTGTAGTAGTTTAAAGAATACTTTAGTAGGAGAGGAGCAGTGTTTAAGATTTTGGAAGGAGAATGATGAGAAGAATAGCATTAGGGTGAATGTAGTATAGTGAGGAGTAGAATAGTATGATGCAGAAGAAAGGTGTGGGGGGTAGAGTTAATAGGGAGAAGGAAGAAAGTGTGGAGGAGTTTAGTGTTGTTTGGAATGTTGATAAGTGTGGACAGCAGTATAATGCATAAGGAAGGATAGAGTAGTAGAAGAGCAGTAGGTGTGATATGAAAGTAGTGTGAGATGTAGAAGAATAGTGTGAGGTTGAAGCAAGGTAAGATGATTTTATTATCATTAGGTATAAGGAAGTAGAGAAGTGCAGAAGAGCACTGTGAGGGAGATTGTAGGAGTTGGTGTAGGAGAAGAGTAGTGTTATGCAGAAGGACTGTTAGGGATGAGGTTTAGAGTAGTGAGTTTGTTGTTGTGTTGTTGTTGGTAGTGTAATATGAGCTGTTATTAGTATAGTGTAGGTATATACCATATTACCTAAGCATACATTTACGACAAACATGTTTATATAATCGCATATCTATGATTGCATATATAATTATATGCATATATATTTGCATAGATATATATATGTATGCAGCAAAAGAAATTGTCTTAAAAATATATATGCGTATATATATATATATATGCATATATATATTTAGGCATATATATAGATGTTTGCATATATATATATAGGTGTGATCAAGGCCCCATGTCTGGCGGCCGAAACGCGTCACTTTTGGACATAGATGTGTGAATAAACCCATCTGTTGAATACTTCTGCCTTTGGAGTCTGTGCCTGTGGTGTTGCGCTGCTGCTGCTGCCGTAGCGGATACATTCCTGGGATTTTCGTGGTGATATATATATATATGTATACCTTTATAAAAATGTATGTACATATATATGCATTTATATATATATGGGAAAATGTATAAAAATGTATATATATGCATATATATGTACTAAATAATGCATCTATATATAAATGTATATATATATCTATATGCATATATCAATGTTTATGTGTATATACATTTATATGTAAACACATATATGCAGCTGTATATATATGTTCTAAACTTACAATAAAGGAATTTCTCAAAAACACAGACTAAGTACACAACAGTTAGCATATACCACGCCTAATAAAGCAAAATTCTGAAAGGAAAAAAGGCCTACCCTCAGTCCCCAAACCTCCAGTCCTCTGATTGCGTTTTGTTCCGTCTTAAAAAAGCCCAAAAGTATGCACCTACCCACCACATAGTAACACAGCTAGTATGTGCCCCTAACTGCACCATAATACTTCGAAACATAAATTAGAACCTAAAAACAACCCCCTAAGTGCCCCACAGCCATCTAAAAGCAACAACATTTTAAGAAACCCACATCAGTTTAAAGCACACGCAGGCAACACCTTAGCAATAACCCTCCCCCCCCACCCCTTCAAATGCTTGTTTGTACCAAATAATGGGTAAACCCCAAAAAATAAAAAAAATATTATTATTACCTAAACGTAACCCCATCGTCAACGCCCAATCCACAAAAGCATACCTTTTGTGCCTACACCTCCGTCGCGATGCTAATGTTCATGACAGCTGGAAAAAAATCTTTCAACGCTATTTGCACATTCGCGCATTTAAAATAAAAAAAACACAACATTAACGCACCCTAAAGTAAAGCCAATTCCAATACAAGAATTTACTAAAAAGCATGATTAAGCATATTACAGTAATCGGCCATGCAGACACAAACACAAACCTGTACGTGCCCATAACTGCAAGAGCAAGTAAAGGCCACCAAATAACAATGTTAATGCCCCACAGACATAAAACAAATTACATGTGGAAAAGCTGGTAACACATAATGGCAAAAAAGAACACCCACGCAATAATGTACAATAAACATTGTTAGGTAATCGGCACCCAGTAGTAAACGCCCCCCTCAAAATGCTTACTTGTAGCACATGAGAGGTATGCCGAAAACAGACCCAAAAAACTGTATTAACGAAACGTAACGCAATCGCAAAACGCACAATCCACAAAAGCCTACCTTTTGTGCCTAGTCCGCCGTCGGGATGCTAATGTTCCGGAGATCCAAAAAAAAAACTTCCAACACTATGGGCACATTCATGCATTTTAAAAAAAAATCCTCAAGCTCAACGCACCCTAAAGTTAAGCCAGCACAAACACAACAATTTACCCAAAAACTACATTAGACACACTACAGTTATTGGCGATACACACACAATACCACAACCTGTACGTACCTAGAACTATGAGATGAAGTGAAAGGTACCACATAAACGTCAATAACCCACAGGCATAACAAATCACAAATGTAAAAGCCAGTAATAAATAATATCAAAAAGCACAGCTACGCAATAATAAACGAAAAAAAAATGCCTACCTATATGTGTCCTTAAAAGTGTAAAGGTGTCGGCACAAGCTCCAAGCCGCATGCGTGTCCTTAACTTCTCTGTGAACATAGCGGCACAAGCCCCAAGCGCCTCAAGCTTAGTGCATCCCACACGCAAGACACATGCAATATTTTTTTTTTTTTAAATCGCTACAAGCCCCACGCGCTTTGAGCCTAGTGCATCCCACACGCAAGACGAATGGCATATTAAAAAAAGAAATCGGCACAAGCCCCACGCGCCTCGAGCCTAGTGCATCCCACACGCAAGACAAATGTAATATTAAAAAAAAAAAAATCGGCAGAAGCCCCACGCGCCTCAAGCCTAGTGCATCCCACACGCAAGACGCATGCAATATGAAGAAAAAAAAAAAATCGGCACAAGCCCCACGTGCCTCAAGCCTATAGTAACAATATTGCCCCACGTGCCAATCGGCACAAGCCCCACGCGCCTCAAGCCTAGTGCATCCCACACGCAAGACGCATAAATTAAAAAAAAAAAAAAAACGCCACAAGCCCCGCGCGCCTTAAGCCTAATGCATCCCACACGCAAGACGCATGCAATATTTAAAAAAAAAAAAAATTGGCACAAGCCCCACGCGCCTCAAGCCTATTGTAACAATATTGCCCCACGCGCCAATCGGCACAAGCCCCACGCACCTCAAGCCTAGTGCATCCCACACGCAAGACGCATACAATTTTCTTTTTAAAAAATTCGCAACAAGTCACACGCGCCTCAAGCCTATAGTAACAATATTGCCCCACGCACCTCAAGCCTATAGTAAGAATATTTTAAATAACAACCGATAATGAGAAAACATTCAGGTAAACGTCACCCAATAGTAGGAAATGCAACCCACACGCAAGACGCATGCAATAGTAAAAAAAAAAGTCCCGAAAGTTAATATAAAACCCA
Organism: Calotriton arnoldi; assembly: GCA_963921515.1. Classification (NCBI taxonomy): domain Eukaryota; kingdom Metazoa; phylum Chordata; class Amphibia; order Caudata; family Salamandridae; genus Calotriton; species Calotriton arnoldi. The sequence continues at coordinate 1,338,346 of CAWUFW010004688.1, forward strand.
CCGTCTCACGCCGCCAGTAAAACATCCAGTCCGGGTGGGCGTGGCCAAAAGTGGACAGGATGGCAACCAGGAGGGACTAAGAACCCTCCGGTGCAATCAACAAACTATGTTCAGCATAATCACTGACGACAAACGACGCTCGCCAATGAAAATTACAGGCGGAGCAGAGACACGACTTCTAAAACCGTATTGATTCCAAGAAGCCCTCGCAGAGTGAGCAGCGCATTCGCGCTGCAACGACAGGCGAGACCTAAACATAGGGCCTGGTAACAGATTTAAAGGGATGGCACCAAGGCCGGACTGGTCTTACTGGGCATTGGGCTTTCCTCAGCTTTCAGGCAACATAACAAGAAAAGTGCCAAGATAACTCTGGTGATTAATGTACCTGCTGGAGAGAAATTTAAGTATTGCCTAGTGGCAGTTTTGACTCATCTAAGGTAGCGTAGAGGGTTAATAAGCCTGATGCAAAGATCATGCACTACAGTACTATGCAGATCACAGAACAGTATTTTATGTGCATAACTCAGTGGGTTACCGCTTTTGTGACAGTGATGCTTTTGTTATTGTGCAGTTCATAACTTACAATCGTAATCTAGGTTAGAAAGTTATTTTTCCCAGTCTTTCATTATCCTCATTCTGCTAAAAGGGTTTGTTTTGGTAGAAATAAATTCTTATTAGTAAAGTCAACCCTAGTCACTGTGTTACGTTCTGAATCCTGAGTTTGTGCTTCCCCAGACCAAGCACTCTTACAAAATACCTACCAATATGGAAGACGTGAATCCTAAACCTTGTAGTTCCCTTTGTCTTATGTAACAATTTGTATACATTGATTTACACAGATGTGATTCATTGTCTTTGTGTGTGTGTGTGTGGTGCAGTGTTCCAACTCCTATGCTAGTAAGAGAGGCGCTTAAAAAAATGAAATACATGTGAGAGAGGGGCTATGGAGAGATGAGAGGCACTGTTGAAGGGGGATGGTGAGGGAATCATTGAAGAACCCCAATAAAGATTGCTGTATCCTGGTGCTCTGTAAGGTCATTATTTACTATGCTTCAAAAACAAATACAATTGAAACACAAATACAATTGAATATAATGAAAAATGTGTTGTAGAATGCAGTGTTTTTGCCATTTTTGTCCACATTTTCTTGGGGGTGGTGGGGAGAACACCTCCATGCCCCATTGCAGTGGTCATGCTAGCTCGCTATGCACCCTATAGGGACTGGTCTGACAAAATTTGCCAGAGCTGATTTGGGTATTTCAGTTCTCAGTCCAGCCATGGATGGCATCATTGCCTCAGGCTGAAATGAACCCCAGGAGGCTCCACTTCCCCTTGATGCACTGTGCTCTGGTGAACAGCCAAGTGACTGAGTTAGTGTAGCACAGAGTGACAGAATATATTGTTGTCTGTATAACTGCTGATATTCTAATTTTCAAACATTTGTTTAGTTTGTTTGCAGGTATTTACATTTAATGAATCAGAAATGTGTTTACATCCTACAGCCTTAGTCTTCACACTCCTAACACAGCAAATTTGTTGCACACTTCATCACATTACAAAATCCTCTCACTTTAATAGTGATACTTCCGCCAATGCCTACCATTGATTTACCAACAATAAAAATAGGGATCCTACCTCTTCAAAGGAATCCCTTTTTGCCTAAACGATTTTCACAAGCACCGAAAAACCACAATAGCTTGTATCTCCTTAGTAGATTCAATTTCTAACGGTATATCAATAAATTAAGAAATCTGTGAGGTACTCAGCATTGTTATCTCAAAGTCTGTTATGAAGTTTTGAGGTTATACTGAATAAGAAGCTATCCAAGTCATTATCATATAAAATCTCTTTATTGAGGTCATAACTACACTTTCACCAAAGCTATTTTTACCCTTCTTGCTTTCTCAAATTTGCTTGAAAATGCACCATTTGCCCACTCTTTTTTCAAACTTTTCTCAGGGGGAGAACCATCCGAACCTCCCCCCCCCCCAATACAGGTCTGGCTCGCTCGTTACGCTGGCTTGCGACAGTGCACTCACCAGCAACTCTTACGCCTCACCACATTCAAATGTCTCCAGCCGCCACTGCTTGCAAATAAGGCTGCAGGCTCTTTATCCAGGTTGCCAATTGAGGGCAGTTGTGAGGGTTGTGATGCTGGGGGTTTGTTGGGTCAAAGAACTGGCCATCACAGAGGGTGAATGGGTGGAGGCTAGGTCTCAAGATGTGTTGTTACCAGTTGTTTCAGACTTTGTGGTCAAAGGCTGGCCTGTGTGTAAAAATATTGACTCTGATTTGTTGCCTTTTTGGTCTGTCAGAGATGAGCTCACCTTGCTTCAGGATGAATTGATGCGGGGTGAGAGAATTGTTCCTACGTGTAATTTGAGGCCCAAGCTTGTGAATCTTGCTCATGAGGGACACTTGGGAGGAAGTCTTACCAAGGCTCGGCTCCGTGAGAGATACTGGTGGCCGGGAGTGGATCGCCAGCTGGAAGAGGTAGTCAAGGAGTGTTATCAAAGTGCTACGAATGATAAGTACGTGTCACCAGCTCTGCTCCTTTGACCGCTGTGGAGGTTCCTCGTGAGCCTTGGACCAAATTGGGTTTAGATCTTATGGGTCCATTTGAGTTGTTGGGGCCGTCTGAGAGGTTTGTTATCCTCCTGGTTGATTACTCGTCCAAATGGGTTTCCACTCGGTGTGTGAGCACCGTTAGTACTAAGGTGGTTTTGGATTTCCTTAAGGGTGAGTTTGCGAGTGAAGGTATTCCTAGATTCCTAGTTACGGACAATGGAGTGCAATTCACTTCTCAAGAGATGCAAGACTTTTTGAGAGATTTTGGCATAACTCAACAGAGAACAGCCCTTTATGAACAGGGTGGTTAAAGCTTGTGTTCAGAGAGCCCTGGAGGCAAGAGTTTCTCTTAAGGAAGTTTTGAGGGACACTTGGTGGGCACATCACACCACACTTAATTGTGTTATGCAGAGTTCTCCATTTCAACTGTTGAGGGGTAGGTTAGCACTGTCCAAGCTGAATCCTGGATGGATGCCCTTTAAAGAAAGTATTTCTTTGGATAAGGAGGAGTTTGATGCCAGGATTAAATCTTATCAGGATAGGTATAAGGAAAGGTACGATTCCAAGAGATCAGTGAAGGAAAGATCATGGTGTGTAGGTGAGTGGGTACTTATAAAGAAACCCAGATGGCAAAATAAGGGTGTTACAGAGTTTATGGGCCCCTTTGTTATAACTTCTGTCAGGAGGAATGTGGTGACGGTGCACAATGGGGGCATGTGGAGTATGTCTCAACTTGTGAAGTTCAAGGGTGATAAATTGTTACACCCTCCATGTTCTGGTTTGCCTGGTTCCAGCTTATCTAAAGCTAATTCTTCTTCTGGTTTCCAACCGAGGGGATTTTCTTCCAGGTTCCGCCGTCCTCCAGGACATTTCAGGGATTATGAAATGTATTGACTTATGATGTTTTATTTCTCTCTGTGTTCTCTCCAATGTTTTTCTTGTGTACTTTTGCGCTCACTTGTCCTTCTTTCTGTAATTTTCCTTAATGCACAAGTTACTAACTTGTGTAACGATATATCTGTAAGAGACAGTAGTTAGTGACAGATTCCTTACCTTAGAATATCCCCAGGCGTCAGGCTGGATCCGGAAAGTTTTTTGCGAAGGAGTACCCTTGCGCGTCGGTAGGCGGCGTCGTGCGGCTCCGCGTCCGTCGTCGGCGTCGTGATCGCCGGGATGACGTCGCGGGCAGTGCTTGGCGCCGCCCCTGCGCGCTGACGTCAGTTCTGTACACGACTTTCCGCGCCAGGAACGCAGAGCCATGCAAGAAGCTGACACAGGTGTCTGAAAAATACTAGGGCCCTGAAAGGGATGTCCTTAACCCTAGAAATCAGTTCGCAGAACGGGGAGGATGGGTGGGGCGGTAAGGAATCTGTCACTAACTACTGTCTCTTACAGATATATCGTTACACAAGTTAGTAACTTGTGCATCTGAAAGAGACACGTTAGTGACAGATTCCTTACCTTAGAATAGATACCCCAGCAATACCAACCCCGGTGGTGGGTCTGCGAACAAAGATCAGACAAGGAAGTCCTGGAGGACAGAACGGCCAAAGAAGCCGTCCCTCCGGACCTGACTGTCAAGGCAGTAATGCTTTGTAAACGTGTGCAGCGAGGCCCACGTAGCTGCCTGACAGATAACCGGCAGCGGAACACCGCGGCCCAAGGCCGTGGTAGCAGCCGTTGCCCTGGTGGAATGGGCACGCAGCCCAACAGGAGGCTCCTTCTTAGCCAAAGAATAGCAGGTCTTGATGCACAAGGTAACCCAGCGGGAGATGGTCCTCTTGTGCACCGCCCGACCTTTTTGGCGCCCACGTAGCCAACAAAGAGCTGGTCATCCACCCGGAAGTGTTTTGTGCGGTCAATATAGAAGGAGAGCGCACGTTTTGGGTCCAGACGGTGGAGCCTCTCTTCCTCTCTGGAAGGATGCGGAGGCGGAAAGAAGGTGGGCAAAGTGATGGTCTGCCCAATGTGGAAAGCAGTAACCACCTTTGGCAAGAAGGGCGGACGCGTCCGAAGAACAACCTTGTCTGGATGAACAGACAGAAAGGGAGGTTTGCAAGATAGAGCCTGGAGCTCACTCACCCGCCGAGCGGAGGTGATGGCCACCAGAAAGGCTGTCTTCAGAGTCAGAAGACGAAGAGGACAGTTATGTAGAGGCTCAAAGGGAGCGCACATTAAAAGGTAAGAACCAAGTTCAAGTCCCACTGAGGCATCACAAACGGAACAGGAGGGAAGAGGTGTGTAATGCCTTTTAAGAACCTGTTAACAACAGGGGACTTGAAAAGGGAGGGCTGATCAGGGAGCCTGAGGAAGGCCGAGATAGCACAAAGATAACCCTTGATGGTACCCAGGGCAGAACCCTGTTGGGCCAGAGAGAGAAGGAACAGAAGGACCTCAGAAAGAGGGGCAGAAAGGGGATCCACAGCCTTTGCTGTGCACCATGCCACAAATTTGTTCCACCTGCAGGCGTATACCACCTTAGTGGAGGGACGCCTGGCTGCCAGAATCACATCACAAACTTCGGGAGGCAAGTCGAAAGGAATCAACTGCCGCCGCTCAATCTCCACGCAAGCAGGTGTAGACTGGACAGGTTCGGGTGGAGGACCGTCCCCTGCTGCTGCGACAGAAGATCCTCCCGAAGAGGCAGACGGATCGGGGGATCTACGCTCATATTGAGTAGCTCGGGATACCAAACTCTTCGAGCCCAGTCCGGAGCCACAAGAATGACTTGGGCCCGGTCGTGCCGAATCTTCTTCAACACTCTGGGCAGAAGTGGTATAGGCGGAAAGGCGTACAACAGACCGCAACTCCACTCGTGACGAAAAGCGTCGCCGAGCGAGTGCCGCCTTGAAAATTCCAACGCGCAGAACTGATGACATTGCGCGTTCTCTTCGGTGGCGAATAGATCTAACCAAGGCTCTCCCCACTGTAGAAAGAGTCCTTGCGCCACTTCCGAGTGAAGACGCCATTCGTGATCCATCATGCACCTGCGGCTGAGTTCGTCCGCCCTGGCGTTCAGCGAACCTGCCAGGTGTTGAACCATCAGGAACATGCCCTGATGTTCCAGCCATGTCCAGAGGCGCAGAGCCTCCTGACAAAGGGTCCACGACCCCACCCCGCCTTGTTTGTTGCAGTACCACATGGCGGTGGTGTTGTCTGTGAACACCTGCACTACCTTCCCTTTGACAGAGGGAAGGAATGCCTTGAGTGCAAGTCGGATTGCCCGGAGCTCCAGAATGTTGATATGGAGCCGGGACTCCGCCCGGAGACCAGAGGCCTCTGATCTCCGCCTCTCCCATGTGACCGCCCCATCCCAGAAGGGACGCGTCCGTCACAACTGTGTGCTCTGGCTGGGGAAGGGAGAGGGATCTGCCCATGACCCATTGCCGGTTCGAGAGCCACCACTGCAACTGTTTTGCAGTCCCCTCCGAGATCTGGACGTGATCGGACAGGTTGCCCTGGTGCTGCGCCCACTGGAACTTCAGGTCCCACTGCAGAGCCCGCATATGCCATCTGGCATGATTGACCAGCAGGATGCAGGAGGCCATGAGGCCCAGCAGCCTCAGGGTCATCCGTGCCGAAACCCAGGATAAAGGCTGAAAGATCGGAATCATAGCCTGAATATCCCGGACTCGCCGTTCGGGAGGATAGGCCCGAAACTGCGTCGTGTCCAGAACTGCTCCGATGAAAGGAGCTGTGGAGAAGGAATCAGATGCGACTTCGGCACATTGATGGAGAACCCCAGCGAGTGCAGGAGTTCGGCCGTAGTCTGGAGGTGGGAGACGACTGCCTGGGACGAGCCCGCCTTCAGCAGCCAGTCGTCGAGGTAGGGGAAGACTGAAACCCCTGCCCGGCGCAGATGAGCTGCGACCACCGCCAACACTTTCGTGAACACCCGAGGGGCACTGGTAAGGCCAAAGGGGAGCACGGTGAACTGAAAATGCTCGGGGCCTACCGTGAACCGAAGGTAACGCCGGTGGGCCGGCAGGACGGGGATGTGGAAATATGCGTCCTGCAAGTCCAACGCTACCAACCAGTCTCCAGGGTCGAGGGCAGTCAAGACCTGAGCTAGGGTGAGCATCTTGAACTTCTCCTTCCGGAGGAAGCGATTGACGTTCCGGAGGTCCAAGATAGGACGCATGTCCTCCTTGTCCTTTTGGGCACCATGAAGTAGTGGGAGTAGCAACCACGCCCTACTTCTGGGGTCGGAACATGCTCGATGGCCCTCTTGGCCAAGAGGGCCGTGACTTCCTTCTGCAGAAGTACCAAGTGATCCCCTGACATGCGGTGGAATTGAGGTGGCATGGCTGGGGGGGGTGGACTCGAAGGGGAGGGAGTAGTCCCTTCGGACAATGTCCAAGACCCACCTGTCCGAGGTGATGGTACGCCAGTGGGGAAGGTGATGGCGGACCCTGCCCCCTTCTGGCGTGCTGTGCACCTGAAAGGAGGGACTAGGAGGGTTTGGAGGCCGCGGACGGGTTGGAGGTGGTGGCCTGACCCGCACGCTGGTTGCCCGATCCGCCACGGCGGAATCCACGTCCTCGGCCACGTGAAGACGCCTGCTGCGCGGGCCGGTGGCTGGGCTGCTGACGCGAAGGGGCGCCCCTACCGTGGCCACGATAGGGGCGAAAAGCAGAAGTCAGCGGAGGGCGTGTAGCAGAAAGGCCCAGGGACTTTGCAGTAGCCCGTGAGTCCTTAAAGCGCTCCAACGCTTGGTCTGCTTTGGACCCAAAAAGACCAACTCCATCAAAGGGCATGTCCATGAGAGTATTCTGGACATCCCCTGAAAAACCAGTGGTTCTCAGCCAGGCGTGGCGTCGTAGCGCCACCGTCGTTGCAATAGACCTGCCCAGCGAGTCGGCGGTATCAAGGCCACATCAAATTGTATATTTGGCCGCATCCCTTCCTTCCGCAATGGCGCGGGAAAGCAGTGTCTGGACCTCCTCAGAACACTGGGGCAAAACATCCGCCACCGAATCCCACAAGGAGTGGGTATATCGGCCCAAAAGGCAAGCGGTGTTGACGGACCGCAAGCCAGCACTGGAGGAAGAAAAACCCTTCTTCCCAAATTGATCCAGGCGTTTGGATTCCCTATCCGGAGGGGCGATAGGGAAGGCGGTTTGGGAAGCGGAGGCTTGGACAACCAAGCTCTCAGGGGTGGGGTGGACAGAGAGAAACAGGGGGTCGCCCGGAGCTGGGCGATGGCGTCGGGACACGTTCCTATCCACAGGAGCCCCTGTGTTGGGCTTTGACCAGGCACCCAAAAGAACGTCAGTGAGGGCGTCGTTAAACGGCAGCACAATCTCCGAAGAGGAGGCTGCCGGCTGAAGCACCTCTGTCAAGAGATTAACCTTGACCGCCACAGCAGGGAGTTGGAGATGTAAGGCTCCAGCTGCCCTACGCAACACCGTTGCAAAATTGGCTCCCTCCTCCGTAGCCACGGGAGGAGACAGCATGCCAGTGTCAGGGAAGTATCTAGACCAGTAGCATCCCCTAGACCCTCTGTCCAGTCCTCATCGTACTGACACTGTTGTGTCAGAGGGTCATCAGACCCCTCCCAGTCCTCCTGGTCCTCCTCAGGTTCAAAATAAGGGGAGGAGGGACATTTGGGACCCAAGGTCTCATCGGCGCCGGAACCGGCGTCGAGCGACGTCGGTCCGGGTCCATGTCCGGAGCCGGAAGGAACTGGGGAACGACGCCGCTCGGAGCCCCAGGCGGCGTCGAGAACGGCACCGGAGACATCGGCGCCGGCGGAGGTGTCGTTAGGTCGACCGGCGTCGATGGGGGTTGTGGAGCCGGGATCGAGGCCGGGGCCAAAGCCGGAATCGAGGCTGGAGGCACGGGCGACGCCGGGGCCGGAGCCGTCGGCGGCGCCGGAGCAACCCCATCAGGGCCCGCGGGGCCCGAAGGCGCACCGGAGGGGCCTGGAGGCCCGAAGAGGCGGGCCATGGCCGACAGGAATTCCTGCACTTTGGCCGGATCCGCCCCGAACCCGGGAAGGGCGGGTATGGCGGGGGCGACTCCACAGGCATGTCCGGGGCCGCGGGGGCGGGGACGGTGCCGGGAGGGGCCTCAGCCGAGTCGCGAGACCGGCGAGGCGAAGTCCTAGAGCGATGATGCTTTTTGGACTTCTTGTGTTTTGACTTACCGGACGAAGAAGACTTCGATGCCGACGACCGGTGTGGACTCCGCGATCGACCCCTGGACCTCTCACGCGACCGGGGCTTCCGCGGAGCTGAATGCCGGGCCTCGAGGAGCTTTCGAGACCGCTCTCGCAAAGCTTTCGGGTTGAGGGCCTGGCAGTCGGTACAAGACTCCGTGTCGTGGCCTCGGCCGAGGCAGAAGAGACACTCCCAATGCGGGTCGGTGACGGACATCATCCGAGCACAGGCGCCGCAACGTTTGAAACCGGGCATCCCTACGACACCTTGATAGAAAAACAGTGAAAAAATTCACCAAAAAGTATGGTCAAAAAATGACCAGGGCACTGCTCTTCCCGGATCTGCGCTTGCTGGCGCGGAAAAAGAAGAACGGACGTCAGCGCGCAGGGGCGACGCCTAAGTACTGCCCGCGACGTCATCCCGGCGATCACGACGCCGACGACGGACGCGGAGCAGCACGACGCCGCCTACCGACGCGCAAGGGTACTGCTACGCCAAAAACTTTCCGGATCCAGCCTGACGCCTGAGGATATTCTAAGGTAAGGAATCTGTCACTAACGTGTCTCTTTCAGATTCCTCCTTCTCTTCTTGTTCTTTTCCTTTTCCTAGTTTTGTATTTTTGGTAAGGGGGATGTGTTGTAATGACTTGATTTGTATTACATTCCAACTCGTGCTGTGTGTTCTAGGTCTCCATGGTAATGTCTCTGCTGAGACAGTTGGAGACTGGGGGACAGACGAGCTGGCAGTGTTTGTTGGTGGTGCAGCTAAATGGCAATAAACTTCTTCAAACCCATCCAGTGTTTGTCATTTTAACAGTAATTTTAATGTTTGTATAAAATCTTAGAAACTTTTATTAGTTGTTCAGGATGTGACGAATGTTGAAGTAATAACCAGGGGAACCAAGCTCCTTAATGTAGTACCTGATTTTTATATGGCATTGAACTAGAGCAGTGATACTCAAAGCAATACCGTGGGCCGCATGCAGCCCTCTTGACCTTTCCATGCGGCCCCCTGGTCGACAAAAGCACTGGGCTGCTGATTACTCGACTCAGCACTATTATTAAAAAGAAGTTAAATAAATAGGCAAGAGTTTATTCAAAGGTTAATTGATGTTTCAGAAAGTAAATAACTAGAGTGTTTGCACCGCTTAGCTTTAGGATCACCATTTTTAAAGACATCTTGCATGCAAAAGTGTAAAAATGTGATACAGTATCATCAAAATTCAAAAAAGTGTATTTGATTAACATGCAGAACCGTTTGACCTTAGTACATCAGATTATATCAGTACATTGAGAAGTATTTTTTTTAAAGAGATAGTTTTTAAAAATGAATGTACACACATTCATTCCCCCCCCCCCCCCTAACAATAATGCCAATAATAAACTAAGAGTGATGTCAGTTATCTGCAGATTGCAAAGCATTAAAGTTTTGGTAATTTACTAATAAGCATGAAAATAAATACTATCTGCTAACCCTAACATAAAGCGATACTGGCAAAAGTATAATATCTCCATTAGTGCATAAATGCGTGAAGTTCGATATACCGTGGTTCTTTTAATTGCTCGTAAACATTCGTATTTCTCAAAATCACCTAATAGCCTTAATGTTTTCAAAAAAGTAGACCAGATGACGCCTAACAATTTGGAAGAGGAAGTGTACCAAGAATAGTACTTAGCTCATACCTTGTAAGGTTAAAGTATGTGTGCATATCGAAGAATAAATGCCGAAAGTAATTAACTGTCGAAAGAGTCTAACAGGCTGGCTGGCTCTTTACAATAAAGAGATCTTATCATACGTTTTAGCAGTTTCAGAAGTCTCCACAGTACATGGGCAGTTTACACGGTCTGTAAACTGCCCAAAATCTGCATATGTTAGAGTGTCGCCGAGAGTATCTGCAAGCAGGATTGACAGATTGGGCAAGGTGTGAGTGAAAATATTGATTTGTGTGGGCTGGCAAGTGTTATGCTATTTATAACTGTGCAATCTTTTGGTAATTGGCCTAGGCATTGATGCTGGTAACAGGCTAAAAGCCTCAATCTTTGCTTCTTAGAGTAATACATCTGTGCTGGCCACAAGCTCGCGCTATACAAAAGGGGATGATGGACGGAACGCTTGAGCCAGTCAACTGATCTGGGTTTAATCCATCATCATTCTTTAGCTCACTCCACCACCCCAGTTCAGACATGGCCATATGCAAATCAGTCTGACCCTGTGCCTCATGGGAACAGTCCAGCCCGAACTGCCAAGCCATGTCTTCCCTGGACCGGAAACAAGCATCCTAGGACCGGTTTCTGGCATTTCAGCCGTCATCAGCCAGGCTTGCTTGAATCCAGTGGCAAAGTGAGCAAGGGACCCACGTCTGGGCATACCCCCGCCAACTTAGGGCGACCAAAGCGATACAAAAGGGGATGATGGACGGAACGCTTGAGCCAATCAAACACTCACCCCCAGTCAACTGATCTGGGTTTAATCCATCATCATTCTTTAGCTCACTCCACCACCCCAGTTCAGACATGGCCATATGCAAATCAGTCTGACCCTGTGCCTCATGGGAACAGTCCAGCCGAACTGCCAAGCCATGTCTTCCCTGGACCGGAAACAAGCATCCTAGGACCGGTTTCTGGCATTTCAGCCGTCACAAGCTCGCAGCTGCTCTGTGTAACTGAAGTAATTTATGTACCATTTTTGTGTAGCATGGGGGAGGGGGGAGGGGAGGGGGTGGATAGGGTTTTTTCCCAAAGAAACGGATGGAAATTATCTATTTTGAGGCGGTTTTAATTCTTTTCTTCCTAAAGATAAGCATTTATTGTGTTTCATTTGTGTTTTAAGTTTTATGGGCTTTGACCTGACATAAACTTGATTGGTTGACCTGAGGAAGATGAAATGCTGAGCCTAAGCTCTGAGGGTGTAAATAAACAATGAAACGCGCTGCTGACATCAACCCAGGAAGTATCACGGAGCGGAACTGATGATAATAACTCGTTCTGATAGCGCTCCGTACACTGCTGCAATCTTGTTCATCATGGCGCTTGAGATAAAAGGTGTTAATGCTAGCCCATCTATGTGGCACTCATATTATCAGCCTTAAAAGGGACGCAGCCCCTCTTGGAAGGTATTCATATCCGTTAAAGAACGGGTTTACCAAGTGAGCGTCCATGCTTTTACAAAGACAATAGTAGAAATGAACGGATAAGGCTGGAAATAATTCTACACAGCTGAAAGTATGTGGGAGTGGCTCTCTATATGTATTGTTGCTGTTATTTTTGTTCTTAGTATTATCGTTGTTGATTCGTCTTATGATTTTCCACTCTTGCTTCAATGGTGTAACCTGATATTTTAAAGCAAATAAAAGCAAAAAGGAGCTAGGAAGTGAACTCACAGAAGGGGCCAGTCCCTTTCCGTCCTCCTTTCTACAGCAGCCAGTCCTGAGGTGGGAGCCGAGACCTGGTGTTGGATTCTTTGGTTGAAACTGACTTTACCGCTTGTACATTATGTGATCCTGGGCAAATCGAGTTATCTCTGCTGTCCTCCATTACATTACCTGCCACATTTGGAAGCGCTTACAAACAGGCAAACCGACTTCACAAACTGTGCAGGCATTTATGTTTTAAAAAGCACATGATGTGTGCATTGACTCCTCTCTTCTGTAATCTTCAGTGCGCAAAACGGAACCCAGACCCCAGGCAGTGTGTTATATATAGGGCTCCCGGTTTTATGGTTTTTATTTTTTTAACATTTCTGTCTGGATTTATCCATATTTATTTTGTGACCATTTTATGTGTATTTATCCAAGTTTATTTTGTGTTTTGCATATAAGTGAAGTTGTAAAACTGTACAATTCAATATTTATGTAACTGACAGACGCACACTCATACTTTGATGTCTGTCATGTTTTAGCTATTTAAGCTGCCAAATATTACATAACAATACATCCACTGGTAAATGCTAGCATTATACCACAAATGTATATTGACACATGCCGTTATTTAAAGAAATTTCATCCTGTTTTTTAATTTCCCATGCTGTCCATCTGCTCAGCTGTTGGGCTATAATTCATTAAAGACAGCACCGAGAGTCACTTAAAGGCAGCACAATTTTCTGTATTTATTCACTTTTAAAAATAAATGCAGACAGAAAGTACATTGTTCTCTGTCTGTATTTTTCTGTAAAAATCAGTAAAAAGCGGAAAACAGGGAGCCTTAGATATATAATAGCAATAAATTAATTCAATAAATACATTCAAGAGGAATTCTGAGAAAAGCGGTCAATATTTGGAACAAACACGCACCTAAAACTGACAGCACAAGGCCGCGCTCAGAAAATGCTTTGGAAGGGACAGAATGTGCTGAAGTCAGAAAAGCAAATTCAGAGCACTTGAGCAGACGGACTGCAGACATGTGCATTCCTAGAGAGTGCATTTGTAAAAGTAAAAAAAAAGTACCTTGGTCAGTGGAAGGACACTGCCCAGTAGCTGTAATTGGTTCAAGATCCACCCGACAGCATGGAGGGCAAAAGCAGAGCAGGAAGTGAAAGCAGATGACTGCTGGCCAATGAGAAGCAAGTAAATTAAAGTGAAGTTGGAATCCACGAATGGTAAGTTCAGGTAAGTAAGGGGTGGGTTCTAAGCCCTTTTTAAGATTTTTTTTTTTTAAATACAAAAGACTTTGCAGGCACAGCGCAAGCATGGTGTAGGCGAAACCTAAAAATGGCCAACAGCAAAAATATTTACGGTCTCACAAAGCACAAGTGGCCTGAGTAGTCCTTAGCACTGAAGGGAGCTACTTGTGTACGGATAATCCGTGCTCCTCATGAAATGGAAAATGGAGTCACCCACAGCGAAGTGATCCACGGCTGCATGCTGTATACTGTAGAGGGTGGAAGTATTATGTGAATGACAACAGACCCAATGGCTGAAAGACTGTATACAATATATATACACCAATATCCATGTATGTCTCTTTCGATCTATCAATTATACATGTCTAATTTTAGTAAAATGAAAAGGTCTAGGCTAACACCAACCTGAAACATAGTGAGAGACAGATATTCAACCAAAACACTGCTATGGAAAAGAACCCACAGGAGGCTAGTCAACTCAGTGGAATTAGAGTAGTTCTCTCTGGTGTGGAGGAATATGGACACCACAGATGGGAGACGTGTGAACACTTTCCGAACCTCCACAGAGTTAGGAAAAATTAACAACTCAGTCCAGATCAACACATTTGAAATGCAAAACAGACTAGAAAGCATAGCCTCCTTGACACTGTCTTACCTAGTACACCTCTTCTCCAACACTATACAGAGTTGCTGGTTTCTTTCCACTATGATCCTGGAGGGGATGTTCCCAGTAAGGTTTTTACATCCAGCCGTATTTTACAACAAACATCTTAGATACCTTTCTCTGTTCAAGATGGAACCCTATCTGCCACCTCCAACACCTCTACTAGGGATGGAATGTCTCATTATTATATAGTGTAATTCCCCATTTCACCAGATCCATCGTGCCAGCAGCAGTGTAATAGGAAGTTTAAGAGTCTAGCTACACTGCATTGATGAGTGCGTATTAAAAGTGAAAGAATATCAAAATGAACGTAGAAACATTCCTGCGCCCCTACCATAATACAAATGCCACCAGTGAACTGCTCAGTTTTTTGTGCAACTTATATGTGGACTAGAGTCTTACAGGTGAAGCAACATTCGAGTCTGTTAAATGAAACACAAGCGTATTTGTATAGTGCACTTCCTGAACTTACATATTGAAATTGGATTTAAATAGTGCTTACTAGCCCTGGCGAGGCATTTGAGTGCTTTACGTTAAGCAGCATGCTGCTCTGAAACCCAAGGTTAGTGGTTAGTCAGTATTACTGGTTGTTGTTGGCTACTGGGATTGCTCATGTGTGTCCAAGCAAACCATCCCATGCATTCACTCTAGTTTCTTTGTGGCGGAGTAAATAATTCGAAGTTACTTGTGATCATTAGTGGCGGCAGGGAGGTCTGTGATCTCACGTACATGGTTTGTGTGATTAACAGATGAGGTAGAGGAGATTAGGTATTATCAGGTTAGTCAGGTCTGACTGTTAGATGGAGGAGGAGAGGATGTGATCTTGTAAATGAGTTGCAGGTGATTCGCAGAAAAACAGTAACAGAGATTAAGCCACGCATGCTTGTTACTGAGAAGGTTAGGCTCAGAGAGAGGAGGCATGCAGAGGATGCAAAGGAAGGAGAGGGCCTTTTCAAAGAAAAAGGAGAGGCCACAATCAGAAGTTTTAGTTAAAGGTCACTTTTGTGTTGGAGTTTAGGAATATAGGGGCTATTTTTGAGACAGCGTACAATTTAAGGATTTAAGCCGATAGAAAGGAACATTATTTGCACATGAAGATTGTGCTATATTAGGTATTTGTGACAAGTACTAGAATAAGGCAAGTTTTTAGGAATCCCACCACTCTAGGCTGTCGCCCTAAATGCGATAGGAAATCAGGAAGAGCCTGGTCATGACCCAATCATCAATGATGAGGCTTGTTTTCGGAACTCTTTCTCTCCTATCCCCTTGGATGATTCCCTGCGTGCCTTAAAATGCCTCAAATAAGGTTCCCCGCTGGAACCGGCCCCCTCCTTTATTATTGCTTGGGGGCAGAGGCTATTAACCCGCTGGTGAATCGGCTACTGAATACCTCTCTCTCGTCAGCCACTATACCTACCAAATGGAAACAAGCGTAGGTTACACCGCTGCTTAAAAAAACCCAGGCAGACCCCTCTGACCCATCCAACTATAGGCCAATTTCCCTCCTCCCTGCCTTCTCTAAAGTTCTAGAGAAACATGTGAACCATCAGATATCATCATTCCTTGAAAGGATTTGCCTACTACATGCCAGCCAATCGGGCTTTCGCCCTAATCACAGTACCAAAACAGCGCTGTTGGAGGTTGTTGGCTCCATCCGACTTGGTCTGGAAGAGGGTGACAGGGCGCTGCTGATCCTGTTAGATCTATCGGCCGCTTTCGATACGATCTCTCACTATATTCTCCTGGCCCGTCTCCACTCGATAGGCATTGGGGGGCTGGCCTGGAAATGGCTGGCATCCTTCCTCGAGGGGAGGGGACAAGAGGTATGGTGCCATCCCTACTAGGCCATTTCCCGCAAGTTGAATGTTGGTGTTCCTCAGGGTTCTGCCCTGAGCCTGACTTTGTTCAATATCTACCTCACGCGTTTGGCTACTTTGGCAGAATCCTTAGGGGCAAAAATTGTGTCTTATGCAGATGACACCCATCTGCTGTTCTTGTGGAAGAACAACGAACCCTACCCAGGCAAGGAAATTTGTACTTGCCTCTCAGCGGTATCTGGGTGGTTGTCCTTGAACCAACTTAAATGTAATGCTGGAAAGACGGAGCTACTTTTCTTTGGTTCAGATGCAGAGACACCCTTGCAGTCCTTCTAGCCACCGGATGCTCCCCCCTCTTATCAAAAGTCAGGTGGTGAAAAACTTGGGCTTTAAATTTGATAGTCAATTGCTATTCCATACCCAAGTAAACTCGATAGTGGGTACCTGCTTTGTCCTCCTGTGACTTCTTCGGAAGTTTCTGTTCCTATTGTCCTTGGCGGCCAGACAACAAGTGATTCAAGCCCTATCATCTCACGCCTTGACAATGGAAACAGCCTTTACTCAGGCATGCCTAAGTACCTGATGGATAGGCTTCAGCTGGTTCAGAATGCAGTAGCCCGAACTATTTTCAGGCTCCCCGTGATGCTCATGTGCCAAGCCTTTTTAGGGGTCTTTATTGGCTGCCAGTGAGGAAAAGGATTATCTTTAAGACTTTGCTCGTGACTCAGAAAGCCTTATACGGCATGGGCCCTGGCTACTTAAAAAACAGGATTTTGTTCTATGCCCCACAGAGAAATATCCGCTCTGCGAATCTCTTTCTGGCCAGTACCCCACGTATCAAGAAGGCTAAGTCAGGGGGAAAGGGCCCCTCCTTTCTGGGCCGTCCCTTTGGAACAAACTGCCACTGACCCTTAGAAGCATCAAGTCAACGCCTGTGTTTCGGAAGAAGCTGAAAACCTGGCTTTTTTCCAGCCTATAGTTCCTTCTTGCCCCCGCTGACACTCTTCGACAATCAGCGCCAGGACATTCCTTGGAGTAGCAGCTGTGCTTTATAAATACCCCTACATAGACATAGACTCTCCTGCACACACTAAAGGCCTGATTTAAGAAACTGAAATATGCCTCACAATTTTAGTCAAATTGGAATAATAAATAGGTCACAACAGGTAATGATGATGATGCCTGGAGTCTTTCTCGCTAGATATAGGGTGTTTTAAAGTATAGGTGTAACAAAATGCTATAGTGAAGGGAAAAATAAAATGTTATTGCAGGGAAAGAAAGGTAGCTCAATGATATATGCAATCACTGAGGAGATACAGGACCTTTTTCTTTTACCTATAATGGGAAAATGTATGGTCTCACTGAAACTTTATTTCAGAACAGCAGTTCCTTGGGGCAGGGGGGAGGGACAAAGATGAAAACCCTGTTGTCCTGAAAAGTTAGACTGGCATATTTGAAGGGGATCTCATATACCACAGAAGTGGGCGTGACAATTAAAGCTCTGATGCCAATGAAAACACAAGCCAGGCTCCACTAGAGGTCCTTGTGTAACCTCAAGCCCAAAACAAGTGGAGCTTTCGTGTGGTTTTGACTGCTACCCGTGCTCTACCCTTATGGACAAAGAGTTAAAATCAGTATATTAACGTTTCAGAAAAAAACAGAGAGACACATAGATAGCCATAAAGGGGATAATTTGTCCAAAGTGAAACCAGAAAATCAGGGATTAATCCTGCCTCCCCCTTAACCAAATTGTGTGATCTTAGGCAAGTATTTTATTTTGCCAATCTTCCTTTTGCTTCATTATCACATATGAAAGCACCTTCAAATATGTGACTTCAGAATATGACCTGTAGAAAAGCATACATATCATGTTTGATTTAGTAGACTACAATGTTGTTTAGTCTATAAGAATCCGGGCCGCATACAGAGTGTACATGAAAACTGGCGTGCCTCTTAGGTAGCATTGTCTCCAGGGCACAAGCGGGATAATAATGGTTCTAAATTCGTGTTTAAAAAATATCATTTTAAATAAGTACCTCTTGATGCAGCGATAGAATGTAACTTTGCTAGAAAATGGGTCATTAGTTTGGTGGCCTGCACATTAATGGGTCTACATATCTCCTCCACTGGGAATCAAACACCTCATTGTAGCGCTTGACTCTCTCAGGGCAGCGAAGCTCAGCTGTTCAAGGCCTACTCAAGGGAGGTAGTGTGGGCTAGTAGTCCCCATTCGCTAGCATGCAGTAATAACACTCAATAAAAGATTGTCCAGTCTGTGCTTTTTCTTTTGAAAAAGGAAAAGTACATTTATTACACACACATTGCTCAATACTATGCAGTAATTTAAAAATATCAGTACGCAAGAGAGGGAAAGCCTCACCACTGATGAACTAACGTTTTAAGAAGTCAAATTAACTGGTCTCAATATATATATCTAAGTGGAAAGGAATCTGCACCCAAGTGAATCAGTGCGACCCTTGCATCACATGGATATATTAGTAGGATCCTCACCCACTAGTACCACCAGTGGAATGCTTCATCATTGGATCCTCACTAGTGTGAGTGGGTGGGCACAACGCGGTTTGTATGCGGAGCTCTTACTAACACCTAAGTGCAAGTTAAAAAAGCCTTCAGGATCCTAATTCTTGTTTATTAATAAGGTCCTTTAGCTGGGATAAAAACAGTGTGATGTTCTATGAGTGCAATGACCCCAACATCTATAACTCAGTAAGGTCAACATGTTTCAGCCTGTTACAAGTGCCACTGAGGGTCAGCAGGCTTTCTTCAGGACCAACTCAATCCGTAGATTTTCTACAGATTACCAACTCCTAATGAACAAGTTACTTACCTATTCCAAAGATTGTGGGTTTGCCCTATGACCTGCACATCCATTCGCAACAATTTTATAACTGTATCATTAACTGCAAACATTTTTTAGGGTGCTCCCATGGTGTCACAATACCCACCCACCAGGGTATGCTTCCACTAGGACTGAAACAGCCTAGAACAATATTTAACCAAAAACACACCGAAGCACACCAAATAGTTGTGACTATTATCAAAAAGTACAAAGTAACTCAATGAGTGAGAAAAGTTTTTTTCCTCCTCCCCCACACTGTATGGTTCAATTCGCCGTAGATCAATTTCTTTTTTATAGATGTCCACAAAGAGTCTTGAATCAGGTCCTTTTGTTTGTTTTATTTCAAATCTTTAAACATGAAACACAGCAGCAGCCGACGTACGTTTCGCCCCCTCCGGGCTTTCTCAAGGCTGCAAAAACATATATATAAACTATTTGTTTATGATAAGACCTACTGTAGTCACAGTTAAAAAACATACAAATGCCCTTTTGTTGTATTAAACACCTTGTCTCAAAAGATGACTGCATATGACAACCGGAGCATTGATTTTTAAATAAACACACAATACAAATGTGAGAACACACCTAGTGGTGTCTCCAATCATTTAAAACCCAAGTTCTATGTACAAGTATAAAGCCTCTGTGTTAAAAAAGAGTAAACCAGAGACAGACATGCAACCCATATCAAATTGGGAGCATGTATGAATTAAAAACAAGAAAAAAGGAAGGAAAAGGGTGACGCAGATATGCAAACCATTACCATGAAAATTGTGTAAAGTATTATTCACTCACTACATGTGAGAAATTACAGAGATTTGAAAAGACAAGTTGGGTGTAATCAATGTGAACACCTTCACCATGAATAAATCACCGGCCATAAAAATATGGAAAGGAATATAGACCCTTATGTGCCATGCCATCTAATTCAATAGCGAATCCGACCGTATATAACAAGCCTCACCTCAAATATGAAAGTTGAATTCATTCCCATAATTTCAAGCGCATTGTATTATTTGACTCCCCTCAATACTAATTCTTCCTAGATGGAATAAGAAATAAAAAGCCAAATAAGGAGAAAACGTAACCGATTCCCCTTAATCTACTTGTTGCCAGCATGTCAAAATAAAGTTTAGTCATAATAATATATGCACAATCCTCTCAGTTAAAAAATTGTTATATATGATCCAAAATGTTCCTTACCAGAACAAATGTGTAGGATGCAATATCCATCAGACTGGCAGTGGTGTTTGCTTCTTTAGAAGTACATGCATCTCCTTTCAGGGATACGCTTCACGATGTCGCTTTACTCTGTACTAGGGACCTTGATAAGTCCTCTCTGTAAACATACCGAAGCCAAAAGCGGAATACAGATTAGCCCATAGTCCTCCTATCTATAGCCTGAGTAATTTACCTATCGTATTGCCTTAGAGTATTTGACCTACCAACCTAATATTGACTACTCAGAATAATTACCTCCGTCTCTCTGTGTACTCTGCTCCTCGTAACCGGCAGCAGCGCGCTTCCGACTCGCGGGCGTCATCCTTTTAAGTTTAATTTTTTTTTGAATGCATGGAGACTGACCCTTTTCCTTCCTTTTTTCTTGTTTTTAATTCATACATGCTCCTAATTTGATATGGGTTGCATGTCTGTCTCTTGTTTACTCTTTTTTAACACAGAGGCTTTATACTTGTACATAGAACTTGGGTTTTAAATGATTGGAGACACCACTAGGTGTGTTCTCGCATTTGTATTGTGTGTTTATTTAAAAATCAATGCTCCGGTTGTCATATGCAGTCACCTTTTGAGACAAGGTGTTTAATACAACAAAGGGCATTTGTATGTTTTTTAACTGTGACTACAGTAGGTCTTATCATATACAAATAGTTTATATATATGTTTTTGCAGCCTTGAGAAAGCCCGGAGGGGGCGAAACGTACGTCGGCTGCTGCTGTATTTCATGTTTAAAGATTTGAAATAAAACAAACAAAAGGACCTGATTCAAGACTCTTTGTGGACATCTATAAAAAAGAAATTGATCTACGGCGAATTGAACCATACAGTGTGGGGGAGGAGGAAAAAAAACTTTTCTCTCTCATTGAGTTACTTTGTACTTTTTGATAATAGTCACAACTATTTGGTGTGCTTCGGTGTGTTTTTGGTTAAAAGTTACTTACCTTCGGTAACGATATATCTGTAAGAAACATAGGTTAGTTATAGATTCCTTACCTTAGAATCCCCCCCAGGCGTCAGACTGGATCCGGAAAGTCGTCAGCAGTACCCCTGCACGTCTGAAGGTGGCGTCGGTCGACTCCGCGTCCGTCGTCGGCGCTGTGGTCGCTGGGATGACGTCGCGGAAGTTACTTAGACGCCGCCCTCGTGCGCTGACGTCAGTTCTGTACATGACTTTCCGCGCCAGAAACGCAGAGCCATGCAAGACACTGACCACTGGTGCACAAAACTAGGGCCCTGAAAGGATGTCCTTAAACCCTAGAAGTCAGTTCGTAGAACGGGGAGGATGGGTGGGGCGGTAAGGAATCTATAACTAACCTATGTTTCTTACAGATATATCGTTACCGAAGGTAAGTAACTTGTTCATCTGAAAGAAACAGTTAGTTATAGATTCCTTACCTTAGAATAGATACCCCAGCAATACCAACCCCGGAGGTGGGTCTGCGAACCAAGTTCACACCAGAAAGTCCTGGAGAACAGAACGGCCAAAGAAGCCGTCTCTCCGGACTTGATTGTCCAGGCAGTAGTGTCTCGTAAACGTGTGCAACGATGCCCATGTAGCTGCCTGACAGATGTCATTCAGGGGGGACTCCTCGTCCCAAAGCAGTAGTAGCTGCCGTCGCCCTGGTGGAATGGGCGCGCAGCCCCACTGGAGGCTCCTTCTTAGCCAAAGAATAGCAGGCTTTGATGCACAGAACGACCCACCTGGAGATGGTACGTTTGTGCACGGCCCGACCTTTCTTAGCGCCCACGTACCCAACAAAGAGCTGGTCATCCACCCGGAATTGTTTTGTGCGATCCAAGTAGAAAGAAAGTGCACGTTTTGTATCCAGACGGTGGAGCCTCTCTTCCTCTTTTGAAGGATGCGGAGGCTGAAAGAAGGTGGGCAAAGTGATGGTTTGGCCAATGTGGAAAAAAAGTAACCACTTTGGGAAGGAAGGAGGGTCTAGTTCTCAGGACGACCTTGTCCGGATGGATAACCAGAAAGGGAGGCTTAGAAGAAAGAGCTTGGAGCTCACTCACCCTGCGAGCAGAGGTGATGGCCACCAGAAAGGCAGTTTTCAGAGTTAAAAGCCTGAGAGGGCAATTATGAAGCGGCTCAAAGGGAGCGCACATAAGATATGTAAGAACCAAGTTCAAGACCCACTGGGGCATTACGAAGGGAACAGGAGGAAAAAGATGAGTAATGCCATTAAGAAATCTATTTGCAACAGGGGACTTGAAAAGAGAAGGCTGATCAGGAAACCTAAGAAAGGCTGAAATGGCCGATAGGTAGCCCTTAATAGTGCCCAAAGCAGAGCCCTGCTGGGCCAAAGAGAGGAATAACAAGAGAACCTCAGAAAGAGGGGCAGAAAGGGGATCCACAGCCTTTGCTGTGCACCATGCCACAAATTTATTCCATCTGCAGGCGTATACCGTCTTAGTGGAGGGACGCCTGCAGACTTCGGGAGGCAGGTCAAACGACGTCAACTGCTGCCGCTCAATCTCCACGCAAGGAGGTGGAGGCTGGACAGGTTCGGGTGGAGGACTGTTCCCTGCTGCTGCGACAGAAGATCCTCCCGAAGAGGCAGGCGGATCAGAGGATCGATGGCCATGTTGAGCAGCTCGGGATACCAGACTCTTCGTGCCCAATCCGGAGCCACAAGAATGACTTGGGCCCGGTCGTGCTTGATCTTCTTCAGCACTCTGGGTAGAAGTGGTATAGGCGGAAACGCGTATAGAAGAACGCAACTCCACTCGTGATGAAAAGCGTCGCCTAGCAAGTGCCGCCTTGGAAATTCCAACGCGCAGAACTGCTGACATTGCGCGTTCTCTTCGGTGGCGAATAGATCTAACCAAGGCTCTCCCCACTGCTGAAAGAGACCTTGCACCACCTCTGAGTGAAGACGCCATTCGTGATCCATCATGCACCTGCGGCTGAGTTTATCCGCCCTGGCGTTCAGAGAACCTGCCAGGTGTTGAACCACCAGGGATATGCCCTGATGTTCCCACCAAGTCCAGAGGCGGAGGGCCTCCTGACATAGGGTCCACGACCCCACCCCGCCTTGTTTGTTGCAGTACCACATGGTGGTGTTGTCCGTGAACACCTGCACTACTCTTCCCCGTACAGAGGGAAGGAATGCTTTGAGTGCAAGACGGATCGCCCGAAGCTCCAGAAGGTTGATGTGGAGCCCGGACTCCGCCGGAGACCAGAGGCCTCTGATCTCCGCCTCTCCCATGTGGCCGCCCCATCCCAGAAGGGATGCGTCTGTCACCACTGTATGATCTGGTTGGGGAAGGGAGAGGGATCTGCCGTTGACCCAATCCTGGTTCGTGAGCCACCACTGCAATTGTCGTGCAGTGCCCTCCGAGATCTGGAAGTAATTGGACAGATTCACTGATGCTGCGCCCACTGGAACTTCAGGTCCCACTGCAGAGCCCGCATATGCCACCTGGCATGATCGACCAGCAGGATGCAGGAAGGCATGAGGCCCAGCAGCCTCGGGGTCATCCTGACCGAAACCCGGGATAGGGGCTGAAAGATCGGAATCATAGCCCGAATATCCAGGACTCGCTGTTCGGGAGGATAAACCCGAAACCGCGTTGTGTCCAGAACCGATCCGATGAAGAGGAGCTTCTGAGAGGGAATCAGGTGTGACTTTGGAACGTTGATGGAGAACCCCAGCGAATGCAGGAGATCGGCCGTAGTCTGGAGGTGGGAGACGACAGCCTGGGGCGAGCCCGCCTTCAACAGCCAGTCGTCGAGATAGGGGAAGACTGGAACCCCTGATCTGCGCAGATGAGCTGCGACCACCGCCATCACTTTCGTGAACACCCGAGGGGCGCTGGTAAGGCCAAAGGGAAGCACGGTAAACTGAAAGTGCTCGTGGCCTACCGTGAACCGCAGGTAACGCCGGTGGGCCGGCAGGACGGGGATGTGAAAGTAAGCGTCCTGCAAGTCCAACGCTACCATCCAGTCTCCAGGGTCGAGGGCAGACAAGACCTGAGTGAGCGTCAACATTTTGAACTTCTCCTTCCGGAGGAAGCGGTTGACGTTCCTGAGATCCAAGATAGGACGCAGGCCTTTGTCCTTCTTGGGCACCAGAAAGTAGTGGGAATAGCAACCACGACCTACTTCTGGGACAGGAACACACTCGATGGCACCCTTGGCCAAGAGTGCCGAAACTTCCTGTTGGAGAAGAGCCAGGTGATCCTCCGACATGCGATAGTACTGAGGTGGCATGGAGGGAAGGGTAGTCTCGAAGGGGAGGGAGTAGCCCCTTTGGACTATTTGCAAAACCCACCTGTCCGACGTGATGGTGCGCCAGTGGGGGAGGTGATGGCGGATCCTGCCGCCCACTGGCGTTTGATGGCCCTGAAAGGTCGGACTAAGAAGGTTTGGTGGCTGCTGCAGAGGGGGCGGTGGTGGACTGGCCCGCTCGTTGGCCCCCAGAACCACGCCAGTGGTTCCCACGTCCCCAGCCGCGCTGAGACTGTACAGCTTGCGCCGGCCTGTGCCTCTGGGCGGGACGTAGTGGGGCACCCCTTCCGTAGCCACGAAAGGGGCGAAAGGCAGACTGCGCAGGGCGTGTGGTGGAGAGGCCCAAGGACCTGGCCGTAGCCCGTGAGTCCTTAAAGCGCCCCAGTGCGTTGTCTGCCTTGTCGCCGAAAAGGCGACGGCCATCAAAAGGCATGTCCATAAGGGTGGATTGGACATCACCTGAAAAATCCGTCGAACACAACCAGGCGTAGCGTCGAAGGGCTACTGACGTTGAAATCGTCCTGCCAAGTGCGTCGGCGGTATCCAGCCCACAGCGGATGGTAAACTTTGCTGCGTCTCTCCCCTCGGCAACGGCATGGGAGAGTGTGGCCCGGGCCTCCTACGGGCACTGAGGCAGCACCTGCGCCACCGTATCCCACACAGAGTGGGTATAACGGCCCAACAGACATGCGGTGTTTACCGACCGCAGTCTCAAGCTGGCGGAAGAAAACATTTTCTTGCCAAGGTGGTCCAGCTTTTTGGATTCCCTTTCCGGAGGTGTGGTAGGGAAGGCGCCCTTGGACGTGGAGGCTTGGACTACCAAGCTCTCAGGGGAGGGGTGTTGGGAGAGGAAAGTGGGGTCGCCCGGGGCCAGGCGGTGGCGTCGGGCGATCATCCTGTCCACAGGAGCCCCTGTGTTGGGCCTGGACCAAGTGCCCAAAAGGATGTCCGGAAGGGCCTCATTAAATGGGAGCAGGTGCTCCGAAGAGCTCGCCGCCGGCTGAAGCACCTCTGTCAGGAGGTTAGTCCTGACTGCCACCGTAGGAAGCTCGAGGTTGAGAGCCTCGAGCCTCGGCCGCCCTACGCAACACCACTGCGTACGACGCTCCCTCCT
The DNA here is from genome assembly GCA_963921515.1 of Calotriton arnoldi. Classification (NCBI taxonomy): domain Eukaryota; kingdom Metazoa; phylum Chordata; class Amphibia; order Caudata; family Salamandridae; genus Calotriton; species Calotriton arnoldi. Next base: position 1,363,617 of record CAWUFW010004688.1, read on the forward strand.
CCGTAGCCACGGTAGGAGGAGACAACATGCCTCAGTCTGGGGAGGTGTCCAGACCACTGGCCTCCCCCAGTTCCTCTCTCCAGTCCGGATTGTATTCTAACTGGTCAGTCAAAGGGTCACCAGACCCCTCCCAGTCTTCCTCACCCTCTTCTGGCTGCCAATCTGGTTGAAAATAGCCAGGGTGGAACACAGGGACAAAAGTACCCATCGGCGTCGGATCCGGGGTCGGCCGACGCCGGTCCGACTCCGTGTCCACGTCGAGGTGGGAGCCGGGGTCGACGCCGGCTGGGGGTCCAGCCGGCGTCGGCAGCGGACGTGGTGCCGGTGGAGTCGGCGCCGGTGGAGGTGTAATGAGGTCGACCTGCGCCGATCCGGATCCAGGCCTGGATCCAAGGGGGCCCTGCAGTGCAGAGGCTGAAGCCGCCGGCGTCGAAGGCCTAGGGCCCCCAGCCGAGTCCGCAGGGCCCGAAGGCGCGCCGGTGGAGTCGGTCTGCCCAAAGATGGCATGCATCGCTTCGTAAAATTGACGCAGCTGGGCAGGGGTCGCTCCCGGTCCCGGGAAGGCCGGAGTCGACCCTGAAGGCTCCACACGCGGAGCCGCGGGAGTGGCCCCACCCGCACCCTGCGTCGCGTCGGCCGACGGATGATGGGAAGTCGACGAGCAACGATGCTTCTTCGACTTCTTTTTGTGCTTCGACTTACCTGACGCCGAGTGCGAAGACTTAGAAGAGGAGTGATGATGACTCCGCGATCGGTCCCTCGACCTCCCACGCGACCGGGACCTTGCGCGACGCGGAGCCGACTGCCAGGCCTCGAGGAGCTTTCGGGACCGCTCCCGCAAAGACTTCGGGGCCATGGTTCGACAGTCGGAGCACGACTTGGGGTCATGGTCGCGCTCCAGGCAGAAGAGGCACACGTGGTGCGGATCCGTCACCGACATCATTCGGGAACAGGAACCGCAGGCCTTGAAACCGGGCATCCCTCGTGCACCAGGAGTCGGATAAAGGCTCGAAAACAAAGTCGACAAAAGTCGCAAAAACTCAGTCAAAAAGAGACTGGGGGTACCGCTCTTCCCGGATCTGCGCTTGCTGGCGCGGAAAAAGAAAACTGAAGTCAGCGCGCAAGGTCGGCGTCTAAGTAACTTCCGCAACGTCATCCCGGCGACCACGACGCAGACGACAGACGCGGATTCGACCGATGCCACCTTCAGACACGCGGGGGTACTGCTGACGAAAAACTTTCCGGATCCAGTCTGACGCCTGGGGGAGATTCTAAGGTAAGGAATCTATAACTAACTGTTTCTTTCAGATGATAGTTTACACAGTACGCTTAATATGAAGCATGCAGTCATACAGACCATATAGGACATTTTCCCTCTAGTGGTCTCTGAAATAGAAAACACAAAAGCATTTCTGTTAAAGGGTGAATCACACTCCTGATCATGTAATTGTCTCATGCTTGTGCACACTTAGATTATCGTGTGCCAAACGGGGCATGCAGACACGTGAGTTTGCTCCCAGACAACAGACAAGACATTTATATACACACCAATAAAAACACCCATAAATGGTAAATACAATCAAATTATAATAGCCAGTACTGTTAGCATGCACACGCTGGTGTATTTCAAAAAGGTTTGTCATGTTTATGACACCTACATGACTCCTAAAAATTCAGGCTCCATGAGGTAGTGGGGGTGGGGCGATCCCCGTCGTCACACTCTTTAAGAGAATAGAAAACACAGTATCTAACCTTTGTTTCCTAAAGAGAGGACTCAATTATTCTGTTTCCCCAGCACTTACTACACCAAGGGACATCGTCCTCCCTTGCACCTATTCAGCTCCCCGCACTCCTCCGACGATGGCCGGCCCTGAATTGAGCTATCTTTTATGTTTAAGGAGGAAGTCATGTGACCAGCGTCACATGGTCTGTTAAGGAGGAGTGGTTGGGGCTGGCATGCGGGACTGCTGGGAAATGTAGTCCCAACTCCGAATTTCCCTTGGTTCCTAAAGCGAACACCAAGCTCACCTATTGGTGGAGAAGGGGTCACGTGTTTGTGGGAGGTGGTGGGGGGGAGAGGGATGGGTAGATGGGAAATGTAGTCCCATCTCCCCGTATTTGTGGTCTGCGTAATTTACAAATATACATAAGGCTAATGGAAAGTGGTGACACTGTGTAATCGCTTTTGACCCCCCCCGAAAGGGGGTCTAGTTCAACAAACCACATGTCTAAACATTAACTAGTACTTAAATGCAAGGATTCACCATAACTTGGGATGAAAGCACTTAATACTGGCAATAAAGCATATCTACTTTGATCGGAGGTGGCTGTAAATCTCGTTATTTAAATAAAGGATTTACAAGAGAAATATTTATGCATGTTTTACTGGTTTTTGCCTTCATAATAAGATTGCAACATGGAAAACGCCAATTGTACACATCGCCCCCTTGCAAATTGTACACATCGCCCTAGAGGGCATCACATTATGTCCACAAACACATGTAACCATACATCTCATCCCTAAAGGATGAGATCAGGATGCATTATAGGTACACTTTTTTTACAACCTTTAGGCCACAGTAATTGCATTATGGACCCTGCCCCTAGAGGGCGCAACACTCACTGCTGTAGAGCACATGCTTCAGCCTGGGAAGCAGTTTAAAATACCTCAGAAATCCTGGGAGCTATTCTTTTGGAGTCCCACACAACCTGGGTGGGGACTCCTACAATCCTGCAGCTCTCCCCGCACTTAGGGATCCTTTTGGTGGTGACCCCGTCATACTGGGGCCACCACAACGGGGCAAACAAGGCCACAACAGGCCGAAGTTAGCAAGCCCCACCGGGAATTATGGGGTGCTCTTCGGAGGCTTGTGAATAAACAATGAGCGGTTCTCCCGCTGTGATGGGGAGAGCTGCTGCAGTTTTATTTTTGCTGCTGTGCGGCATCATGCTGCGCAGCATGTCCTGCTCTCCTTTTTGTCTTTTTGTTAGGGGTGCCCAGTCCCACCTGAGCACCCCACGTATGGTCCACAATGGGGGGGCAGCCCAGCTCACCCCTGGCTGACCCCCGCCTACTCCCTGCACCAGCAGCGTCTTGTTTGCTGCCTGCGGGGACCAGCAGCGATGTTCTCTGCCTGCCCGCTCCTGCGGACAGAAACCGAGTGATGTGGCTGCCCGCTCCCCCAGACAAAGGCACAGGGAGCGGGCGGGCCAAGCACATCTGGGGGAGTGCGGCGGCGCTCCTCCTACTGCCTTTGGTTCTTGGGCCCAGGGATGGGGTTCTGGGCCCCTTCCTCCTCTTTCCTCTGTTGGAGGATGCGCAATAGTGCTTCCCCACAGTTATGGCGATCAGGGGTCCGGAGATGTGGTCCCGGGCACCCCTGGAATAAAATCAGCCTGAGGGATGGGGTTCCAAGGCTCTGGGGAGCATCGGGGAGGGGGCCACAGGCACACCCTCTCACAGCTCTCTTACTAACAGGATCTTTCCTTGCAGTGCCCCCTGGGCCCTGGTCCACCCCGGGGCGGTGGTACGAAAGCTCCATGCGTTCCGGGCCTCGTTGGGGGTCAAAGGTCACCCAAACTTAAAACTGCTATATCTTGGCCCCTATTGGGCCGATTCGGACAATCTTGGTCTTGTTTTGCTCCTGGTAGTGAGCCCAAGCCACATGAAGCACTTTCTTCCGGCCTCCTGGCATTCAAGGTGAAAAACTTTCCAGGGAGCTGGTTTCACTCGCTCCATGCGCCAGCCTTTCTCCTTGTTTTCCCTCTGTGCCTTTCTCCTCCTTGTGCATAAGCCCACTCTTTCCCCCATCTAGTCCTCAGGGGGTGACCAGCTTCCCTAGTCCTGGGTCTGCCCCCACTGGTCCTGAGGTCAATTAGTCCAGATGGCAGTTAGGGAGGTTCTTCCTTCCAATTGCCGATGGGGTTGGCCTCCAGTCCCAGTGTCCAGCAGAAAAGTACAACCAAGAGAGAGCTCTTCCCCGTGCGCAACACCTTTTAAAAGGGGGCGGAAGGTTCCAGCAGGGATGCACCTTTGGTCTATCCTGTGGTGCCACATCACCTCTCCGCCCCTGTCCAAACCTCCCTGCACAGCCTACTGGGATTTTTCAAAATGTCATCACTCGGGGCCACTTGCCACATCAGCTCTGGGGGTCTCAGCTCCATGCCTCGCTGACACCACTGCTAGGGCCTTCCCCAGCAAACTTCAAAGGAGTCCCCCTCCTGGTTTGGCTCATGCGGTCTGGGCTCCCTCCTTTGTTTAGTGGGCTTGGTAAGGCCTTCCTGGCACAGGATGACAGCCCGCTGATTGATGCAGGGCTGGCCGCCCTATCCCTTTCCTTCTCAGGAGCTGACTTAAGCACTGTTAATTACTCCCTTTGTGAGGGGGAGGCCTTTGTTGCTGCGGCTGAAGAGAAAAGTAATTAACCCAGCCCAGAAGGGTGACAAAAGGCTTGGGCTCCGATCCTGAGCTGAGCCAGAGAAATATAACATTTCTGGATGACCCATAAGAGTACAGTATTTGGACTTTACAGTATTGTTCTTATCACACAGGTTACACTGTACATTGGTAAAACTCTGGTGTCTGTACGCCAAGGGAAAGAGGAGCTGCACTCTAATGCAGCCTTACCCATAAGTGTATAATGGAGTGTCACTGCAGACAAGACAGTAAAGCACACTGCTTTTCCCTATGAGTGTACACTAGCATTATGTGGCCTAACCCACGTCAGTACCCAATCTCACTGAGTCCCTCCTGTGTTAGGCTACCTGGGTGCAGATCTTGGCTGTGCACAACAGGAGTCTCCCACGCGCAAGCCTCACACGTGAGCACACGCATGTGTACACATGTTCACGTGTAACCAGCCATGTGCCCCTAACCCTTGTTGCGTCGCAGTGGCCTAATCTTAAAAGGTGGACACTGGTGGTAAACACACACAGTCCTTTTTGTCATGAGTTTACTGTGGGTGAGTCACAGGTTATGAGGTTCCCCCACAGTAAAAGGTCAAAAAACAGGTTATCAAGAAGAAAAAAATCTGGGCAAATTAGATGGGCAGGACCACCTTCTAACAGACTTGAGGAGAAAGATTCCACATGTTGAAGAAATTCACTTGTTTGATTTTTTAACAGACTTCATCACATTTTATGTGCTGTTGTAGTATAATTTAAATGGCAAACATTTTCAGGGCTCGGCTCATACATGGACTCTTAAAGCCAAGCCAGACCCTTGGCCCGGCTCTGCCACCTCTAATGTACCACAAAGCTAAAGGAGGATCTCTCAATTAAAATATTTCCTATCATCACTCAACTGGTCATGAAGCATGCAGCTTGATGTTTCAGGAGCGCCCGGAGGTGTGCAGCTGTGTTTGAAAAACTCTCACTCGAGACAAATAAACGAAGGCAGAACATTAATTTAATGCTGCGGGGAGAATGAGTGCCTCGAGGCACAGTGTGAAGGGGAGGAAGACTCTGGGAGCGGGAATAAGGAGAAAGCAGGTTAGAGTGATGAAAAGAGGGCAAGAGAGAGAGAGAAAGAAAAAATGCACCTGACAAAATGTGAAAACAAAAACAAACTTGGCCTGAACAAATAATGTTCCATTTACAAATGCGGGGCAGTCGGACAATAACCGATTGGCCTCAAACACTTCAACTTAACTTCTCAGTCGCAGGAGCTAAGATTGTCAAACCCAGTCAGTTCTCGCCATCCAGGACAGACAGGGTCTGGCTCTAGTTCAGGGATAGCTTTGAAGTCTGCTGCTTGCTACGCTGTTAGTCTTTCAAAAGTGGGCACGATAGGATAAGAACAATAAGGACACTTGTGACTCACCTACAGTGGAACTCGGGGAGAAAAGGAACGAAGTGAGCTTGGTGCACCCGAAAGTAACCCCAGGCCCAAGAAACAGGGCCAATGAAAACAATCTGATAGGGGGTGGGGGATGATGGGCCCTAGCAGGGCTTTAAGTGGGCCGGGTCTGTCCGGGTCTGAGCACCGGCAGTTATTTTTAGGGGGCCTCGAAACGGGTCTCTATCGGGCTCTATTTTCGGGCCTCGCACAGGTAGTCCGTTTTCTTTTTTTTTAATTGGACTGTAGTGAGAGCATGCACATCGCTCACTACTGAGAAGTGGAGACGTCATGCCAGGTGAGTCGCATTGTAAGGGAAGGAAATCCTTTAAAGAGAGCCATTTTCTCTCAGGATTTCCCTTCTCTTTTAAAACGCAGGAGCAACATCATAGTGGGATGATTAGGAGAGAGACGACCAGGCGCGCAACGCCCATTGCCCCTGGCTGAGACAGCTTCCCGGGCGCACACAGCAGCACCCGAGTACTTCACAGGTCTTTAAAAGACCATTTGCTTGTAAAAGAGGCTCTGTTGTTTTTCACCCCTTTTTAGAGCCCCTGCATCCCCACTCTGCCTATTGCTGGAAGAATTAGCCTCCCCCAAATTTGGCTCTAGTTGCGCCTCTGGAGATGACCACAGGCAGCCAACTCCAGCACGACCCTGCTCTGACCTTTCACAGTGTCTTGTTTTAGTGCTACGAAAACACACGCTTTGCCTGGCTCACTTAGTTCTTAGTTCTCTTTAATATGGAGATAGTAGCGTTGGAATTACCTTTATATTCCTATACTGTGCTTCACATGGAAATATAGAAGGGCAGGTTCTCACCACCCCAAATTGGCTGTTTGGTATACTCTCTCAAATGTAAGAACTGCAGGTGTTCAGTATCTGTCAGTCACGGCCAATTTAAAGCAGTGTTCCTGGACAAAAGGTTATGTTTCTGAATTAGCGTCTTACACTGAAAAGCTGGTTTACATTTCTTTCGCTGGATCAACCTTTGTTTAAAACACCCCCAGAGAAGGGTGGTGAACTATGGTCCACAAAGAGCAACTGAAAGCTTTCTTGTTCTTTATCAGAAACATCTGCCTGTCAATGGTTATCACCAGCCTTTTCGACCCATTTAGAGGCTGGGTGGATGAGTATAATACGGGGTGTTTAGGATCGGGGGCGGAGGGTGCACGGAAAGAAGGACGGATAGGTGAATAAAGGGCGAGTGGATGGATGGCCAGATGGATGAATGGATAGCTAGATGGATGGATGAATGTATGGATGGATGGAAGGATGAATGGATGCATGGACCAGTACTTAGGATAGGCGGGTGGGCTGATAGATGCTTAGGATAGGTTCTGAGACAGATTTATGGTTGGTTGTATGGGCGGATGGATGGATGAATGGCACAGTACTTAGAATAGGCGGGTGGGCTGATAGATGCTTAGGATAGGTTCTGGGACAGATGTATGTATGGATGTATGGGCGTATGGATGGATGAATGGACCAGTACTTAGGATAGGCGGGTGGGCTGATAGATGCTTAGGATAGGTCCAGGGACACATGTATGGATGGATGGATGGATGGCTGGATGAATGGACCAGTACTTAGGATAGGCGGGTGGGCTGATAGATGCTTAGGATAGGTCCAGGGACACATGTATGGATGGATGGATGGCTGGATGGATGAATGGACCAGTACTTAGAATAGGCGGGTGGGCTGATAGATGCTTAGGGTAGGTTCTGGGACAGATGTATGTATGGATGTATGGGCGTATGGATGGATGGATGGCACAGTGCTTAGGATAGGCGGGTGGGCTGATAGATGCTTAGGATAGGTCCAGGGACACATGTATGTATGTATGGATGGATGGATGGCTGGATGGATGAATGAATGGGTTGCTGGCTGGATGAATGGATGAGTGGATGAATGGATGGATGGAAGGATGAATGGATGAATGGACCAGTACTTAGGATAGGCGGGTGGGCTGATAGATGCTTAGGATAGGTGCAGGGACAGATGTATGTATGTAGGTAGGAATGTATGGATGGATTGAAAGATGGTTGGATGGCGCAGTGCTTAGGATGGATGGATGCAGGGCTTTAAGTGGGCCGGGTCTGAGCACCGGCAGTTATTTTCAGGGGGCCTCGAAATGGGTCTCTATCGGGCTCTATTTTCAGGCCTCGCAAAGGTAGTCCGTTTTTTTTTTTTTTTTATTGGACTGCAGTAAGAGCATGCACATCGATATGCGCATGCTCATTTTGCTCACTACTGAGAAGTGGAGACGTCATGCTAGGTGAGCCGCGTTGTAGGAGGAAGGGAAATCCTTTAAAGAGAGTGTTTTCCGAAGGTAGGATAATAGGAGGGGATTTTCTTAAGCACACAATGCTAGTTATCTTGATTTAGACCACGCCCCTACTTGGATAGGCCACACCCCTTTAAGAGGTTTGCCCCGCCCCTTTTAGAGCACCCCCAGTTTTTTTTTCCCACTTAAAGCACTGGGCCCTAGGATTGACTCGAACCTACAAGCCAAACCTAGGTAACCTTACAAGCTCTGGCCACCGTCCTGGGCAGCCACTGGAGGGTGTAATACACGCCACAGCTTTGGATGGTGCCTGCATCGTACAAATTACAGACAAACTATGTCCGCTGAAGAAGTTATCACGGACAACAGACAACAGTCTTAAATTATGGACCATCCGAGTAAATTTTGTCACCCTAACGGCAACTCATATATTGATAGGAGTGACAATACAAGCCCCCTCAGACTATTTCACTAATTCAATGCATTATTCCTTCCACGCAGGGAGCACCTCTTTACTTTACAGGACATCCCAGACAAACACCTAGCACTTACTGAAACATTTACCAGTCCGTCCTCTGTCAGTCAGATCAGGTCATGCATTCTCGGTTCAGGGCGCTTCCTCAGGAACCTTCAGCTCAGTTCTCAATATTCAAATCTATCTTCATTTCAGGCAAAAGCTGAAACCTGCTTTTTGAGTGATTCTGTCATTGAGGCAGCTACAGTGGTGTACCTGTGCCTTATAAAACACTATAACTTTAACAACACGACATAACAAAATAACAAATGTGGGCCTGGAAATTACCCGTGCGTGCGCAACAAAGCACAAAACGTTTCCATAATCTCTATTTTCAGAATTGTTCATGAAACTGATAACTCACTGTCCAGTAGTGTTAATTCGGAGGGTACAGTTCTGAAGAAATTTATTTAAAGCCCTGAACAAAAAATACAGTTTGCTTGCAATATGAAATGTGCGTAAACTCGTGAGGTTCAAAATGATGTTAATGATCACACATCCAGTGGCTCAACGTAAAATTATCAGCCCCTGAAGAATGTCTTAGGGGCCTCAGACTCCCATAAGTCAGCGCTATTCATAGTCCTGTAGTTGAATATGGGCGTCATGATGAGTGGGGCCTGAGCGGTGCAGGTGCACACATGGCATACTACAATGAGAGAGCAGCAAATTATTTATATTATAGCCTTATACACCGCCGTAGCGGACTATACAGCCCATTAAAGGTCTGGTCCAGCGTTAAAGGCTTGTGCCGAAGGCGAAGGCCTTCAATAAGGGAGCGGGACTTTAATGCCCGGTATAGCTCAGTTACGGAGGGCTAAAAGGCTAATAGAACATTTTGCCACTAGAGGGCAGAATGTTCTAACAAATAAAACAAAGGCCTCACAGAGCCCGAGGGGGTTGAAATCCACTCGGGCTCCATGAAGCGTTTGTTCACAGCAACAGCTGTGAACGGCAACATTGGTATGTTGGAGCTCCGGGCTTCTACCAGCCATTAGAAGACTGAAGCACTCTATTGTCTGAAATGGAGCTCCCAAAATTCCAATGTTCTAATTTAGATTTTAGTTTCTAAGTATTATTTATACTTGGAACGACCACTTCCTTCCAGGTCATTATGACTACTGTTGCCAGTCCAGGACTTTTATGTGATAACCTAAAGCATTCTAAGTGTTGTAGTCTTGTTTTGCATTCCATTGAACTAGTTAAGCTAACACATCTTTAATCAAAGGTTTGTGGGTGAAAAGTTAAAGATTACAGACAGTGCCCGTAATGAGCTGGAGTGAGGTGGTCACATTATTTATACTCCATTGTCTTGAATTAAAAAAATAGGATGCAAATGATAGTTATATACATTGGATGCAGAGATAACAATGAATCTCTAATATAAGAGTGATGGAGACAGACAGCATTAAACTGGTATGGTTGATGAGGGTAATCTGACATAGGGATGTCACGTTTAAACAGATCTGTGTACAACAGCCTAGGGTCCCAATCATCTGCTCTCAAACACATATAACAAAGCGTAGAGATAAGGGCCTCCTTTACACCATATTTACCTGGTCATCTGTGTGAACCCAGATTCATTTTTTATGTCCTTATTGTATCTCCCTTCCCGATCATCAGAGCCAATCTTAAACCAGACTACCTTACATGCTTGCAGCCGAGGAATTATGAAGCTGAGGAATTATGGGATCACAGAAGTGTAGAGTTAGAGAGCTCACAGATCATGCTAAATCCAAACGTAACCACCGTTTGTGGGAAGGTGTTCTAGTCACTAACTGCTGGATGTGTGATGTGTGGACCTCACTTTAATTTTCTTCACTTTGAAACAATATTGGACCTCTTCTAGTAGTGGCTTAATATAGCCTTATAGCCCGAGGTAGAGGGCTATACTGGTCATTAAATGCCCGCTCCATTTTGGCTCGGGCCTTCAATTGCCGGTATAGCTCTGCTATGGCGGGCTATAAGGCTATTAGAACATTCCGCCACTAGAGGGCAGAATGTTCTAACAAAAAAACAAAGGCCTCAGTGAGCCCGAGGGGATTTAAATCCCCTCGGGCTCCATGGGGCCTTGTTCACATCAACACCTGTGAACAATAAACATTGGAATGCTGGAGTTCCAGGCTTTTACCAGCGATTAGAAGCTCGGAGCACTCCATTGTCTTCAATGGCGCTCCCAACATTCCAATGTTCTTATATATATGGGGTAAAGTAACCCCTACCATACATTACAATGTACAATTACAGAGCAGTTCCATGACCATACAGAAGAATAAGTTCCTTTATAAGGTTTTGGAACTCCAAGGTTACCTGCAATATCCTTATGTGCGGCAGGGAATTCAATACATGGTCACACCGTAAGCTTTACCAAAAAACACTTAAATCCTTTCATATGAAAGAGAAAGCATGTGTGCATAAATTAAGTATAACAATAGATTCTCTAGTGCAAAATCAATCACATTAAAAAGCTGCTAGATGTTTGTTGTAAAACGGTATTAGAATAGGTTTAATACAAGTCAGTTGTGGAAAAAAAAAAAAAGGGACAGTAGCTCGGAATACATTTAAACATGCAGAATGATTCTAACTTTCGTATAATAACCAAGGAGTGCAAAAAAAGAAAATGTTGCCATACGTATCTCCTTTCTGTTTGTCACTGTACAGTTAGAAAAACAGAGCAGAAGAAAGAAAAGCAACGTTTTGTGACCTAATCTGCCTTTCCCCTCGGCTGCTGCCACTGGCAGCAGGCACTGTGATGTCAGAACTCAACTATAATAAGTTATTACAGTTGAGCGGCTATGTCATTTCTTTATAATAAGTGACTGGGTGCGTCACAAGTCGCTTATACCAAAGAAATTAGAGACTGTTTTAGACAGGGACTGCAGAAACCCATGTATTCTAAAGTGATCACATCCTTCAGTCTTGCTTCAAACCATCACCCATCCTGGACTCCTACTTTGCACTGTATGCACCCTGTCTACAGTAAACGTCCTTCTTGCTCTGGTCCCTCTTAAGCTGCATTTACCTTCAGACTTGGCTGGGAGTGGAGCGTGGTCACCAAGTTGTGCAGGGTGTCAAATCCCAGCTTGATGTTGAAGCGCCTCTTCTGCTCCGCTGAGATGTGTGTGATGCGACGGGTTTCCATCTAAGAGAAGGAAAAAATCATTTAATCATGACTCCTGTAGAAAACTTGTCAGTCAGGCTTGAGTCAGTCAATCACGGTGGGTCATCGGAGACAAAGGCAAGGATCCTACTATGATTGCAGTTAAATCATAATCCCAGGAATTGTCTCCAAATAAATTATCATACCCAATAAGGTCTTCATAATGCAGTCTCAATACTTGTGCAAAGTGGAGTGAGGGCTACTGCCTCACTCACCTGATGGGGAGGACAAATGAGGCTCCCAAAGCTATGCTTATGAAGAATGCGGAGTGCCTCAAAGTAATTTCCGTGAAGCTCTCCACCAACGTGGGGGGAGTAAGGAAGTCCGATTTATGAAGAGGGGGGGACACTAGGAGCTGATTATTAGGTCCAGTGACCGGTGCTCCCGAAAGGCAATTAGTACACAAAGGGAGTCACTGTTCCTTGTAAGAGGTAAAGGAAGAGATGGAGAGTACTTTTCTCGTGTGCTACTCTATCTGTGGGGGACAGTGTGTCCTCATCATGATGCCCTCACACACCCCGAAGGATGTCATGCTTCATCATTGGGCTTTGCTCCTCGTCGGGCCGGCGCTGCAATGCCCTACGGGTCCCCCGAAGGGTCTCTTTTTCAGAGATCTTTTGATGAAGCCGTATGGGTGCGTGAGTGTGAGTGGCAGTGAAATCTAAAGTGCTGTGTTAAAAAATGACTGGAGGGGGAGTGAGTACTTTTATTAGGGTGATCCTTCTGTCATTGTTAAAAAACAAAGTGTGTGGTGCTGCTCTAAGGGGTATTATGTCCCTTTGTAGCTAGGTAAGATATATGTCCCTAATGGACATATATGACGGTCAACATGTTTCGCGCTATGTGTGGCCTCAGAAGGAGATCCAGAGCGCTTCGTCAGGACCAATGATAGTTCTATTATGGTATCAGCGGCAGCCTGAACTAGTGCCACCGGATTGTAGAAGGGAGTAGCACTTCTGAAATGAAAAAAGTGTGAGACAAAAGTATAGAGACATAAATATTTTTATGGTAGTTTATGTTGTCTGGGTCATCCATTGGAGGGCCTTGTGCGCGTTACCCTTAGCGTGAGTCTTATCACTATAGAGAGGCGTGGGTGCACGTAAACTAACAGTGTTGTGATTTCTTTAAAAAGAATTTTAATATCAGCGTAGTGACAGACATACATAAAATAGGAATAAGATCAATGATTAAATTGAGTCAGGGTTATGCTATATCCATATGTTTATCCAGTCATTCATACATTTCTCCTGGTCTAATATCGACGTGGGCGTGATTTAAACCAAAAGGGCTCATTAATCAGGTAGGTGAATGAACCATTGGTGTCTAGGTAGATAATACCAAAGGGCCCCACCATTGATGACAAAGCTCGAGACACTGTTATAGCCGTTCTTTACAAAATACATCATGTTCCTCACCCCTTAGTATTAGAATTAGGACCTCATGAGATCAGTGAGGGCACTCGGGAGCTGTGGATGAAAAGAGACAATACATAGAGTTATGAGGCTTTGCTGTGCCTCACTGTCTGGGTCAATAAAGTTGGAAAGCTGTTTTTCACGTTGTGGAAGCCAGAAACGCTCCTCGCATGCTAGAAGGGTTTACCCTTTTCCCGTATGGAAAATGACAGTACATAGAATTATAAACTTTGTGAGGCTTCGTTGTGCCCCATGTTTCAGTCAAAGAAAAAGAAAAAAGAAAATAAAAATTTCTCAAAGAAAAGTATTCTGAAAACCAGAGAAATGTGGATGAAAAAGAAACATAATATGGAGTTGTGAGGCTTCGTTGTGCCCCGCTGTTTATGTAAATGAAGTTGTTAAGAAAACCAAAGTGCTGTTTTTAATTTGCGGAAGTCAGAAACGATCCTCGCATGCTATAAGGGTTTTACCCTTTTCTGTAAATGGAAAACGACAGTACATAAAATTATGAGGCTTTGTTGTGCCCCACTGTTTTAGTCGAAGAAAATTATTTTGAAAGCCAGAGAACCGATTGTAAGTTGCGGAAGCTTGAGAAACTCCTCGCATTCTAAAGGGTTTCCCTTTCCAGTTTACTCACGGTTCTCCCGTAGTTGCAGGGCCGATCCACCTGCGTGCCTCTCGCCATCTCCGCCGGTAATGAGAGGATGGCCCTTGCCCCTTATATAGGGGAGGTGTGCTTCCGGTTAGGTAGTTAATTGCACGTTAATTGGCAAATGTGTGATATGAACAGTGGGTGCCATCTTGGAGTGGGGTTATCATAGTTATCTGTTATATTGACGGTGTTACATCTCAGACCATAATATTAATATCGAGTGTTTGATATCAACTTATTGTAGCGTTTCAGAAAGAAGCCTTTATAAAGGTTCATTGTGTGAGTAGTTGAAAGGCTCGCCCGTAGATTTGGCAGATATGTGGTACGAACCAAGGGCGCCATTTTTGAGTGGTGTGGTTATCTCTTGTCTGTTATACTATACGGTGTGGATTGTCCAACCGGTTTTTTAGATACATAAAGTTTGATGGTGATTGCTCAGAGTATCAGAGAAGGCCTGTATTAAGGAATGGTGATATGTGTATGTTGGATACAGAGTATACGGTCGCCACTTGGAGTAGTCTAAATATGGTTTCAACAGATGAATTGTTCTTGCATGTCCCTGAGGAGGTGTATTTTGTGAACTGTTAGTGGTCTCTCATGTGTGACAACCTACACACCACAATCTAATCAAGTAAAGAAAATCCTATTAAAACACTAGAACATTCTGAACGCAGGAGAAATGCAACTGGAGCGCCCAAAATTCGCTTTCAGACGCACACAGAATATAAAAGACATTGTCGTCCACACGAGACCACAGAGAAAACAGCTGGACAACCAAAGGACACTGTGGGATCTCCCATCAGTCAAAGGGCACTATCCATGTGGAACCTGTAATATTTGCCCTTTAACAACACACACCAAAACTCTCCAATTGAACAACCAAGAGTGGACACAGAAGAAACATACAAACTGTGTCTACATGGTGAGATGTCCTTGCAACCTCCTATATATAGGAATGACAACCAGAGCCGTGAGGACAAGAGTGAACGAACACAGAAGCAACATACGGAGTAAAAGAAACACCACCAAAATGAGCAGGCACTACATTGAAACAGGTCATACACCAGATCAAATGAGGAGGACTGTCATCGAGTCCAACTCTTCATGGTCTAATAGGACACTATTCCAAAAGGAACAAAGATGGGTCCACCGCCACTGGACAAATACCCATGGTCTAAACGACGAAATACCATGGATTGAGGTAGTGTAGACTAAGAACTATCTCCCTACAAAATTCTACTCTTCCTACCCCTGCAGACAAAACCACAACAATGATATGTGAACTATAGAGACCACTAACAGTTCACAAAATACACCTCCTCCGGGACATGCAAGAACAATTCGTCTGTTTAAACCATATTTAGACTACTCCAAGTGGCGACCGTATACTCTGTATCCAACATACACATATCACCATTCCTTAATACAGGCCTTCTCTGATACTCTGAGCAATCACCATCAAACTTTATGTATCTAAAAAACCGGTTGGACAATCCACACCGTATAATATAACAGACAAGAGATAACCACACCACTCAAAAATGGCGCCCTTGGTTCGTACCACATATCTGCC
Organism: Calotriton arnoldi; assembly: GCA_963921515.1. Taxonomy (NCBI): domain Eukaryota; kingdom Metazoa; phylum Chordata; class Amphibia; order Caudata; family Salamandridae; genus Calotriton; species Calotriton arnoldi. The sequence goes on from CAWUFW010004688.1 coordinate 1,379,048, forward strand.
AAATCTACGGGCGAGCCTTTCAACTACTCACACTATCAACCTTTATAAAGGCTTCTTTCTGAAACGCTACAATAAGTTAATATCAAACACTCGATATTAATATTATGGTCTGAGATGTAACACCGTCAATATAACAGATAACTATGATAACCCCACTCCAAGATGGCACCCACTGTTCATATCACACATTTGCCAATTAACGTGCAATTAACTAACTAACCGGAAGCACACCTCCCCTATATAAGGGGCAAGGGCATCCTCTCATTACCGGCGGAGACGGCGAGAGGCACGCAGGTGGATCGGCCCTGCAACTACGGGAGAACCATGAGTAAACTGGAAAGGGGAAACCCTTTAGAATGCGAGGAGTTTCTCAAGCTTCCGCAACTTACAATCGGTTCTCTGGCTTTCAAAATAATTTTCTTCGACTAAAACAGTGGGGCACAACAAAGCCTCATAATTTTATGTACTGTCGTTTTCCATTTACAGAAAAGGGTAAAACCCTTATAGCATGCGAGGATCGTTTCTGACTTCCGCAAATTAAAAACAGCACTTTGGTTTTCTTAACAACTTCATTTACATAAACAGCGGGGCACAACGAAGCCTCACAACTCTATATTATGTTTCTTTTTCATCCACATTTCTCTGGTTTTCAGAATACTTTTCTTTGAGAATTTTTTATTTTCTTTTTCTTTTTCTTTGACTGAAACATGGGGCACAACGAAGCCTATATATATGGAGCATGGACACTGGACCATTAATGGCTCCTGGGTCCCACCTTCCTTTTTTGTTGATAAAGTAGTAGCACAGCGGTTCAGCCGAGGGACCCTATTTCTTTTCTATCCCTGCCTTTTTCTTTCATTTTCTTCTTCTTTTTCCTTTTCTTACATACAAGTCTCGTTTTTTACCCTGGTAATGGGTGACCACTAGGGACACACACTCAATGGCATAGTTTCCCTCCTACCCGTTTAGATTTCCATACTCAGGATGGGTCAGAGTGTTTTTACTTTACTGCATACTCTTTGGCTTATGGTTTTAATATACATGAGTCGACTCCATTGTTTAGCCTGCCCCCTTTTTACCTACTTTTTGGTACTCCCTTCTTTCTTAGTAAGGTTCAGGTAGTAGAGGGGCCCTATGCGTGATGACATAACGCTTAACGTTGGTATGCCTGCACTCTAAGTTGGTGCTTATTGACATACGCATACTCTGCGCATATTTTGCTTGCTTTAGTTGCTGTCATGACGACCATTTTCCCTCCGGTGCGCTCATGTGCAGGGGAGCAGTTACTTATCTGTGCGCATGCGCACTGTAGGACTTCATTAGCGCATGCGCACTCCTCACCAGCATCACAGCGTGTCCCGGAAAGAGGGCACGCCCAGGCTCCATTGGGTTGTTGGACTATATTTAGCCCCCGCCCTGCCGCCACCATCCGACTAACGGCAGGCAGCTGGACGGGCGAGATACGTATGACCTGGCACTCTATAATACATGTGGGTAAGAAATACGGGTTTGTGAGGCAAAGTTTTCCTAACGCCTTCGGTGTCTTGCTAGACATTTGTGGAATCTCTCATTTGGTCATTAATCATTGAGGAGATTATTTTTACTTGTCTCGTATGTTCTAGTCTTTGTTTGTATGTATTGTTGTGCACACGGTTGTGGCACACTACGTGGCATTAAGCTAGTCTAATGCACACTTTCTGTTTGTTTCTTTCCTAGGTCCAGTCAGGAGCAGCTCACTGGCCCGCCCTGATTGATATTGTGGGTACTTACTTTTTAATTCACGTGCACTTCACAACATTTTTACTATCTTGGTCCTGAGGAAGCGCCAATGACCTTTTCGGCAACATAGGCGCGAAACATGTAGACCTATTACTCCTGGGCATAATGTGCCCACTGGGACTATACCATATTTTTGGTTCTTACTCTGCCAAGGGATCTACTACATCTGATACCTCTTTTTGAGAGTTCACCTGGCAGTTTTAACCTATTATGCACGCACTCCTTTTACTCCAGTTATACTCCCACATAGGACCCACGTCTCCCCTGCCCCCACACACCCGCATGCACCATCCGGCGATATAAAAAGATCTCCGACAAAGTGACCCTTCGGGGACCCGTAGGGAATTGCAGCGCCGGCCCTACGAGGAGCAAACGCCCGATGATGAAGCATGACACCCTTCGGGGTGTGTGAGGGCAACAGTTGATAAGACTTGTTCTTTCCCTTTCACTGGTGGGCCCTCTTTTTCCTAGGAGTCTGTTTCTTTCCTTCTCTTTTCTTAAGGCGCATGGGTGACTTTTTGCACCCTGCATCAGGAACAGTGTCCTCCTTTTGTTTAAATGCATTATATATGGAGCATGGACACTGGACCATTAATGGCTCCTGGGTCCCCCCTTCCTTTTTTGTTGATAAACTAAACGACGAAATACCATGGATTGAGGTAGTGTAGACTAAGAACTATCTCCCTACAAAATTCTACTCTTCCTACCCCTGCAGACAAAACCACAACAATGATATGTGAACTATAGAGACCACTAACAGTTCACAAAATACACCTCCTCCGGGACATGCAAGAACAATTCGTCTGTTTAAACCATATTTAGACTACTCCAAGTGGCGACCGTATACTCTGTATCCAACATACACATATCACCATTCCTTAATACAGGCCTTCTCTGATACTCTGAGCAATCACCATCAAACTTTATGTATCTAAAAACCGGTTGGACAATCCACACCGTATAATATAACAGACAAGAGATAACCACACCACTCAAAAATGGCGCCCTTGGTTCGTACCACATATCTGCCAAATCTACGGGCGAGCCTTTCAACTACTCACATTATCAACCTTTATAAAGGCTTCTTTCTGAAACGCTACAATAAGTTAATATCAAACACTCCATATTAATATTATGGTCTGAGATGTAACACCGTCAATATAACAGATAACTATGATAACCCCACTCCAAGATGGCACCCACTGTTCATATCACACATTTGCCAATAAACGTGCAATTAACTAACTAACCGGAAGCACACCTCCCTATATAAGGGGCAAGGGCCATCCTCTCATTACCGGCGGAGACGGCGAGAGGCACGCAGGTGGATCGGCCCTGCAACTACGGGAGAACCATGAGTAAACTGGAAAGGGGAAACCCTTTAGAATGCGAGGAGTTTCTCAAGCTTCCGCAACTTACAATCGGTTCTCTGGCTTTCAAAATAATTTTCTTCGACTAAAACAGTGGGGCACAACAAAGCCTCATAATTTTATGTACTGTCGTTTTCCATTTACAGAAAAGGGTAAAACCCTTATTGCATGCGAGGATCGTTTCTGACTTCCGCAAATTAAAAACAGCACTTTGGTTTTCTTAACAACTTCATTTACATAAACAGCGGGGCACAACGAAGCCTCACAACTCTATATTATGTTTCTTTTTCATCCACATTTCTCTGGTTTTCAGAATACTTTTCTTTGAGAATTTTTTATTTTCTTTTTTCTTTTTCTTTGACTGAAACATGGGGCACAACGAAGCCTATATATATGGAGCATGGACACTGGACCATTAATGGCTCCTGGGTCCCCCCTTCCTTTTTGTTGATAAAGTAGTAGCACAGCGGTTCACCCGAGGGACCCTATTTCTTTTCTATCCCTGCCTTTTCTTTCGTTTTCTTCTTCTTTTTCCTTTTCTTACATACGAGTCTCGTTTTTTACCCTGGTAATGGGTGACCACTAGGGACACACACTCAATGGCATAGTTTCCCCTCCTACCCGTTTAGATTTCCATACTCAGGATGGGTCAGAGTGTTTTTACTTTACTGCATACTCTTTGGCTTATGGTTTTAATATACATGAGTCGACTCCATTGTTTAGCCTGCCCCTTTTTACCTACTTTTTGGTACTCCCTTCTTTCTTAGTAAGGTTCAGGTAGTAGAGGGGCCCTATGCGTGATGACATAACTCTTAACGTTGGTATGCCTGCACTCTAAGTTGGTGCTTATTGACATACGCATACTCTGCGCATATTTTGCTTGCTTTAGTTGCTGTCATGACGACCATTTTCCCCTCCGGTGCGCTCATGTGCAGGGGAGCAGTTACTTATCTGTGCGCATGCGCACTGTAGGACTTCATTAGCGCATGCGCACTCCTCACCAGCATCACAGCGTGTCCCGGAAAGAGGGCACGCCCAGGCTCCATTGGGTTGTTGGACTATATTTAGCCCCCGCCCTGCCGCCACCATCCGACTAACGGCAGGCAGCTGGACGGGCGAGATACGTATGACCTTTCACTCTATAATACATGTGGGTAAGAAATACGGGTTTGTGAGGCAAAGTTTTCCTAACGCCTTCGGTGTCTTGCTAGACATTTGTGGAATCTCTCATTTGGTCATTAATCATTGAGGAGATTATTTTTACTTGTCTCGTATGTTCTAGTCTTTGTTTGTATGTATTGTTGTGCACACGGTTGTGGCACACTACGTGGCATTAAGCTAGTCTAATGCACACTTTCTGTTTGTTTCTTTCCTAGGTCCAGTCAGGAGCAGCTCACTGGCCCGCCCTGATTGATATTGTGGTTACTTACTTTTTAATTCACGTGCACTTCACAACATTTTTACTATCTTGGTCCTGAGGAAGCGCCAATGACCTTTTCGGCAACATAGGCGCGAAACATGTAGACCTATTACTCCTGGGCATAATGTGCCCACTGGGACTATACCATATTTTTGGTTCTTACTCTGCCAAGGGATCTACTACATCTGATACCTCTTTTTTGAGAGTTCACCTGGCAGTTTTAACCTATTATGCACGCACTCCTTTTACTCCAGTTATACTCCCACATAGGACCCACGTCTCCCCTGCCCCCACACACCCGCATGCACCATCCGGCGATATAAAAAAGATCTCCGACAAAGTGACCCTTCGGGGGACCCGTAGGGAATTGCAGCGCCGGCCCTACGAGGAGCAAACGCCCGATGATGAAGCATGACACCCTTCGGGGTGTGTGAGGGCAACAGTTGATAAGACTTGTTCTTTCCCTTTCACTGGTGGGCCCTCTTTTTCCTAGGAGTCTGTTTCTTTCCTTCTCTTTTCTTAAGGCGCATGGGTGACTTTTTGCACCCTGCATCAGGAACAGTGTCCTCCTTTTGTTTAAATGCATTATATATGGAGCATGGACACTGGACCATTAATGGCTCCTGGGTCCCCCCTTCCTTTTTTGTTGATAAACTAAACGACGAAATACCATGGATTGAGGTAGTGTAGACTAAGAACTATCTCCCTACAAAATTCTACTCTTCCTACCCCTGCAGACAAAACCACAACAATGAAATGTGAACTATAGAGACCACTAACAGTTCACAAAATACACCTCCTCCGGGACATGCAAGAACAATTCGTCTGTTTAAACCATATTTAGACTACTCCAAGTGGCGACCGTATACTCTGTATCCAACATACACATATCACCATTCCTTAATACAGGCCTTCTCTGATACTCTGAGCAATCACCATCAAACTTTATGTATCTAAAAACCGGTTGGACAATCCACACCGTATAATATAACAGACAAGAGATAACCACACCACTCAAAAATGGCGCCCTTGGTTCGTACCACATATCTGCCAAATCTACGGGCGAGCCTTTCAACTACTCACATTATCAACCTTTATAAAGGCTTCTTTCTGAAACGCTACAATAAGTTAATATCAAACACTCCATATTAATATTATGGTCTGAGATGTAACACCGTCAATATAACAGATAACTATGATAACCCCACTCCAAGATGGCACCCACTGTTCATATCACACATTTGCCAATAAACGTGCAATTAACTAACTAACCGGAAGCACACCTCCCCTATATAAGGGGCAAGGGCCATCCTCTCATTACCGGCGGAGACGGCGAGAGGCACGCAGGTGGATCGGCCCTGCAACTACGGGAGAACCATGAGTAAACTGGAAAGGGGAAACCCTTTAGAATGCGAGGAGTTTCTCAAGCTTCCGCAACTTACAATCGGTTCTCTGGCTTTCAAAATAATTTTCTTCGACTAAAACAGTGGGGCACAACAAAGCCTCATAATTTTATGTACTGTCGTTTTCCATTTACAGAAAAGGGTAAAACCCTTATAGCATGCGAGGATCGTTTCTGACTTCCGCAAATTAAAAACAGCACTTTGGTTTTCTTAACAACTTCATTTACATAAACAGCGGGGCACAACGAAGCCTCACAACTCTATATTATGTTTCTTTTTCATCCACATTTCTCTGGTTTTCAGAATACTTTTCTTTGAGAATTTTTTATTTTCTTTTTTCTTTTTCTTTGACTGAAACATGGGGCACAACGAAGCCTATATATATGGAGCATGGACACTGGACCATTAATGGCTCCTGGGTCCCCCCCCTTCCTTTTTTGTTGATAAAGTAGTAGCACAGCGGTTCACCCGAGGGACCCTATTTCTTTTCTATCCCTGCCTTTTTCTTTCGTTTTCTTCTTCTTTTTCCTTTTCTTACATACGAGTCTCGTTTTTTACCCTGGTAATGGGTGACCACTAGGGACACACACTCAATGGCATAGTTTCCCCTCCTACCCGTTTAGATTTCCATACTCAGGATGGGTCAGAGTGTTTTTACTTTACTGCATACTCTTTGGCTTATGGTTTTAATATACATGAGTCGACTCCATTGTTTAGCCTGCCCCCTTTTTACCTACTTTTTGGTACTCCCTTCTTTCTTAGTAAGGTTCAGGTAGTAGAGGGGCCCTATGCGTGATGACATAACTCTTAACGTTGGTATGCCTGCACTCTAAGTTGGTGCTTATTGACATACGCATACTCTGCGCATATTTTGCTTGCTTTAGTTGCTGTCATGACGACCATTTTCCCTCCGGTGCGCTCATGTGCAGGGGAGCAGTTACTTATCTGTGCGCATGCGCACTGTAGGACTTCATTAGCGCATGCGCACTCCTCACCAGCATCACAGCGTGTCCCGGAAAGAGGGCACGCCCAGGCTCCATTGGGTTGTTGGACTATATTTAGCCCTCGCCCTGCCGCCACCATCCGACTAACGGCAGGCAGCTGGACGGGCGAGATACGTATGACCTTTCACTCTATAATACATGTGGGTAAGAAATACGGGTTTGTGAGGCAAAGTTTTCCTAACGCCTTCGGTGTCTTGCTAGACATTTGTGGAATCTCTCATTTGGTCATTAATCATTGAGGAGATTATTTTTACTTGTCTCGTATGTTCTAGTCTTTGTTTGTATGTATTGTTGTGCACACGGTTGTGGCACACTACGTGGCATTAAGCTAGTCTAATGCACACTTTCTGTTTGTTTCTTTCCTAGGTCCAGTCAGGAGCAGCTCACTGGCCCGCCCTGATTGATATTGTGGTTACTTACTTTTTAATTCACGTGCACTTCACAACATTTTTACTATCTTGGTCCTGAGGAAGCGCCAATGACCTTTTCGGCAACATAGGCGCGAAACATGTAGACCTATTACTCCTGGGCATAATGTGCCCACTGGGACTATACCATATTTTTGGTTCTTACTCTGCCAAGGGATCTACTACATCTGATACCTCTTTTTGAGAGTTCACCTGGCAGTTTTAACCTATTATGCACGCACTCCTTTTACTCCAGTTATACTCCCACATAGGACCCACGTCTCCCCTGCCCCCACACACCCGCATGCACCATCCGGCGATATAAAAAGATCTCCGACAAAGTGACCCTTCGGGGGACCCGTAGGGGAATTGCAGCGCCGGCCCTACGAGGAGCAAACGCCCGATGATGAAGCATGACACCCTTCGGGGTGTGTGAGGGCAACAGTTGATAAGACTTGTTCTTTCCCTTTCACTGGTGGGCCCTCTTTTTCCTAGGAGTCTGTTTCTTTCCTTCTCTTTTCTTAAGGCGCATGGGTGACTTTTTGCACCCTGCATCAGGAACAGTGTCCTCCTTTTGTTTAAATGCATTATATATGGAGCATGGACACTGGACCATTAATGGCTCCTGGGTCCCCCCTTCCTTTTTTGTTGATAAACTAAACGACGAAATACCATGGATTGAGGTAGTGTAGACTAAGAACTATCTCCCTACAAAATTCTACTCTTCCTACCCCTGCAGACAAAACCACAACAATGATATGTGAACTATAGAGACCACTAACAGTTCACAAAATACACCTCCTCCGGGACATGCAAGAACAATTCGTCTGTTTAAACCAGATTTAGACTACTCCAAGTGGCGACCGTATACTCTGTATCCAACATACACATATCACCATTCCTTAATACAGGCCTTCTCTGATACTCTGAGCAATCACCATCAAACTTTATGTATCTAAAAAACCGGTTGGACAATCCACACCGTATAATATAACAGACAAGAGATAACCACACCACTCAAAAATGGCGCCCTTGGTTCGTACCACATATCTGCCAAATCTACGGGCGAGCCTTTCAACTACTCACATTATCAACCTTTATAAAGGCTTCTTTCTGAAACGCTACAATAAGTTAATATCAAACACTCCATATTAATATTATGGTCTGAGATGTAACACCGTCAATATAACAGATAACTATGATAACCCCACTCCAAGATGGCACCCACTGTTCATATCACACATTTGCCAATAAACGTGCAATTAACTAACTAACCGGAAGCACACCTCCCTATATAAGGGGCAAGGGCCATCCTCTCATTACCGGCGGAGACGGCGAGAGGCACGCAGGTGGATCGGCCCTGCAACTACGGGAGAACCATGAGTAAACTGGAAAGGGGAAACCCTTTAGAATGCGAGGAGTTTCTCAAGCTTCCGCAACTTACAATCGGTTCTCTGGCTTTCAAAATAATTTTCTTCGACTAAAACAGTGGGGCACAACAAAGCCTCATAATTTTATGTACTGTCGTTTTCCATTTACAGAAAAGGGTAAAACCCTTATAGCATGCGAGGATCGTTTCTGACTTCCGCAAATTAAAAACAGCACTTTGGTTTTCTTAACAACTTCATTTACATAAACAGCGGGGCACAACGAAGCCTCACAACTCTATATTATGTTTCTTTTTCATCCACATTTCTCTGGTTTTCAGAATACTTTTCTTTGAGAATTTTTTATTTTCTTTTTTCTTTTTCTTCGACTGAAACATGGGGCACAACGAAGCCTCATAAAGTTTATAATCCTATGTACTGTCATTTTCCAAACAGGAAAAGGGTAAACCCTTCTAGCATGCGAGGAGCGTTTCTGGCTTCCAGAACGTGAAAAACAGCTTTCCAACTTTATTGACCCAGACAGTGAGGCACAGCAAAGCCTCATAACTCTATGTATTGTCTCTTTTCATCCACAGCTCCCGAGTGCCCTCACTGATCTCATAAGGTCCTACTTCTAATACTAAGGGGTGAGGAACATGATGTATTTTGTAAAGAATGGCTGTAACAGTGTCTCGAGCTTTGTCATCAATGGTGGGGCCCTTTGGTATTATCTACCTAGACACCAATGGTTCATTCACCTACCTGATTAATGAGCCCTTTTGGTTTAAATCACGCCCACGTCGATATTAGACCAGGAGTAATGTATGAATGACTGGATAAACATATGGATATAGCATAACCCTGACACAATTTAATCATTGATCTTATTCCTATTTTATGTATGTCTGTCACTACGCTGATATTAAAATTCTTTTTAAAGAAATCACAACACTGTTAGTTTACGTGCACCCACGCCTCTCTATAGCGATAAGACTCACGCTAAGGGTAACGCGCACAAGGCCCTCCAATGGATGACCCAGACAACATTGACTACCATAAAAATATTTATGTCTCTATACTTTTGACTCACACTTTTTTCATTTCAGAAGTGCTACTCCCTTCTACAATCCGGTGGCACTAGTTCAGGCCGCCGCTGATACCGTAATAGAACTATCATTTGTCCTGACGAAGCGCTCTGGATCTCCTTCTGAGGCCACACATAGCGCGAAACATGTTGACCGTAATATATGTCCATTAGGGACATATATCTTACCTAGCTACAGCGGGACATAATACCCCTTAGAGCAGCACCACACACTTTGTTTTTTAACAATGACAGAGGGATCGCCCTAATAAAAGTACTCACTCCCCCTCCAGTCATTTTTTAACACACCACTTTAGATTTCACTGCCACTCACACCCACGCACCCATACGGCTTAAATCGAAAGATCTCCGAAAAAGAGACCCTTCGGGGGACCCGTAGGGCATTGCAGCGCCGGCCCGACGAGGAGCAAAGCCCAATGATGAAGCATGACATCCTTCGGGGTGTGTGAGGGCATCATGATGAGGACACACTGTCCCCCACAGATAGAGTAGCACACTACAAAAGTACTCTCCATCTCTTCCTTTACCTCTTTCAAGGGAGTAAGGAAGTGCCATTACAATGTCACAATCAGGCACATGAACCTCAACAGATGAAAAGGAGCATACCTCACCTCCTTGTACAACACTCATCTCAAACTAGGTGAATTCTGAAACTCCCACCCCCTCCCCCACTTCTTCTGAAACACTATCATCAAAACAGTAGCACTTCAGCAGCAATCCCACAGTTACTGTAACAACCTTCTACACTCTGCTACTCATGCTTCCACCCCTCAAGCAACCAAGGAACATTGTCTACCCAGGTAGTCAATGCTGCACTTTGCTTCAGGGTAAGTAAGGACACCAGCACCTCTTTTTGCTACTGGTGACCACAATCCATCCTAACTACTTGCTGCTCCTATAAAGTATTACCAAGACCCTTTTCCGGTGGTTCTCTTTCCACTCTGGATATCACATCGTCTTCAAAAAGGATATCTCCAGATCCCCTTCACTCCCAGTCTCTTGAGGGACTCCACAAGGCTCCAACCATATACCAATTGTCTTCAATCTTTATGTGAAGCCTCTTTAGTGCTCAGTTAACTACCCCACCACTCTCTGCCTTTACAGCCCATTAGTAAGCTAAAACACTCACCTTTACTGCACGATTTAATTAGCACAAGCAAATCCCAGCTTCCATCTCATTTAACTGAGCATGGCAGCCGTAAAGCTGAACTACACCAACATATCGGAATGTGTTCTCCTTCTTGGGTTAACTCATGAAAATCAAATTCTGTTGTCTCTATCTGGCATGAACCTTGGGCTATCACCCTCACTCTTGTGCAATATTTCATATCTACATATCACAGATCTGCACTGGCTCTCCTCCTCTTCAGCCTGCATCAAATGGAAAATATACTGAAGTTTCCAAAAAGACTTCAACACCTGCAAACCAGATGAGTTTGCCACCAAGCGTATGATCTTCAAACAAGGCATTTTTCTGCTATGTGCCAAAACTGTGGAATGATTTTCCACTGCACCCCATCCTTAGTATATTGCAGGAATAATTTACAAACATTTTTGGTCTGGCATTTACTGTCACTCCCAGCTCAGCTAAGGACTCCCCTTCAGTAGAGGACCCTTATAACAAGTAATCTAGCCACAGCATAATATCAATCAATCAATTAACACCGATCAATGAATAACTCAGATGTACAACAATGGGACAGCCGTGAAACCTTTGTGACACTTTACAAATGTAAAGAATAATAACTGAATGATAAATTCAGTTACATAACCTACAAAAACCTCTGCAAGTGTACTATGTTTACTCAATTTTTTGTATCCCTACAGCGGTTGTTGACCTCTGAAGACAGGTTTGCGCTTAACAAATAACTTGTAAATATAGAATAAAGACATATATGAAGAAGACTGCTTAACACCCTACTTAGTTGTAAAAGCTCTAAATCTGCCAAGGTCTTGAGCATCATTCTGTAAAATGCGTTACAGCTACACTCTCCAATCTTGGGTGCTTCCGAGACCACCATATAGGACTCACCCTGATCGACGCTGGTCTGCCAGGGCTAGAAAAAGAAGGCTGAAGTCCCAAGGACAGAGTAGGGGACACCGATCCAGAACTCCGCCTGCTGTCACCTGGAGGAGAGGAAACACACACAATGAAAAAAAAGGGGAAGATATGAGGGTCTTAAAAGGAGAAAGGCAAGTTCTGAAATTGGTCACACTGCATGCACGAAATGTTTAATCTCAGATTACTCCAGCTTTATAGATAGGGTATGACCGCCAAGATTTAGGATTCCACCCTTCCACTAATGTGTGTGTGCGAGTCTAACAGTTGTATGATTGACCTGTGGTGAAGTAGTATGTTATATTAGTGTAGGCAGTAATGATCTTCTCAATCATCTAAACAGAGAAGAGAGATTAGATTCAGTGCCCCTTGACAGCAGGGTTGATACACAATCAACTGCATTCTTGTGCTGAGGTAATGTATTTGGGTTGGATGGACTACCCATCAATATTTGCTTTCTGTGGTTCTCTGATAAGGATCCTAGGTTATGGTTGCTCATACTCATGCCAATTAGTCAAATTGCACTGGAAGCCTAGATAGCTTCATTCTAAAAGGTGTAATGTTTTTATTTAGAAGGGGGAGTGTGCTATTTTGCAAATTCATTTGTTGTACTTCATAAACCCAGATCTTATTCTACTGCATAATATGTACAATCATATTCCTCACCATCACAGGCAACCACAAAGCAAACTAGATCCACAGGAAAAAACTGATGCGATGTGAGAGGGACCACAAGGCATCATCAGCACAGATTTATCAGTTAGAAAACATTATCTTTTTCCTTTAATTCTAATTTCTAAAATGCCATTTCATTTCTAAATGAATTTTATCTGTTTTTTCTTGAGTCCATTCCTATGTTTGTCCCTCTAGAATGTATCGTTTTGTTATATGTTCTGACCCGGCCTGGTATAGCTGTAAGATGTTCCGCTTATGGTCACTTGCTTACCCCTATTACAAGTTTCTCTTCTTTCCATAACCAGTAAACTCTGCCATCTACTGACATAACTGAAAACTTAATTTTAGTGTAGTTCATCAATACGAATCCTAGTCAGCATCACACCTGTTTATGTGTGGCCCATACACCTTCTCAACTGCCCCCGCTTTGTTGTGCACCCTCACTAATGTCCTAATGAAAATAACCCTATCCTAGCGCTCTACTGAATGGCATAATGGCTGGAAAGAGAGATGGGAATGGGCAACCCTTAAACTACTAGTCATACAATCACCATGACGTCACCCTTATTACTCACCTACATTCTGTCCGTTTTATATTCCTAGCCATTTGGTACATTTTGCAGTAGGATGAGCAAGAGAGAACGGAGGATGAGGAAATGCCGTCTCGGACTGTGACTGTCTAGGTACATATAGAACTGTGAATTGCTCAGAGAAGCAGCAACACAAGTAAAAAGCCTGCAGAATGCACGGGGCAAGCTCAAGCAGTTCCCTGCATGCGTCTCTGAAGTGGAGATGCTCAGTAGACATGCTGACAGACCATAAGTGAAGCCACCTTGGCTCTGGGAAGATATTCAGATTGGTGAAGGAGAAGATCTGCTTAAAGAATAGCAATGTATGTTTGATAAAGGTGCTCTGTGCCTTTGGATGGTAAAAAGAATAGGGATCATTGGTCCTATTCAATTGTGTTGTGAAGCTCATCCTTGGGTGAGGGACACGAGGAAGTGGGAAAAATATAACATGCTAATTTCCTTACTGAGCTGATATTCTGTCAACACCACTGGGACAATCTAGGGGTGGTTTCGAAGACCATCACAACCCAATGCCAAACCAAAGGCCCAATAAGGGTAGGCCGTCCAACGTCATTTCCACCAATGTCCCTTCTTTCTTGGACTGCCACTGACAGCATGGTGGAACCAGACAGAAAAACTTTTTAAATGTCCCCCACATGCTAGGAGAAAACTACCACTGTGTCTGGGACATTTGTTAATTAGGTCCTGAAATCAGACCTGCACTTTGGGGGTCCATTTCCAAGACTCAAACGTAATGACAGTTCCACCAAGCCATCATCGGACAGTGAACACATCCCCACCCTGCCCCTCAAAGTGGTTTCCGCTAAACATTCAGAAGCTGCTTTGTGTGAAATATGTCAGCCACAACAGTAGACATCTTTAAATTTGGTAACCCAGCGCCGACTAGTTTTTACAACTGAGGAGTCTAGGTCTGCAGCATAGAAAGTTCAAACCACTAGGGTAGGAAGACATTGGAGCAGCAGTACCATAATAAAGCAAAACTCTCACTCTATGATGGTGTCCTGGAGCCTACGTCTGAGCCATCAAGACTAGCTCTTGACAACAAGAAGTTGTCCAGTACAACAGGCTCTCTTCACATGAAGATAACAATCAATACAAGAAAGCATGAATGGCAAACATTCAGTTCCCTTACTTAAGGAATGTAAAAAGAAGGCTTAGTGCCCACCATGCTATCTGGTATTAGATTTGCTCTATCTAAAAGTATTAGCAAGTCAGTGCTGTCAACAAAAGAGAAAGTGGGGGGCACACACAATGGCTCTGACAACTAATGTGCACCAGGAGGTTTGGTCCTCACCTCAGGAAGGTATCAGGGAGACTAGGTTTGCATCACAGGAATCTATTAGAAATAAAAGAAGCAATATGTTCCAAGGGTGAGAATCCCACTTCCTAAGGCAAATGCTGGGCCTTCATCTTACTATGAAAAGATATCAGGTCCTTCTCACGACTCAAGTGTTGGTTAGGTTAGGCCATCATCACAGGAAGGTACCAGATCCTCCTGAAGGGATAAGTACATCCCCAGAAACACTTGTCTCACCACAGGCTGATGTCGGCGAGAGTCTCTCTGTTTTTGGGACCAGCATGGAACCCGTCTGAGAAGAGGCGGATGGGCTTCTTTGCAGCGGAGCAGGAACAGACAGAGTGGGGCTGGATCCTGATGACACCAGAGGGTTTAACAGCACCTGCTGTGTTGTACTCGGTGAAAGACGAGGAGAGAGATCCGATACCTGGCAGAGCTGTGAAAAGATAAATATATTTTCAGATACATGTGCAGCACTGCTTCTAAGAAGGTGAAGCTGATCTACTCATCAAGTAAAGCTGTGGACTCTTCGGCCACATTAGTATCAGTGTTAATAAACCGACTTATCAAGAATAAGAGAAGAAACAGACTTGCAAAATGGAGCTGGAATCTGTACTCGGCAGACTTTCTTATTCTTGATCTTGTACTGTGTGTTAGTGGGAGGCAGTGGTGCAGCTACTATTCTTCTCCTACACATCGACAAGGAAACCTACTTTTGCAAATTCAAGCCAGTCCCCCAGTGCAGCTGTGACTCCAGTACACAGTCTATACACAAGCATCCAAGCTTACACTATGCAGAACAGGAGCTCTAGGCATAGACCCATTTCCCACAAACTAGTACACAGGACTAGAAACGTGTCTGAGAGGACTAGTGATCGTGTAATCAGCAACACCTTGCTAACACGTATGTTTCCTTTCACAGTCCTTGGTGCCTTTTAAAATCACAGCCGGCTCCAGAAGTCCCAGCAGATACAACAGCAATCAATCAATCAATCATGTCACTTATAAAGCGCACTACATACCCGCGAGGGTCTCAAGGCGCTGGGGGAAGAGGGGGGTGGTGCTGCTACTGATCGAAGAGCCAGGTCTTGAGGAGTCTTCTGAAGGCCAGTAGGTCTTGGGTCTGTCGGAGGTTGGTGGGGAGGGTGTTCCAGGTCTTGGCGGCGAGGTGGGAGAAGGATCTGCCGCCGGCGGTCGTTTTCCGGATGCGGGGGACTGTGGCGAGGGCGAGGCTGGTCGAGCGGAGCTGGCGGGTGGGGTGTAGAAGCTGAGTCGTCTGTTGAGGTAGGCTGGTCCGGAGTTGTGGAGTGCTTTGTGTGCGTGGGTGAGGAGCTTGAAGGTTGTCCTCTTGTTGACAGGGAGCCAGTGCAGGTCTCTCAGGTGGGGTGTGATGTGGCTGCGTCGGGGGATGTCGAGGATAAGACGTGCAGAGGCGTTCTGGATGCGTTGCAGCCGTCTCCAGGAGCTTAGCCGTCGTTCCTGCGTAGAGGGCGTTTCCGTAGTCCAGCCTGCTGGTGACGAGTGCCTGGGTGACTGTTTTTCTTGTTTCGGTGGGGATCCACTTGAAGATCCTGCGGAGCATTCGGAGGATGTTGAAGCAGGATGAGGAAACGGCGTTGACCTGCTTAGTCATGGAGAGGGTGGGGTCGAGGATGACCCCTAGGTTGCGTACGTGGTCGTTGGGTGGCGGGGCTGTTCCCAGTGATGTTGGCCACCAGGAGTCGTCCCAGGCTGAAGGGTTGGAACCAAGGATGAGGACCTCCGTCTTGTCCGAGTTCAGCTTCAGGCGGCTGGTCCTCATCCATTCGGCGACGGCCTTCATTCCTTCGTGGAGGTGGGCTTTGGCGGTGTGAGGGTCTTTGGTGAGGGAGAGGATCAGCTGGGTGTCGTCGGCGTAGGAGATGATGTTGAGGTTGTGCTGTCGGGCGACGTGGGCGAGGGGTGCCATGTAGATGTTGAACAGCGTTGGGCTGAGGGAGGAGCCTTGGGGTACGCCGCAGATGATCTTGGTGGCCTTGGATCGGAAGGGGGCGATGCGGACGCTTTGTGTTCTGACGGAAAGGAAGGATGTGGTCCAGTCCAGGGCCTTCTCTTGGATCCCGGCGTCGTGAAGGCGTGTTCGTAGTGTGTGGTGGCAGACCGTGTCGAAGGCGGCTGATAGGTCCAGGAGGATGAGGGCTGCTGTTTCTCCGTTGTCTAGCAGGGTCCTGATGTCATCGGTGGCGGCGATGAGGGCGGTTTCGGTGCTGTGGTTGCTGCGGAAGCCGGACTGGGAAGGGTCCAGGATGTTGTTCTCCTCGAGGTAGCGGGTCAGTTGTTTGTTGACGATTTTCTCGGTGACCTTCGCGGGGAACGGGAGCAGAGAGATGGGTCGGAAGTTCTTGAGGTCCTTGGGGTCTGCCTTGGGTTTCTTGAGTAAGGCGGTGATCTCGGCGTGCTTCCAGCTTTCCAGGAAGGTTGCTGTCTCGAAGGAGATGTTGATTATTTTCCGGAGATGGGGCGCGATGGCTGTACTGGCTTTGTTGAAGATGTGGTGAGGGCACGGGTCTAGCGGTGAACCGGAGTGGATGGTGTTCATGATCTCGCTGGTGTCCTCGTCGTTGATGTTGGTCCAGGAGAGCAGGCGGTTGGTGGTTGTGGGGGCAGTGGTCTCGGTGGTTGCCGGGGCGGTCGTGGTGTTGAAGCTGTCGTGGATGTCGGCGATTTTGCGGTGGAAGGAGGTGGCCAGTGAGTCGCACAGGTCTTGCGACGGCTGGATGTCGTTGGTGTTGGAGCTGGGGTTGGAGAGTTCCTTCACGATGTTGAAGAGCTCTTTGCTGTTGTGTGCGTTGTTGTCTAGGCGGTCTTTGAGTGAGGCCCTTTTGGCGGATCTGATGAGGTGATGGTGATTGCGGGTGGCGCTCTTGTGGGCGGCGTAGCTGTCCGCTGTCCGTTCGTGGAGCCAGATCTTCTCCAGTTTTCGGCATGTTCGTTTGGAGGCCTGGAGGTCTTCGGTGAACCAGGTGGCTTTCTTGCTGGTGTGGCTGTTGGGCGGATTCTTGAGCGGGGCGAGGGTGTTGGCGCAGTCGTCGATCCACTGTCTGAGGTTGCGGGCGGCGGTGTCGGGGTCGGAGGGTTCGGCGGGTGGGCTCAGGGCGAGGGTTGTGGTTAGCTGGTCTTCCGTGACTCTGCTCCAGCAGCGGCGAGGCATTTGTTCGGTGCGGTGGTGCGTGGTGGGCTTCCTGTAGGTGAAGTGGATGCAGTGGTGGTCAGTCCAGTGGGGTTCGGAGGTGTGGTTGAAGGAGACGTGTGGGCTTGCGGAAAAGATGGAGTCTAGCGTGTGGCCGGCGGCGTGGGTGGGTGTAGTCACGAGCTGTCTGAGTCCGAGGGTGGCGAGGTTGTCGATCAGGGTGGTGGAGTTGGTGTCCTTGTTGTTCTCGAGGTGGAAGTTCAGGTCCCCGAGGAGGATGTAGTCCGTGGGGGCGATGGCGTGTGTGCTGACGAAGTCAGTGATGGAATCGCTGAACTGTGGTCGGGGTCCGGGGGGTCTGTAGATGAGGGTTCCTCTGAGGGTGGTGTTGGGATCGGTGTGGATCTGGAAGTGCATGTGTTCGGCGGTGCTGAGGGTGTCGTCGGTGTTGGTTGAGACTCTGAGGGTGTTCCTGTGGACGATGGCGATGCCTCCTCCGACTCCGTTGGTGCGGTCCCTGCGGGTGATCTTGTATCCGTCCGGGATGGCAATGGCGATGTCGGGGGCTGAAGCGGGATTCAGCCAGGTCTCCGTCAGGAATGCGACGTCTGGGGAGGTTGAGTCGAGAAGGTCCCAGAGTTCGATGGCGTGTTTGCGGGCGGAGCGGGTGTTGAGGAGGATGCATCTGAGGTAGTTGGGTTCTTTCCTGGGCGGTGGTTTGGCGGGGCGGGTGCTGGCGAAGCTGCAGTTCCGGCAGGTGAAGGGCCCTTGGGTGCGCTTCGGGGTGGCCTGGTAGCAGAGATTCCAGAGGGGAGTAAAGGCTACACAGTGAAGAACAAAGCATTGCAGTTACTGCTAAATAAAAACAAGAAATGCATTTTCTATTTTCAACATTTTATCTTTTTTGGCATCATTTCGGTTATAAAGCAATGTTTTGTTAATTTATTTGTATTGTGGACTCCATGTTATGAATATAAAACATAGAACATTACAGGTCAAAACAGACAGAATTATCTTTATAATTTGTACATCATCAACATTGCTAAAAGCTTTGATCCTTTATAAAAGCTTTTCTTAGTAGTTGATATTAAGTGTCAACTTTCCCCTATACATTTCCCCAGATGTTGCCAAATTTTCTATCTGGCCCATTAATTAATGCACACGAACACTCACTTTTTCACACTTTAGCCAGTTTATTGCATTATGCCGCATAAGTCACTGGTTGTAATGATGACCAAAATTGTGTGAGGAGTATGTGCTATCAACATGACAATGAAAATGAATTTCCTTTTTCGCGTACACAAGCCGCTGCCTAAAAGGCTAACTAGAGGGTTCAGCTCCATGACTTGCTTTATAAAGGAGGTCAGAAACTCCCAGTAAGAAACACTTAGGACACACTAAAGCCATATATACCCAATCCATAACATTGTCGTCCTGACAAGTGGGACACTGACTAGAAATATTAGTGTTGATGTTATGCAGAAAACAATGGGTGTGTTATGGCATCCATTTAGTGCAATACTGCATTTGTCCCTTATATTCACGTGAAGTTCATTCTAAGATCAATCCGTATAAATAAGGGATTGGTTGAAAAAACTCTGCGAGACCAAATGCACCATGTATCTTGGTTAAGGGCAGAGTCTGAAAGGTGCTAAAAATTTGATAAGAAAAGGTATACTTTCAACCCCACTCCGAAACTGTATGCTGACCTTCTTCCCACCAGCCAGGTGGTGCTTGACATGGATAATCTTCTCCTATATTTTGACTTTCTCCGTGCGCAAATAAGGAATTTAAAAAAACATTTCTGCTTAATTAATGTAGCCAATGTCATATACTTTAAGATTAAGAGGTTTGTACAAAAAAGGGTAAGTCATCCCTTCCTGTCATCTATGCGATTAGTGAGTCATCAAAAAAAAAGAACATACACTTCAGAAGAAAACAAAGAGAAAAATAAAGGACAAAACGGGCTTGACAATAAAGTAAAAAATTTGGAAGGGCAAGGCCAACTTCTCTGGAATAGAGAAAAAAGTCTGTGGACATATAGGAGGTCGGTGATGGGCCAAAAGAAAACTCATATAGTAACCTACCAATTGTCTCAAAGCAACTCAACAGTAGATAACAAGGAGGCTTCAAATAAAAATAATAGGTAATAATATGGATATTTTTACTAACGCAGTTCTGCCAATAATAGACCGTGATAGAGTCAGTGAGTAATGATTGTCGTTGTATTAACAACGGAGGATAATGAATTATAAAAAGATCAGCTTATTTTCAGTAATGTGAATCCCTAGACACATCTTGGGCCTTTTTAGTTTAGAAGTTATTATAAGCTAATATAATGGAATCCAGAATCTTGCTTTTGGAATACAAAGCTATTACTCCGATAAAACAAAGTGCATTGTACAACGGGGATACGTTACACAGCTGCCACAATTCTGCTAGTACTACTACTACTACTATTACACAACTCCATACAAGTACCACAGGGAGACGTTACACAGCTGCTACAATTACCCAACTGCTACAAGCTGTTTAATACTACTACTACTACTGCACAACTCCATACAAGTATCACATGGATACGTTACTCAGCTGCTACAATCCTGCTAGTACTACTACTATTACACAACTCCATACAAGTATCACAGGGAAACATTACTCGGCTGCTACAATCCTGCTAATACTACTACTACTATTACACAACTCCATACAAGTACCACAGGGAGACGTTACACAGCTGCTACAATTACCCAACTGCTACAAGCTTTTTAATACTACTACACAACTCCATACAAGTATCAAGTGGAAACGTTACTCAGCTGCTATACTACGCAGCTGCTACAATTACACAACTGCTACAATATTCATAGTACTACTACTATTGCACAACTCCATACAAGAATCACGGGGATAAGTTACACAGTTGCTACAATCCTGCTAGTACTTCTACTATTACACAACTCTACACAAGTACCACAGCGATACGTTAGTAGCTGCTACAATTACCCAACTGATACAATCTTTTTAATACTACTACTACTACTGCACAACTCCATACAAATATCACAGGGCTACGTTGCACAGCTACTACAATCCTGCTAGTACTACTACTATTACACAACTCTACACAAGTGCCACAGGGATACGTTAGCAGCTGCTACAATTACCCAACTGCTACAATCTTTTTTCTAGTTTTCAGAAATGTGTGGGTTTGGTAGGTTTCCCAAGATGGCAGCGAGCCTCGGGCCAAAAAAACCACGCCGCCCGCAAAACCAGGTAGTTTTATGATAGGTCATTTTGAAGACTCCACAGTAGGATTTGGGCCATTTACTGTTGCAGCCACTATGCCTACCCACACAAGTGAGGTACCATTTTTATCAGGAGACCTGAGGGAACGCTAGGTGGTAGGAAATTGATGTCAGCCCGGTGATCCCACAACTTTCCCACACAGAAAAGTGATGAAAATGTGATTTGTTTCAGCTAAATTTGAGGTTTGCAGGGGATTCTGGGTAGGGAATCGTTGGGGGAACCAGGCAAGCCATACCTCACTGGACTCCTCAGGGTGTCTAGTTTTCAGAAATGTGTGGGTTTGGTAGGTTTCCCTTGATGGCTGCTGAGCCCGGGGCCAAAAACCCAGGTGCCCCCCCTTGCAAAACCAGGTTGTTTTGTGATAGGTAATTTTGATGTCTCCACAATACGTTTTGGGCCCTTGCCTGTCGCGGGTACTTGACCCACCCACACGAGTGAGGTACCATTTTTATCGGGAGACTTTGGAGAATGCAGGGTTGGTGGAAGTTTGTGGTCCCACGCAGATTCCAGAACTTTCCATCACAGAAATGTGGGGAAAATGTGCTTTTTTTTTTACAAAGTTTGAGGTTTGCAAGGGATTCTGGGTAAGAGAACCTGGTGAGAGCCACACAAGTCACCCCATCCTGGATTCCCCTGCGTGTCTAGTTTTTAAAAATGTATAGGTTTGCTAGGTTTCCCTAGGTGCCGGCACAGCTTAGGGTTCAAAATCTACAGCTAGGCACTATGCAAAAAAGGGGTCTGTTTTCACTCTAAAAATGTGGTGTGTCCATGTCGCGTTTTGGGCCGTTTCCTGTCGTGGGCACTAGATCTACCCACACAAGTGAGGTACTATTTTTATCAGAAGACTTTGGAGAATGCGGGGTGGGTGGAATTTTTTGGATCCATGCAGATTCAAGAACTTTCAATCACTGAAATGTGAGGAAAATGTGTTTTTTTAACGAGGTTTGAGGTTTGCAAAGGATTCTGGGTAAAAGAACCTAGTGAGAGCCACACAAGTCACCCCATCCTGGATTCCCCTTGGTGTCTAGTTTTCAAAAATATACAGGTTTGCTATGGTTCCCTAGGTGCCGGCTGCGCTAGGACCCAAAATCCACAGGTAGGCACATTCCGAAAAAAAGTCAGTGCCTAGTGGGCTTTCTGCCGCTTTGGGGAGGGGGGAAATCGGGGGCTATTGCCCTGATATGCCCCCACGGGGGGCAGAGAGACTGTGGCTATTCTTTTGGGGGGGGCATTGGGATGCCCATTCTGGGCAGCCCCCACCCCTACGTATAAACAATCCAGCATAATTGCTGGCGCCTAGTGGGCTCTCTGCCCCTCCCCCCCCCCCAGGGGGCAGATCAGGGGCTACTGCCCCCATCTGCCGCCGGGGGGGGGGGAGAAAGACTGTGGCATTTTTATTGGAGTGGTGGGGGCATTGGCATGCCCATTCTGGGCAACCCCACCCCGAACGTTGAAAAAAAAAATCCCTGGTGGCTAGTGGGCTTTCTGCCCCCCCGGGGGGGGGGGCAGATAAGGGGCTATTGCCTCATCTGCCTCCCAGAGGGGGGGGGGCAGAAATACTATAGCATTTATTTTTGGGGTGGGGGCATTGACATGCCCATTCTGGGCAGCCCCCACCCCTACCTATATAAAAATAAAAACCCTGGCGTTTAGTGGGCTTTCTGCCCCCTGGGGGGCAGATCAGGGGCTATTGCCCCCATCTGCCTCCTGGGGAGGCAGAAAGTCTTTTGTTTTCTTTGGGGGGGTAGGGTGAGGCATTTGCATGCCCATTCTGGGCAGCCCCACCCTGAGCCTATAAAAAAAAGAATCCCTAGCATCTAGGGTGCTTTCTGCCCCCCGATGGGGGGGCAGAAAGACTGGAATTTTGTGAGCGGGAGGGGTAGGGGCGTTGGCATGCCCATGTTGGGCAGCCCCCACCCCTAAATTCATCGGGAAAAAAAACCCTGGCGTCTAGTGGGCTTTCTGCCCCCCAGGGGGGACAGAAAGACTGTAATTTTGATGGGGGGGGGGGGGGGCATTGGCATGCCCATATTAGCCAGCCCCCACCGCTAATTAAATTTGGAAAAAAATCCCTGGTATCTAGTGGGCTTTCTGCCCCCCAGCAGAAAGACTGAATTTACCCGATTACATATGGGGGGAGCAAAGGTCCTTGCCCAAGGGGCCGCTCCACCCTCCCTGGTGCCTAGTGGGTGGATCCCTGTTTGGGGATCACCCTACTGGGGCGATCCCCAAGCAGGGATCCACTAGGGAGGGGTACCATTAGAAAGGGGAGATTCTCCCCTTTCCAACGATACCCCTCCTGACTTTCTACGCGCTCAGGGGGCTGAGATAGCCCCCTGAGCACGTGGAAAGTGAAACTGAAATGAGCCTCTTGGCTCATTTCAGTTTCGGTTTCACTGAAATGACGTCAGCGCGCGCGACGTGCGCGCTGATAGTCATTTCAGGGAAACCAAAGAAACAGCCTGTGGAGCTGGGGAAGCTCTTCCCCAGCTCCCAGGCTGTTGGGGGGGGGGGGGAAGGGAATCCGCCAGAGGGATTCCCTGTGCCATGTGTTTGGACGGCTGGGGGCCGTCCGACGCACATGAGCACTAGTGCATCGGACGGCCCACGGCCGTCATACACACCAAAGGGGTTAATACTACTACTGCACAACATCATACAAGTATCACGTGGATACGGTACTCAACTGCTACAATGCTGCTGGTACTACTACTATTGCACAACTCCATACAAGTATCACGGGGATAAGTTAGCAGCTGCTACAATTACCCAACTGCTACAATCTTTTTAATACTACTACTGCACAACTCCATACAAGTATCACCTGGATACGTTACTCAGCTGCTACAGTCCTGCTAGTACTACTACTATTACACAACTCCATACAAGTACCACAGAGATACGTTAGCAGCTGCTAAAATTACCCAAATGCTACAATCTTTTTAATACTACTACTACTACTGCTCAACTCCATAAACGTATCAAGGGGATACGTCACCCAGCTGCTACAATATTCCTAGTACTACTATTACTGCACAACTCCATACAAGTACCATGGGGATACGTTACCTAGCTGCTACAATATTCCTAGTACTACTATTACTGCACAACTCCATACAAGTATCACTGGATACGTTACACAGCTGCTACAATCCTGCTACTACTACTACTATTGCACAACTCCATACAAGTATCACTGGATACGTTACACAGCTGCTACAATACTGCTAGTACTACTACTATTACACAACTCCATACAAGTATCACTGGATACGTTACACAGCTGCTACAATACTGCTAGTACTACTATTATTACACAACTCCATACAAGTGCCACAGCGATACGTTAGTAGCTGCTACAATTAAACAATTGCTACAATCTTTTGAATACTACTACTACTACTGCACAACTCCATACAAGTATCATGGGGATACGTTACCCAGCTGCTACAATATTCCTAGTACTACTATTACTGCACACCTCCATACAAGTATCACTGGATACGTTACACAGCTGATACAATCCTGCTGGTACTACTACTATTACACAACTTCATACAAGTACCACAGTGATACGTTAGTAGCTGCTACAATTACCCAATTGCTACAATCTTCTGAATACAACTACTACTACTGCACAACTCCATACAAGTATCACATGGATACGTTCCTCAGATGCTACAAACCTGCTAGTACTACTACCATTACACAACTCCATACAAGTGCCAAAGGGATATGTTAGCAGCTGTTACAATTACCCAACTGCTACAATCTTTTGTATACTACTACTACTCCTGTACAACTCCATACAAGTATCACGGGGATACGTTACACAGCTGCTACAATTACCCAACGGCTACAATCTTTTTAATACAACTACTTTTGCACAACTCCATACAAGTATCACGTGGATACGTTACTCAGCTGCTATAATCCTGCTAGTACTACTACTATTACACAATTCCATACAAGTACCACCGGGATACGTTACACAGCTGCTACAATTACCCAACTGCTACAATCTTTTTAATACTACTAATACTACTGCACAACTCCGTACAATTGTCATGGGGATACTTTACACAGCTGCTACAATCCTGCTAGTACTACTACTATTACACAACTCCATACAAGTACCACAGGGATACTTTAGCAGCTGCTACAATCACCCAACTGCTACAATCTTTTTAATACTACTGCACAACTCCATACAAGTATCACATGGATACGTTACTCAGCTGCTACAATCCTGCTAGTACTGCTACTATTACCCAACTCCATACAAGTACCACAGGTATACGTTAGCAGCTGCTACAATTACCCAACTGCTACAATCTTTTAAATACTACTACTACTACTACTATACAAATCCAAACAAGTATCATGGGGATACGTTACCTAGCTGTTACAATATTCCTAGTACTACTATTACTGCACAACTCAATACAAGTATCACTGGATATATTACACAGCTGCTACAATCCTGCTAGTACTGCTACTATTACACAACTCAATACAAGTACCACAGTGATACGTTAATAGATGCTACAATTACCCAACTGCTACAATATTTTGAATACTACTACTACTACTGCACAAATCCATGCAAGTATCACGGGGATATGTTACACAGCTGCTACAATCCTGGTAGTACAACTATTATTGCAAAACTCCATACAAGTACCACAGGGACATGTTACACAGCTGCTACAATTACCCAACTGCTACAATCTTTTTAATACTACTACTACCACACAACTCCATACAATTGTCATGGGGATACGTTACACAGTTGCTACAATTCTGCTAGTACTACTACTACTACACAACTCCATTCAAGCACCACAGGGATACGTTACACAGATGCTACAATTACCCAACTGCTACAATCTTTTTGATACTACTACTACTACTGCACAACTCCATACAAGTATCATGGGGATACATTACCCAGCTGCTATATTATTCCTAGTACTACTACTATTGCACAACTCCATACAAGTACCACAGGGATACGTTAGCAGCTGCTACAATTACCCAACTGTTACAATCTTTTTATTGCTACTACTACTATTGCACAACTCCATACAAGTATCATGGGGATACGTTACCCAGCTGCTGTAATATTCCTAGTACTACTATTACTGCACAACTCCATACAAGTATTATGGGGATACGTTACCTAGCTGTTACAATATTCCTAGTACTACTATTACTGCACAACTCAATACAAGTATCACTGGATATATTACACAGCTGCTACAATCCTGCTAGTACTGCTACTATTACACAACTCAATACAAGTACCACAGTGATACGTTAATAGATGCTACAATTACCCAACTGCTACAATATTTTGAATACTACTACTACTACTGCACAAATCCATGCAAGTATCACGGGGATATGTTACACAGCTGCTACAATCCTGGTAGTACAACTATTATTGCAAAACTCCATACAAGTACCACAGGGACATGTTACACAGCTGCTACAATTACCCAACTGCTACAATCTTTTTAATACTACTACTACCACACAACTCCATACAATTGTCATGGGGATACGTTACACAGTTGCTACAATTCTGCTAGTACTACTACTACTACACAACTCCATTCAAGCACCACAGGGATACGTTACACAGATGCTACAATTACCCAACTGCTACAATCTTTTTGATACTACTACTACTACTGCACAACTCCATACAAGTATCATGGGGATACATTACCCAGCTGCTATATTATTCCTAGTACTACTACTATTGCACAACTCCATACAAGTACCACAGGGATACGTTAGCAGCTGCTACAATTACCCAACTGTTACAATCTTTTTATTGCTACTACTACTATTGCACAACTCCATACAAGTATCATGGGGATACGTTACCCAGCTGCTGTAATATTCCTAGTACTACTATTACTGCACAACTCCATACAAGTATTATGGGCATACGTTGCACAGCTGCTACAATCCTGCTAGTACTATTACTATTGCACAACTCCATACAAGTATCACTGGATACGTTATACAGCTCCTACAATCCTGCTAGTACTACTACTATTACACAACTCCATACAATTACCACAGGGATACGTTAACAGCTGCTACAATTACCCAACTGTTACAATCTTTTTGATACTACTACTACTACTGCACAGCCCCATTCAATTATCATTGGGATTCGTTACACAGCTGCTACAATCATACTAGTACTACTACTATTGCACAACTCCATACAAGTACCACAGGGATACGTTAGCAGCAGCTACAATTACCCAACTGTTACAATCTTTTTATTGCTACTACTACTATTGCACAACTCCATACAAGTATCATGGGGATACGTTACCCAGCTGCTATAATATTCCTAGTACTACTATTACTGCACAACTCCATACAAGTATTATGGGCATACGTTACACAGCTGCTACAATCCTGCTAGTACTATTACTATTGCACAACTCCATACAAGTATCACTGGATACGTTACCCAGGTCCTACAATCCTGCTAGTACTACTACTATTACACAACTCCATACAAGTACCACAGTGATACGTTAGTAGCTGCTACAATTAAACAATTGCTACAATATTTTGAATACTACTACTACTACTGCACAAGTCCCTACAAGTATCATGGGGATACGTTACCCAGCTGCTACAATATTCCTAGTACTACTATTACTGCACAACTCCATAAAAGTATCACTGGACACGTTACACAGCTAATAGAATCCTGCTAGTACTACTACTATTACACAACTCCATACAAGTACCACAGGGATACGTTAGCAGCTTCTACAATTACCCAACTGCTATCTTTTTAATACTACTACTACTGCACAACTCCATACAAGTATCACATGGCTACGTTACTCAGCTGCTATAATCCTGCTAGTACTACTACTATTACCCAACTCCATACAAGTACCACAGGGATACGTTAGCTACTGCTACAATTACCCAACTGCTACAATCTTTGAAATACTACTACTACTACTGCACAACTCCATACAAGTATCATGGGGATATGTTACCTAGCTGCTACAATATTCCTAGTACTACTATTACTGCACAACTCAATACAAGTATCACTGGATATGTTACACAGGTGCTACAATTCTGCTAGTACGGCTACTACTACACAACTCAATACAAGTACCACAGTGATACGTTAGTAGCTGCTACAATTACCCAACTGCTACAATCTTTTGAATACTTCAACTACTACTGCACAACTCCATACAATTGTCATGGGGATACGTTACACAGCTGCTACAATCCTGCTAGTACTACTACTATTACACAACTCCATACAAGCACTACAGGGATATGTTACACAGCTGCTACAATTACCCAACTGCTAAAATCTTTTTAATACTACTACTACTACTGCACAACTCCATACAAGTATCACATGGATATGTTACTCAGCTGCTACAATCCTGCTAGTACTACTACTATTACCAGGAATGTGGAATTCCTATAGCCTGACACCCAGGACATATTGTTTGGGGTCAAGGGCAACAAGTGTTCATGTGTATTTTGTCCTTGGGACAAGTAGGCCCAACCCCCTGCAGCACAAACTCTTTGGCTGCCAGTTTGCAGTACCACACTATGGATCAGAGAAGGGCACTGTCTGCAGTTAAAGTAATATTTTTGTCCATATGTTAATGCTGTTCCAACTTGTATTTATGGTTCATTAATTGAATGTCTTTATTATTAGGGTGAGCGCTCTATGTAAATGTTGTAAGCTCTGACTGCACTACGGACAGTGGTTTCAGAATAAAAATGTGTACACACGTTTTCAAAGTTTAGCAATATGAGACTATGTATAATGCTCCCAGAATGCTCTCTGATTTGATGCAAATATTTGCAGAAGCTTGAAAGCAAAATTGATTATTCTTTGCTTTCAAAATAAAATGTTGATAAAAAAATGAAAGCAGGAAAAAAAAACATTTCGCTAAACTACTATAAAGTTTCAGGTACCATTTCTTTGCAGCATCATTTAGTAACATGTGTTGATGCATGCTAGTATTTCCCAAAAATATTCATAATGGAAAATAAGTGTGACCAGTTTCAATAAGATTATGGGAAACAAAAATAAACAAGCCTTGGCAAAGCCAGTAGGTCTGAAATTGGTGGTAAGCTTTTTAGTTTTGTTAATGCGTGACTTGTTTTGGAATGGTTTTTGTAAAACCTTATTGGTGTGGGAGCTGTCGGACACTCACCATTATAACAAACATTGGCAAAAACAAAAATTGTTTTTGGTCTTAAAAAGCACACACTGCCACAGTAGTTACTGGCCCTGAACAAAACTACTTTGTGTGACGATATGCTCCTTGTGAAACAGCAGAATGCTGCCACTCACAGTGAAGCCAGCCGATACAGAGAGAGAGAGACAGAATTTTAATGAACGCAAAAGGTTATGGTCAACGCCAGACCAAATTGGGGCCCAATTATTGAAGAAAGACTCAAAAGTGCACCCATGGTATATGTCCTTGCATCAAGTGCGGGTATACGGCTTCTGTGAATTCCCAAGAATTTACAGAAGTAGGACAAGAAATAGTACCCCTAGAAAATATTTGTGAACTGCATTTTAGCATGAGCAAATGTGCATGTGTAGATTTGCTCATGCAAAAATCTGAGTGTTTGCAAGTTCACTTTCCCTCCAACTACTTTTTTCCCAACTCTGGAAGAAGGTTTACGTCTGCCATTGTCAGGAGTAAATTTCCAACATTTCTCAGTATGGGAAAAGATTAGAGAAGAGTTGTTGAAAGCCCTTAAAACATGCAAGTTAGTAGGTTTGCACAGACTCAAAAGGGCATTCTAACCCTGGAACTATTGCTTACCACTACCTTCAGCCCCAGTATGTAGATCTGTGGAAACGTGGCAACATAAGGGGATTAGAAGACAAAAGAGGTACGGTGTTCCTGGGTGGCAAGTTGGCCACCTGGTTAGTACTCAGAGTGGTGGGGAGGTGGGGAATACCTCCTTTCGGAACTAGGACCCTCACACACCCAGCAAGCTAGGTGTCATGCTTCATCATATGGGTCTGCTCCTCGTCGAGCCGGCGCTGCAATGCTCGACGGGAACCCATAAAGGGGCTCTTTATCGGAGATCTTTTGTTCCTTGCCGTATAGGTGCCGTGGGTGTGAGGGGCCTGGTAAGATGTAGATGTGGTGTGTGGGTTAAAACAGGTAAGGGAATCCTCTATAATTATTTTTATTCTGGAGAGGTCACAACCTGAATAAAAAGTAAAAAGAAGGAGGGCGACTATTTTGTTTTAATCTGACAAATTACGCTCTACCCCTTAGTGGTCAACATGTTTCTCGCCTATAAAATGTCTCTAATAGATCAGTTGGCGATTCCTCAGGACCTAGTGACTAAATGAAAACTATCTACAGTGTGTGGTGTGGTTCTACATACCACTTCTTCTCTCGGTAAGACGTTGCCCCGGAGAAAAGCAGCCAACCTCTTAAGGATTCAAGTGCTGCTTCATCAGACCGCAGCGGAGTATATGGACACTCAACGTAGTGTCGCTGCTCCCGCTCAGAGCAGTCCAGCTCACCTACCCGCTCTGCTGCATCAGGAAGGACCTTCAGCCCCAGTATGTAGATCTGTGGAAACGTGGCAACATAAGGGGATTGCAAGTATTCAAACACTACTATGGTATGAGCCCTGGCATAATCAGAGAGGCTATATCAGAGCTCTTATATAATAAGAGTGCTGCCATAATTTGTCACCGCACTACATGGCACCAAAGGGACAAGTGGATTTTGTTACAGGACAAGTAGATATTTTATTAAATTCCACACCCCTGTATTACACAACTCCATACAAGTGCCACAGGGATACGTTAGCAGCTGCTACAATTACCCAACGGCTACAATCTTTTTAATACTACAACTACTACTGCACAACTCCATACAAGTATAATGTGGATACGTTACTCAGCTGCTATAACTACCCAGCTGCTACAATATTCATAGTACTACTACTACTGCACAACTCCATACAAGTATCACGGGGATACGTTACACAGCTGCTACAATACTGCTAGTACTACTATTGTTACACAACCCCATACAAGTACCACAGGTGCTTTCAAGCAGGAAATGTTTGTGTGCTGCCTGTCCTACTTGTGCCCTGGACCAGTAGTACATAGTTAGTTCATGTTAATTCCTGTGAGCCTCCTGTTATTTTAGTACTCAGATCCACACATTGTTCTGCATGAATGTTCTTAATGCTGTCAGCAGCACCTACGGACATTTCATTCCTTGGGCCGGACACATTTCACAACCAATTACGATCTGTCCCTCACCTGCTAGTAAAGTGCTTGTTCCACAAGGCTCTGCTAAGGCACCCTCACTCTGACCAGCAAACAACTCAACCTGTTTGTATAATGTACTTCACCATTAATCAAGATCTACAAAACACCCAACCTGCTAGCATTTGCTTATCCTACACAGAGCTCTGCCAAAGCCTCCTAATCCATAACTCCAGACCGTCCGATCTGCTGGTCTAGTGTTTGCCCACCACACAGCTCTGATGCTTAATCCAAATCAGTCCAGACACTGCTTTGCCTGCTTTCAATGTCCTGACACAGTGTTCTAGTACTGAGCACCCCCTACAACTGTGCAGCCCGATTCGATGTCCTTCATCTCACATCCATTCAGTTGTGCTGCCCACTCCCTTGTAGGTCTCAGTTTGCCAGTTCCAGAACCTTGAGCCTCTATGGAGATACAGAAGTCAGTGTGTGACCTGTACTCTAGAATGAAGAAGGATCTGTAAGGCAGGATGCAGAGATGACAAATGACCTAGCAGGAGCTTCGGAGTAGTGATTCTTGGAGATCCAGTATCTGGAACAGATGCTCCAAAGTGGATACATTTTCTTACCATGGGGGAACTCCTCTCCCTGCACCTTTCATCTAGAGTCAGTAGAGTGTCTATCCCACCACTAGGAATATGAACCCCTGTGCCAGCT
Organism: Calotriton arnoldi; assembly: GCA_963921515.1. Classification (NCBI taxonomy): domain Eukaryota; kingdom Metazoa; phylum Chordata; class Amphibia; order Caudata; family Salamandridae; genus Calotriton; species Calotriton arnoldi. The sequence goes on from CAWUFW010004688.1 coordinate 1,410,998, forward strand.
CCCCAATCCACTTCAGGGAAACTGCGCACCACTGGAGCTACCTCATAAACCTGAACCCCCCTGGTGTATGTTAACTCCCTCCTTCAAGTCAGGCGCCACATCTCTGGGTGTGTGTACTTCTTCCTCAGCACTAAATAACACCTTCTTGCTGTCACCATCTGAGCTGGACTCCACCTCCAGCCCAGCCAAGCTCAATTCTTGAGCTACACAAACGTCCTTTTCTTGGGCTAAGGCCCTCTTGGTCTCAGCCCTCTTGAGTTCCCCGATGAAATCTCTCAGCCTCCCTTCAACAGCTAGAAGCCACTCATTTTTCTCTTTCTCCCTCACTGTCAGAGATGTCCTCCTCCTCAGAATCATCTGGTAGTGTTGCTTCCCAGAGTATGACCTCATAAGAATACAGGCGTACCTCAAGATCCCTCCTTGAGGATCCCCTCTCTGCAGGCAACCCCCTCTCCTTGCAAAAGGCTTTTATCTCCTTCATCGGGCAGATGTCAAGGTGGCAAAAGTTGATTTCCATTTTGTCAAGACTTCACAGGTGCAACAGCTAATCGGTCTCAGTATCACAGATACCTTCAGGAGAACACCAGAAACAGAAAAAAACTGTATGTGGTTGCATAATGGTCTGCACTATGCTAGCAGTGTACACCAATCACTGTATGTTGGGCAGAAATGCAAGTCCTAATCCTCACCGCTGACCACCAGTGTTAGAAATGGGGGTCTCTAGTTGGCAATGGTTTGCACCTATGTCCAAGTAGGGACCCTTGCTTCTAGTCAGGGTAAGAAAGATACGCCCTTAGACAACCCCTGTTCACCCCCTTGGTAGCTTGGCACGAGTAGGCAGGCTTATCTCAGAGGCAGTGTGTAAAGCATTTGTGCACACATACAGTATACAGTGAAATACTACAAATGGACACCACACCAGTTTAGAAAAATAGGAAATCTTTATCTAAACACAAGACAAAAACAACAAAAATCCACCATACACATATCAAGATATTACCCAAAATAGGTTATTCACAAAAATAAGGCTTGTAGCAACAAATAGCTCCACCTGGGGCTATTACAACGTTGTGACAGATGAAAACCCCAAAGTACGGCGCCGACCGCGAGCTGCGCGGCGTCAGGCCCGGAGTCACATGGACCCCAAAGAACAGTACCCTGGCAAACGATGAAAACAAAGACGGTCACGGCGTTGGGGAGGTGATGCTTCGTTGGCACCGGGTGGCATTGGTTCCTTACAACCACAGGGGAGGTGAGGCGCTGGTTCCTTACTGTGATGCAGGGGAGGCGAGGTGTCGGTTCCTTACTGTTGCCGGGGAGGTGACATCGCGGTGGCGTCGAGGTGTCGGTTCCTTATGACGATGCGGGGTCGTTGGATTCGGGAGCGCCCCCCCCTGTAAGATATCGGCTCTGCGATGATGAAGCACCGGCGTCGGTGAGGTCGGGGCTGCAGTGCGAGTCGGGGAGGTGCATTGTGAGCGTCATGAGCGGTGCCCTCGGCTCCGGTGCAGGCAGCAGGGTCAGTGATGGCGTCAGAGTCGATATGGTGCGGCGTTGGGGCTGCGGTGCAAGTCGGGGCAGTGCTTCGTGCACTTCACGAGCGGTGCCCACAGCTTCATTGCAGGTCGCTGCATCGCTTGCCGGCGTTGCTATTGCTATTTCCCTCTGTGGCAGATGAAACAGCAGTTCCAGGTGCATGAGGACAGAGGAAATGAAGTCTTTGTGACCCTGAGACTTCAGAACAGGAGGCAAGCTCTACACCAAGCCCTTGGAGATCTTCAAGCAGGATACACAGCACAGTTCAGTCTTTGTCCTCTCCTTGGCAGAAACAGCCACTGCAGATCAACCCCACACAGCACACAGCACAGGGGCACTACTTCTCCTTCAGCTTTCAAGCTGTTCTCCTTGGTAGAGGTTCCTCTTGAGTCCAGAAGTAATCTAAAGTTCTGGGGTCTGGGCCCCAATATTTATACCCCATTTTTCTTTGTTCTCTTGCGGCAGAGAGTCTCTTAGCTCAGTCCAAACTAGTTCTTTCCTCTCTGGTCCAGCTTCCTTGCAGGAGGTGGAGACAGCATTGTGTAAGGTAGACCAGGCCTATTCAGGTGCAAGGAAATCTCCTCCCACTACTCTAAATGCAGACCAGGTCTATTCAGCCCAGTCCTGACTCATCCAGAAAAGGCAGAACAAACCTCAACCCCCGCCCCCCCCCCCCATCCAGTGGCTGTCTGCAGTGAATGCACATCCCCATCCCCAGCCCTTGTCACTTCAAAACCAGACAGTCAATCTACAACTCAGCAGAGGCACATAGGATGGCTCAGAGAACCTAAACTCCATCTTCCTATCTTGTCCCCATGGGAATTTATACTTGTAAGATGTTACAAAGTGTCTCCCATTCTATCCTATGTGATAGATAGCCTTTCCATAGTGAAAAACGAAATACACTGTATTTCACTACCAGGACATGTCATACACACCAGTATATGTCCTACCTTTCACATACACTGCACCCTGCCCATGGGGGTACCTTGGGCCTACCTTAGGGGTGCCTTACGTGTAAGAGACGGAAAGTTTAGGGCCTGGCAAGTGGTTGCACTTGACAGGCCGACATGGCAGTCACAACTGCGCGCAGACACTGCCGTGGCAGGTCTGAGAACCCTTTGAAGTGCTGCTTGTGTGGGTGGCACAACCAGTGCTGCAGGCCCACTAGCAGCATTTGATTTACAGGCCCTGGGCACACACAGTGCACTATACTAGGGACTTAGTAGTAAATCTAATAAGCCAAACATGGAAAGACCAATCCATAACACAATATACATGGAGAGCACATGCACTTTAGCACTGAATAGCAGTGGTAAAGTGGTCTGAGTTCTAAAACCAACAAAAACAGGGTCAAAAACAGGAGGCCAAAAAGTCTGGGGGTAAACCCGCTGAAAAAGCCAGGTCTTACACATCCTTTGCAAAATTGCCCAGACAAAAGCAGCCAGGGCGCAGCAACCATGCAGTGCAGGGGCAGCTGCAAGAAAGTAGCAATCATTAGCACAAAGTGTAATGGAACCGCGGTCTACCGCTCTGAGAGGTCATTTCACCTCAATTATGCAGTGCTTTTGTGCCTGACCTACGTGGCAGACCATTTTCCTTGCTTGCGTTTGAGCTCACAGCACCACTACTATACGACTGGGCATGTGCCACCAAACAATAGCTGGAATAGGTAAGTAATTTCACCTCTGGGCCAGACAGGAACTGAGGCCACATCTAGAACAAATAAACAAAGAGAACTTCAAATTATTGTCCTTTTTCACATCTTTAGCGTTCCTTTCTGATCAATGGATGTACTAGTTATTGTCTCAAAGTAGAACCTTTTTTTGGTTGTACTTCAATTGATGTTTTAATACCCACTTAAACCAACATCTCCACGAGCTCCAGAAGATAGTCAGAGAGGCTGGCAAAATATTTTTCTACTTTTGCGATTTTGCATTGGTAACTATTGGGATCCTTCCTGTTGTACAATGGCCCTCAACTTGGTTTCTTCCTACCTGGAGCACCATTTAACTCCATGTCCACCCACCGTAAAAGCCATTTCTATAACTGCAGTACATCAGACCTCAATGGTCATCTTACCTGGGATCCAGCTGATGCAGGAAGGATGATGCCACCAGGAGAAGGGGACTCCACTGCAGGCTCTGGCTTCACTGCAAAAGAGGAAAGTGTACAAGGTTACCAGGCATGGCCAAGGAGTTTTCAAAGCTCAGCTAAGATATGGGAACAAACTGTGACTGGAAGCCTGGGTGCTGGGCATTAGGAGAGCACTGTCTGCTATGTATTAGAGAAGAACTGGGTCCAGTGCATCATGTGACCATGGAGAGATGTATAGTTCAGGAGCACAGGGCTGTGTGCGCTTTGAGGTCCCACACTGATGTGCAGCAGCGGGCACAGGGGAGCACTAGGTAAATCGCCCCAAGGCAGCAGTGGGCCATGTGCCAGATGGGAGTGAGAGGCCATGTGCCATACATGTTTGCTGGGCGATGAGATTCAGGGATGTGCCACGCCATAGGGAAGCGCCGGACGATGCACCTCCAGAGAGAACGTTGTGGTGTATATGACAGCACTGGATGTTGGGCCCGAGATGAGTCCTGGGTGTTGTGTCTGTAGTGAGCCCTGGGCCCGAGATGAGCCCTGAGTGTTGTGTCTGTAGTGAGCCCTGGGTGTTGTGTCTGTAGTGAGCCCTGGGTGTTGTGTCTGTAGTGAGCCCTGGGTGCTGTGCAACGGTGGAGCACTAGGCTAGTTACAATACTGAGCTGTGCAAATTATTGGAGTCTCACAGAGTGATGTGCATCAGGGTGAGCAGGGTGATGTTCAGCAAGGGGGAACGTATCATTGTACCCCATGACCTTTGTGTCACTTTCAGACAGATCTGTGTTTTTTGACCATGCGAGCATGTTTAAGCCTATACTTATATTGGTTAAAAACAAAGCTAAAAGTCTCAGAATGCAAAGTTCTAATGGCTAAAAAAGACAAATGGCTGATGAGTTGTCAGCTAAGTACACCGATTAATAGGAAATCAAATAAAGAAAAGAATACATTTCCTCTTTTGTGACAAATTGCCCTTTTTTGACTGCATTAAGATTTTCTCTGTTTTTTTGGTGCACCATATTCAGAAGGGAAAATGTGCCTCTTAAGGCACTTTTCCACATTTATCATTCACTGCTTTCCTCTGAAACAGTTTCTTTTAGACACAGTGGTGGCTCTGTAATAAATCATTGGAAAGGGATTGGCGAAAGTAACTGGGGCATGTTAAACAAACTTCTTGCCTGTCAGACAATGCACTAGCACTGCCTTCATGAATAATTTCTTTGAAGACCAGATTTCTTTTCCAAGAGACCCTAATGAATGAAGACAGTAAATGTTGTTAAAATAACAAAGAGAAAAGGCAATGATCCATTCCTAAAGCATGATGCCTGCAGCTTAAGTCAACACGAACTCAGCAATTCCGCTTCCTATATCCCCTATTATATTAGAAACAACCTTCATTGGTTGAATGCTGCTTCATAGCATACATAAAGTTTAAATGTACCTTTGCCCACCATGCTACCTCCTTCTACACACCACCAGAAGAAATGTATTGGGTCCAAAGCATGCTATTACATACAACACTAGCAGGCGATAACAGGTGAACCAGCCTCCGATGAAAGAATATGTGGACCTGAAAACTGCTCATTAATAATCTGAATCCAAGCCTATCTCTGAGCAGTTATTTCTACATCAAATACCGTTGAAGCCCCGAGAGACTTAAACCTACATTCATGGGCACAGGGCTCCTGAGTACCACTGCTGCAAAAATGTCCTGAAGTACACAATAACCACCGTAAAAATCACGCTGGTATTGCTTGATAATGAAAGAACACAAGAGGAATGACAGGAACTTTAGAACCCTACTAGAGGTGAAGACCTCTCCCTCAGCAACATTAGCAGATGCACGTCCCTGTCACAGCAAAGGTGATGTCATATAGGCACGACCAATAGGAAACAGATAAAATACTACACTCACTAACTAGAACCAGCGGATGTGCACAAGGCCACAGGGGCAAATACAGCGTCCTTTCTGGAAATAGAATACCTAATAATACTGAGCGAACATAGAAAAAATGACTAACCATAAAACACCTTTGTACATCTGTAAAGACTTATAATAATCAAACAGAAAACAAATGACTGCATTTATATTTAGGAGCATGGCAAGCAGGCACTATTTGGGTTTTAAATGAGATGGGGTAGATACCTTAAATCACCCAACATGGTAGCAATGGTGTACACCCCATCACCACAAATTCCAGTCAGCATGCACCTTACGCAGAATTAAAATTTTGGAGGCTGCAGAGCATTTAACCTGTGAGAATGGCAACCGGAAAAAACAGGAAAATCTTATGTTGCATCCACTAATTATAGGTAAAGTGGGAAGACTTTCATGGGTTAGAACCCACCCTTTCTCAACGACAAGTGACAATACTTTAGCATATGTGGCCCCAGGTCTCTCGGGCGACCCTATGCCTTCATACTTGCTCCCACACACCCCAAGATGTTGTCTGTACACAGAGTTGCAATTTCTTGTGTAATGTTGCAGTGTGACGTGACTGTTGTGAATAGTTATTCCTACATGCCTGCCCAAAGATTTTTTCTAAGACAAGATGCCTATGTACGTGGTCCCAGGTTCTGAACAGTGTTATTTCTACCTGTACAACAGAAGATCTCTTGTGCAATGTTATACTGGTGTAGGACCCGAGGTCAAACCTACACATGGGGTCTTTGGCTTTGAAAAATCTTATACAAATATCTTTGAAATATCAGGATACAAACCTTACCAGTCTAGATTACAGAACAGCAATTCACTGAAAATATCCTTAGACAACAAAAAAGGGTTTCCATCCTAACTATCTGCTCCACATATTTCTTACCTGTCATCAGGAGTTGGGTCAGGCAGCCAGTCTGTCTAAGCCTAGATGATGACTCAAGTGAAGCCATTGGTCTCTTTGTCCTGGCATTTCCTGTAGTTGCCCGTGGCCGGCCATCCTCTTGGAGGGACTGCCGTTTAGACACGTTCATCCTGTCAGTGCTTAGCTGCTGGAGGCCTGATGTTGTAGGAAATCCAGTTACCACACTGTCCAAACAGTACCCTAGGGCAGGAGCTACTGGAGAAAAGCATGACGTATATGGCGAAGAAGCAGTGTGCGTAATGACTGACGAAGGGCTGGCCATGCTTGGGTAACTGTACTTGGATCGAGGCACTGAAACAGGCTGGTCAGAGGGATCCTGGCCCATCATCGGCATGTTCAGAGGGGATCCCATGGCAGATGTGGGGTACATCGGTCCAAAGCACTCTACATTCAAGCAGTCACTGGGGGGAGTATAATGCAAGAAGGATTTCTGCTTTGTGCTCATAGAGTCAGATGGCAACGCAGAACTGTGAAAATTGGAACCAACGAAGGATGTGCAGTGCGGGCCTGGATCCAGCCTGGCTGAGCAGGTGCTGTTAGACTAAGATGAAAATAAGCAGATACAATTCACTGGTCACATGAAAGGTCACATTAATGACAGCAGTTGAAAGAGTAGCAAGATAGGAAGAAAGATGAAAAGTTCTCACAGCAGGTTTTGGGTCTGCCGAACTCAAAATCAATTGGAAGGGCTCCCGAAGATAATAGCGGTCCACATTCATGTCTGTACGGAATATAATCACAGTCCACTAGCATCCAAATGGGTCAATCTTTGAGGAACATTCTAAGGTGCATCATGGTTCACACCAGCCAGCATTGCAAAGTTTGGAGATGTGTTACAGAGGGTGCAGCCTCACTAGAGATTCCACAGGAAAGGAAAAGACAGATGGAAACAAGTAAGAAGCAATAGATGTTTCTGGCAGAGAGATGTCAGCAGCAAAATATACACTATCAAGAAACAGTGTGGAGAGTGAAAAAGACAGCAACAAGATGAGAAAGACACAGTACCCCAAGATTACCTGTAGGCACCCACTAGATGAGATAGGGGCTTCTGCGTGGACAGCAGACATGCTGCTGGTGCAAAGATTCTCATCCATGGAAGGATAACACAGATGGTCCTGGTAACACATATGCATCTGTGAGGGGCAGGGGCGATGATTGCTGAAGAGATCTGCAAGGTAAAACATACAAGCATAGTGACATATCAGATACTGACCAGACTATAACACTTTGTCCAAATACCTTCTCAACAATCTGGGTATTTCATTATGTAGTCTATGTTCAACTTCAAGATTATATCAGCGCTAACCATCTCCTGCATGACTACCAGTCTGGTTTCAGATGAAGATAAACAGTGTCTCTTGATACTGCTGGATCTCTTCAGCTGCCTTCAACAGATTTGACCATCATATGTACCCCAGAGTCTTGAATGGGATTCACCGGCAATGTCTTTCACTGGTTCTCCTCCTATCTTTTCAACCAGTACCAGTTTGTTTACATGAGCACCCCCAGGTCACAAAAGATCACTATCACCTGTGGAGTTCGACAGGGTTCCATATTGTCTCCTGTCATCTTCAACCTCTACATGGAGCCGCTTAATGGTCTACTCACAGATAACAGCATCAGGATTGACCAATATGCCCAATGATACACAACTCTACTTGAAAGTCTCCTCTGCTTCAGACATCCAACGCCTCAAACACTGCTTGTACATCATCCAGGCCTGGATATCCAGCACCTACCTGAAGCTCAACCCAACCAAGAAAGAATTCCTGTTACTGCAGGACAAACGTGGCTCAGTGACACAAACCTTGACAGCTTTGAACCCCATCTTTCACCAAATGCCAAGTCACTTGGATTCACCATAGACACCACCATCACCCCAAACTTTGCCAAAAAAAGACTGCCTGATACCAACTATCTCTTCTAAGGAAAGCTAACCCATTTCTTCCACAAAGCGACTTCAGAACTGCTGTTCAAACCCTTACACTCTCTCATCTAGATTATGGTAATGCCCCACTCCATGGCCTCCCAAACTTCACACTGGCGGCCCTTAGGGACACCAACACAACAACAGCATGCCTCATTCAGGGCCTCAAGAAATATGATCACCTCCCTCCCTACTTGATGGAAGTCCATTGGCTTCCCCTGCTGGACTGTGCCATCTTCAAAACCAACTGCATCATTTACAAAGCCATCACGTCCAGCATGTCCCCTTATCTTGCAGACACGCTCACCATCTTTGGTGGTTCTCGGCACCTGCAGCCAGGACACCATCAGACTTCAGAGAAAGAAGTGTAAAAAAGAAAAAAAAAACAAGACAACAGGCCTTTTCCATCTATGCACCTATGATCTGGAACAACATCCCCGCATCCATCAGGCGCGCATCAACACTGCTTTAATTTGAGAAAGCATTTTAGACCCACCTCTTTAAAGAACACAATATCACAATGCATTAACTGTCCACAACTCAGCTACCTCGTCTATTACCTGTGACTTTGTGCTTGTCGTTGATCATGTACAGGGCTCCACTGCCTTTTGGCTAGGTTCCCCCTATCAAAATACCATATGCATACATACATGCTGGTGATTGAAGATACAATAGGACACTTCTCAATCCCGCCTTCAGGGTCATGATCTTTCCACAATTCCTGAAAGTGTCTCAGTGCACTAATGCTAACAGTGAACAGACCTCCGCCAAAGCCCTCAATAACCTGGTTGTTCCCCCTTTCTTCTGATTTCTTCTGAGGCTTCACTCAAACCCCTATAATTTAGTACTAAAATAAAACACTATTTCAGTGGTGGCTCCTCCGCAATAGCGGAGGAGCGCCGCCCCATTGCTTTTAAGCAGTGCAAATAAAGGAAACATAAAATGATAATAACTTTAAGTTATTATCATTTTATGTTTCTGTGCTGCTTTGCGGGCGGGAGGGGCTGCTCTGCTCTTGTAGTAGGGCAGGAGAGGAGTGCATTCGCTGCCAGCATTAATCGCAGGTGGGGGGCGGGGAGTCGCGCAGGGGGGGGAGGGGGGAGTAAAATAATAAATGTAAAAAACGTACCTGTCCTTCGGCCGGCCGGGTCCTGCGTTTTCTCGGCTCCTGCTTCTGTTTTCCTGACTCCAGCAGGAACAGGAAGCAGGCAGCCTCCCTCCCCTCCTCTAAGCCAATCACAAGGCAGCAATGGCAGCATTGTGATTGGTCGGGACGGCGCCCAGCCAGGCACCTATGGGGAGGCCATTTTTTCCATGTGGGCTGCATTGCAGCCTACATGGAGAAAGGGCAGAGTGCGCATGACTGGTTTGGGTGGCCCCAGAGGGCCGACCAAACCAGTCATGCTCACTCAGGAGTGGGCACACTACTCATCCCCTGCCCTGCCCTGATCCTACAGCAGCCCCGCCCGCCCACGCACCCGCCCGCAACAAAACACTTATGCTTTCTCGCAGTGAAAGAAGCAGAAACATAAAATGGTAGTTTTACCATTTTATGTTTCTGCTTCTCGCACTGCGAGAAAGCAGTGGGGCGACGCTCCTCTGCCCTAGTGGAAGAGCCGCCCCTAGAGGAGTGGTTTGCCCACTCCTAAGTGCACATGACTGTTTGGCCGGCCCTCTAGGGATGGCCAAACAGTCATGCGCACTTTCTCTGTTCTCCACGCAAGCTGCATTACAACCTGCATGGAGAACATGCCCAGGCCCCTATTCCCTGGCTGAGCGTCAAACCACGACGCTCAGACCAATGCAGCATTGTGATTGGCAGCGTTGTGATTGGTCAGGGGAGCCTAGCTTTGCTTCCTGTTCCTGGAGTCCGACGGAGGAGAGCTGGAGCAGAGACGCGGGACCCAGCGGCAAGGTAAGTGTTTATTTTTTAAAAATTGTTTTTACATTGCGCCCCGCGCGCCCCCGCAACCCCTCCCTGCGCCTGCCTTGCTACCCACCACCTGCGAGCCGCCATGCACTATTTTGCCTTTGTAGAAGTACAGCTGGCCGGGCAACGCAGTGCCAACCTAAACTCTGTAGTGCTAAGGCTGGTGCAACAAGCAGCAGGCCACTGAAACTCGTATCAGATGTTTTATTCAATTTTTTAAAATTGTATAAAATATCCCAGACTGTTGCGCAACTTTAGTGCTTTATAGCAGGAGTCCTGGTCTGGGATGTTTCTTTCTTTAATGAAACCTGTATATGTCTGATCATACATGTTTGATGTTCAAATGCCGATTTCATTTGCGTGTTTTTAGGGTTTGTACGCAAGAAACTATTTGACTGACATCCTACATCTTTAGTTGCCACTCTCCAACTCTATCAGTGGTTTTATCAACATTAAGTGAAAAAACCCATAAATGCTGACTGGACCGCTAAGGAAACTTATCCAGGAAACTTCAAAGAGGAAAGCTACTGTCCAAACATGAAAGGTACTTATAAATATCGAAGCTACACCATTAAAAACGCACTAGGAAATGCTTTTATACACACAAAAAAGAACGCAAATCTGGAAATATGATGGAAGCAGAAGGTAAAAAACTTATAATGGTGTTTTTCTGCTAGGTTTGCTCAATACAAATACCACATACATACGCAGTTCAGTGACAACCACCTCCTCTTTCCAGGGCTGACCACTATTGCTGCAAGAGTAAATATACCACTTGTACCAATGAGGAAACATCATCTGGTAGACATGTCTGCCTGAATTCTTAGGAAGGTTGGGCCCAAATGTAGGACATTACAACACATGCCTTTACCACGCAGATGGCTTTACCACGAACGGTAAGATGCCCCACATATTCAAATATTTAATATTTATTTATTATTTAAGAGTCCCCCAAACCTCCCTTCTTTATTCCCAACGTCCCTTTGCCACTACTCACCCCCATACCCTAAAATTACCCTTACCTCCCTTTAGAACTCCCACCCTTAAACCTAATATTACCCTTATCTCCCTTTTCCAGCAACTCCCCATAAAACCCTACATTTTGCTTACCTCCCTTTACCACTACCCAACCCCAAGCCCTTATATTACCCAGAGGCATACCACAGGGCTCCAGAGGATGCCCCACAGCCCCATCAAATGTTAAAAAAATGAGATGACATTGCAACAAAAGGGAAAAGCACAGCTGCTTCGTCTTCCTTTTTTTAATTCACAGAAAGTAAAGATACAGACATATGCTTGTTTGCTCCTGCTGGTCGTCAGAGGCACGAGAAAAACGCAAAGGGACCTTCATGTCTTACGGATCACAAGGCCTCCGGGCTTCACAGGGGCAGGGGTGCAGACAAACAGATACGTTGAGAGTAGTCCTTCTGTAAGAGTGTGAAAGGAAGACGAGGACGCGGCAGCAGAAAGGTAGGAGTGTAGTTTATTACATCCAGCAACCTCCAGATCCTGGCAGCAACTGCCGCCCAAGCCCTAACACTCTAGAATGGCACCATAGGAGCAGCGCGAGCTGACCACGAGAGTTCCCAACACACTCCCCTTCCTTCACAAATATCACAAAACAAAAAACAAAAAAAACATAAGCATAACAATAAATAAAAGGAATTACATTAATACATTTCATAATCAGCAAATCAACTAGGAACTGCTTTACACCAGGTAGGCGCATTTTCTAGATACGATAGGTCGTGCTAGGCAGACTCCCTGCCATGAAATTTGTTGACATAACATAGTCATGAAACTTAACAGGAACAGATTTCAACCTAGATGACACAGGCCTGGACACGTCCTGATCTTGAGCAATGACTTCCTTGTCCATAACAGCACAAGGTGTAACATTAGAAGGAAAGTGAACCCCAAATCTCCGGTTGACATAGCCGAGCATCGACTCAGGCACCTTGGAGATAGTACATTTGTTCCACACTTTACCATTCTCCAACACCACTACACGATCCTTCACTTCAGACACTCTTTTAGGAGCTGAAAAACGTGACTCTCCCTTGCGAAGAAAGCCCGGTTTTCTGATCCTCACCCAATCCCCTGTCTTGACACACAAAGCACGATTACCATCACCCTTGGTGCTATACTTTGCTTGGACAGCCGCCCTGACATCAGTTACTTTAGAAAGCTTTTCCAAATCAACCACTCTTCTGGACATCCATTCCTTGTTTAACTTGGAACCAGCTATTCTTCCCCTCAACAAGGTAAACGGGGCAATACCAGTACTAACATGTGGGGTAGTTCTTACAGCCCACAACATATCAGTCACCGCCTCCCGCCACTGTAACCCATTTATTAATGGTAACTGTAAGTGTTCCTTTACAACACGATTGAAACGCTCGACGAGGCCATTGCTGCGGGGGTGATAGAGGGACATGAGAGTGTGTTTGACACCAATTTCCTTTAGAAAAGTTTCCATTTCACTAGAAACCAGTTGGGTCCCATTGTCTGACACTAATTCCTCAGGGAAGCCTTCCCTGAGGAAAACGTCTTGCAAAAACTTGATAACTGACAGAGAGCAGACATTCTCCACAAACCTTACTTCGGGCCACTTTGACATGTAATCGATCAAAACAAGGCCGTATTTAGGAAAACTCCCAATTAGCCCAAAAGGACCCGCAATATCAAAAGCCAATTTTGTCCACGGAGTATTTTTTACAACAATAGGTTCCACAGGTGAGGGATGTGTTACCTGAGATTTATCACTTGTGACACAAGTACAACAATCCCTAACAAAGTGTTCAGCATCCTTGTCCAGAGCAGGCCACCAAAAATCTTGTCTGATCGTACGCTTCATTGCCCGTATACCAGGATGACCCTCATGAGCCAAATTTAAAATTCTTCTCCGTAAAGACAAGGGAACAACCAATAACCCACCACGTCTTAACGCACCATTGACTACAGACAACTCGTCTTTCACCATCTTATACGGAGTCAGCACAGAAGGACAATCCTTATCACTGGGCCACACACTGGTTATAAGATCCATGACCTTGACCATATCAGTGTCTTCAGACACACACTCCAACCATTCCCGTTCCGACAAAGCTCCACTCATAGTATCCTCCAGTGAGCACACTGCACACACCATCTCCAAATCATCATTATCCTCTGCCTCAAGCCCATTACTAGAGAGTGGTAATCTAGACAAACAATCAGCCACAAGATTCTTAGCTCCTGCCACATACTCCAAGCGATATTGGAATTCCTGCAACCTATACTGCCATTTTGAAATGCGCGGTGTAGCTCTCCCACCACCCTTAGTAGTAAATAAATCAACTAGAGGTTTATGGTCAGTTCTAAGAATAAACTTGTTTCCCCATAAGAAGTTCCTAAAATGCTGAACACCCCACCACAATCCCAAAGCCTCTTTTTCAATCGTTGAGTAAGTGCCCTCTGCGCCTCTCAAGGTCCTAGAAGCAAACGCTATTGTTTCCTCTCGACCATCACTCCTTCTTTGAAGTAGTACTGCACCCAATCCCACATTGCTGGCATCGGTGGATACAATGCATAAGTCATTTATGTCAAAAAGCTTAAGGGGACTAGCATGCACGATTTCATGTTTGATAGACTCAAAATTTTTGTCACAATCAGCATCCCATACAAATATGACATTTTTCTTCAGTAAATTGCGCATGGCAGCAGTTTTTGTGGAAAAGTTGTTAACAAACTTGGAATAATATTCCACCAAGCCTAAAAAGGAACGAGTTGATCTCTGCTTATAGGTACAGGCGCATTTTGGACAGCTTCAATTATTTTTAATTTGGGTTCAATTCCATTGAAAGAGATATGGTGACCAAGATAATCAACACCTTCCTGAAGAAATTTGCACTTGTCTGCCCATAATGTTAACCCACTAGATCTAATTATGGACAATACCTGTCTCACTCTTTCGTCATGTTCAATCACGGATTTTCCATAGATGAGGATATCGTCCTGGAAAAATGCTACTCCTTTTATGTCCTTAAATAACTTAGTCATCAGTCTTTGGAAAACAGCCGAAGCTGAGGCAAGACCAAAAGGCATGCGAATATAACGATAAGCACCATCAGGAGTGACAAAAGATGTCAGATGTCTGGACTCATTACACAATTCTATCTGATGATATGCTGAGGAGATATCTAGTGAGGAGAAAAATTTAGCACCCTTCAATGTGGACAACATCTCGTTTATGTTGGGTAACGGTTGACGATCAATTCAAATATTCGCATTCAGGTCCCTCAAGTCAACACACATGCGAAGAGTTTTGTCTGCCTTACGTGCTAAAACTATGGGGGCCAACCACTCTGAACCTTCGATTGGTTCGATGACCCCAGCACTACATAGCCGTTCCAACTCACATTTAAGCTCGTTACGCAAACTCAAGGGTAACTTCCGTACTTTGTGGGCCACAGCCTTTGCACCGTCCTTTAATACAATGCGATGCTGGAATCCTTTGAGTTTGCCTAGCTCTGCACTAAAAACCTCAGGAAAAATCTGTGCCCACTTGTTGCACGAAACTTGAGAAATTTCGACCTTAGATAGGACACTTGAGGAACCCGACTCATGATGGCATAATGAACTACGGGACACTACCATATCGGGTTGGTTGGGGTCCAAGATGATGTCAAGGGCACCTTGCTCATCCCACCCCAACAAATTGGCACCTTCCTTCACTACAAATACAGTGGCACTGGCTTGGTTGGTGTCAAAACCCAAATTTGCAGCAAATTTCCCCATGACATCCACTCTTTTGCCCCCATACGCAAAAATCTTGATACTTGACTGTTCCAATTGTACATCGGCCAATGTACCAAAATCATTTGCATTAATGAGGGTAAACGGTGAACCAGAATCAGCAAGAAACCCAAGAGAGATGCCATTGACTAGAATCTTACAAGAAGGAGATTTCCTTTTCTCTGATCCTCTCAATGAAGATAATTCTACCACCCCTTCAGATGTCGATGCAGAAGATGATAACATCAGCAACTCATAAACTTCCTCACCAGAGTCAACTGTATCTTCTTCGATGGTCTTAACCATGCGAGTCTGATCCTTTTTTGCAATAACAGCTTTACACATTCTAGAGTAATGACCCTTTTTTTCCACACTTGTAACATGTTTGGTTGATAGCAAAACAAAACTTAGCATTGCCTAGATGTGATTTGCTCCCACAACGAAAACACATGATCTCATTACCTTTACTTTTAAAAACAGGAGTATTGGTACTTTTTTCAGGTTTGCCTCTGGAAAGGAAAGTGGTGGACGGGTTAAGTAATAAACTCTTAGATTTGGAGACAGGTTTCGTATTAAGAACCTTCACCTCATTAGAAGCACTGTTATTCATTTCTTTCATACACAACAAAGAATGCTCAACACTCCTGGCTAAAGTAAGCGCAGTTTCTAAATCTGGATCATCAGAAGACAGAAGTTTTTCCTGAATTTTCTTGTTGGATGTTTTTTCGATTAACTGATCGCGTATGATCTCATCTCTAAATTCCCTATAGTTGCAATTTACAGCCAACATTCTAAAAGCAGCCACAAAATCATCAATTGACTCTCCTGGAATCTGAGCACGTTGTAAAAATCTATGCCGTTCAAGAACTATGTTCTTCTTGGGACTGAATCTCTTGTCAAGCGTTTTAATTACAGAAGCGTAGTCATCAACGATGATTGAATCTCCACTGTCACCACTTACCAGCGTACTGACTGTCTCAAGACGTAAGGTTTTTAAAACGTTCCTGCCCTCAGCACCTAAATTGTAAACTAACAGGGACTTCTTCTTCTTTGAAGTGAAAGGCTCCCCGTCAATAGCTTCAAGGTATGCCTCGAAGGTGTCTTTCCACTGCTCCCATTGAACAGGAGGTGAACCAGCCGATTGTAAAAATGGTGGAGGGGCAGATATGTGATCCATGGCCGAATGTGGGTGAGTTGCTGCCACAATTAATCCAATACACAAAGTACACACCAGGAACAAACTCCAGAGCACGCAAAAATGTACTTGTGAATTTGAAATGCCAATAAAACAATCAAAGTTTGCAAAGTACACACAAATTTAAAAAGAAAGCTCTGTAACCATGCATAAAGGAAACAGAACCAAGGTAAAGTGTGCGCATCACCGGACGCGCTGTGTGGCAAAATCAAAAGTGCGAGGCAACAATGTAGCAATACATAGTACTGTGACCTGCAAATTGCCTAAATCTATTAAATTCAGCAAAGTCTGGAGATGTACAAAATATGCAGGTGTCATAGCGCTGTGCGGTACGAATTGGGAGTACTGGCAAAATGTACAAATTCACGGTACCGTGAGAATGGTGTGCGCATCACCGGATGCGCTGCCCAGGATTTTAAAATACTGAAATTCAAAGGTAATCTTAACGCAGAATAGGCTGCAGCTGCTTCGTGAACGACAGCCTGATTCCACAATGGCCGGTGCAATTGAAGATGCGTGACCTCAGGGATGTCTTCACAACAGCCTGACCTGAAAATGGCCGCCGCACGTAGGCGCCATGACGTGACACATCACAAGTTGTGGTGCGCGCACGGGTCGCTAAGCAACAGAACCGCGCGCACCAAGGCAAGCTCGAGCGCCAGGAATCCCAAAATTAGCCCCCGATTCCTCACTTCACCAACCTGGGGGGAAGGACGGGTGGTTTCACAACCTCTGGCGATGGGGGAAGGAAGAGAACGCACATGCCTCTGTGGACAAAGTCACGAAGCTCCCCGCAGCATGGCACAGCTAGCGAGTTCTTCGGTGCGCCTTCACACGTGGAGCTGGAGGTGCCGGTTCCCACTCGTCGCCACTGAAAGGAAGACGAGGACGCGGCAGCAGAAAGGTAGGAGTGTAGTTTATTACATCCAGCAACCTCCAGATCCTGGCAGCAACTGCCGCCCAAGCCCTAACACTCTAGAATGGAACCATAGGAGCAGCGCGAGCTGACCACGAGAGTTCCCAACAGAGTGGGGGCCCTCAGAATAAGATTATTCACTAGAGAAGTCTGCTTCGACTGTAGTCAAGAGAGCATGCAGTGCGGTTGCGCTTCACCTATTTAAGGTTCTACAGTGAAGACTTTATTTTTTAAAGTATTGGCCACAGAGATGCAACGTTTGTGATCTCCTATCCGACCCTATTCTATTCCTCTTTCTCCTCCTTCTCTTCCTCACTCTCTCTTCGCAGTCTTGCTTTTTCTCCTCTGCGTTACTATCTTTCCTCTGTTTCTCTTCATCTTTCTCCATCCCTCTCCCCTCTATTTTTCCCTGTCTCTGCAGTTCTCTCCCCCTTTCCTTGATTTTCTATTTGTTTTACATCTTTAGCTTTCGGTCTTGATGCTTCACTTTGCATCTCTATCCCTCCTCAGTAATACGCCCCTATCTTATAGCTGTTTATACTTTCCCATCCTCGTATCCTGCACTTCTAACACCACTTGCTGTATCTTTCACCATTTTCTCTTCTGGCACTGCATCTCATTCTCTCGCAGTCCCATAACTTGTCCATCCACCCTACCAACCATTTATCTCTTCATACACCCATTCCTCCATCTTTCTTTCTGTCCGTCCGTCCGTCCATCCATCCATCCATCCATCCATCCATCCATCAATCCAGTCACACATCTGATGCATGGGTTTAATATAAAACCGTATGCTGCAGCTATGAACTCACATCTAAAAACAAAATCTTGTATCTGATGTGTTGCATATGAAATACCAGCAAAGATGTTTGCAAGAGGCTCTAAGTGCAGGTTTTAATGTCACCATCAAAATTTTCAAAAATAAATGAAATATAATAGCAATCCTGGAAATGGAAAAAAATATATACTTTGGGATCCCATAAATTGGGAGTCAAGTGGAGGCAGCACAATGGTGTTGAAGACAGTCAACTTCTACATTTATTTTTATTTTGAAACAACTCTGCTCCAAGATAGCCGCACATCCGTGAGGCTCCGTGAGCTGAGCTGGCAATCCTGTGAGCTCTGGCCACCACGGGCGCAACATAGTTCACTTGACTGGCTGCCGAGTGGGGAGAGACTGCGGAGGAGAGGTTGATGTGGAGTTCAGAGGGCCGCAGCTGATCCCTCCTCGGTGCTCGTGGAGGCCTCCAGGCGGTGGTACTGAGGCAAAATGGCACAGCTGGGGCCCGATGTGACAGGGAGCGGATGCCAGTAGCCAAAGGGCCGGTCCTCACATCATAAGTGATGACTAGCGAGGAGAAGGAGGCGGGAAATGGCAGTGCCGCTGGAGGTGCTGCTGTGGGCCCGTTTGACACATTGCGGGGCCACGTGGATTTCCCAAGATGGGTTCTCATGTTCGGGGAATCGCCAACAGGCAGAAGCATTGTGCTTTTGCCCTAATGCCAGCCAAGACTGAGGTGAGGTGGCTGCCCCACTGCCCTACATCCCTGGCGCATGCTGCAGGGTCTGGAGACGGACACTGTTGACGTCTTGCAGAGAGAGCGACGTAAACCCAAAATAAGACCCATTGCCTCACAGTTGCCTAGGTAGCCCGCCACGACATAGGGAAGGGGGACCTACAGTAGTCGAAGCTGTAATTTGATGCAAAGTGGATTCAGTGGGCACACTCACCGGAAAAGATGGATGCCACACAGACAGCCACAGATACAGCAGATCTAGACATTAACACCTTGTTGCGACACATACAGGGTAGCCTCGGCACCATTTGCAGCAAACTGGACACACTCATGATGAGGGTGGGCAAAATGACAACCACTATGAAAAAGCACAAAATGCGTCTCAGCATGGCGGGGTTCCCCATTTTGACTCTTGAAGAGGACACAACAAAACACAGCAAATCGGTGGATGAGATGTCCAAGCTCCTGAAAGTAATCCAGGCCAAGAATGAGGACCTAGAAGATAGATCCTGCTGAAATAACATACGCATGGTAGGGATCTCTGAGTCCACAGGTTCAGGTAATATGGCGGAATACATTGAAACCTTACTAAAGAGATTATTCGGGTTGGAGGACTTCTCCACGATGTTTTCAGTGGAGCGAGCTCACAGGTCCCTCGGTCCCCAGCCTCCTCCGAGAATGCCCCTGTGCCCGATAATTGGCAAACAATTTTTAATTTTTTTGGTAAAACACAATACAGCAGTTATCAGAG
The DNA here is from genome assembly GCA_963921515.1 of Calotriton arnoldi. Lineage (NCBI taxonomy): Eukaryota > Metazoa > Chordata > Amphibia > Caudata > Salamandridae > Calotriton > Calotriton arnoldi. The sequence continues at coordinate 1,430,498 of CAWUFW010004688.1, forward strand.
TGCGAAGTACATAGCATAGTAAGTTCAATCCGAGAAGGCACATCTCCATCCATCCATCACTATTCGATTTCTCAAACTACCTGCAGGTCACATCTCATCACCCCATGTGCGCATGCTACAATCGTCCACGCTGTTATGTGGGGTTCTCTCCCCCCAATGTGTCTGCACTACCTCCCTCATTGTCCTCTGAGCTATCACTGTCTGTTACTTCTGTGTCGGCTTATGGGTCTAGGAGTGTTTCACTTAGGTCTTTCTAAACTGAAAGGTCCTTGACAACCTTTTCGTCCCGCCTACTGAGTTCATGTAGGTCTCCTCTGCCTCTCCTGTATGTCCCTGTGCCAGTGTATCTCGGATGCCCTTTGGCCAGAGACCACTCCTATATGTCCCTGTGCCAGTCTATCTCGGGTGCCCTTTGGCCCATCCAAGTGATGGTAATTCTACGCTTGGCCAGCAAATCACCAAACTAACTATCGCAACTGTGAAAAAGTGCTTCAACCGGCATGAGAAAATTAGCCATTGTCGCATGGGGGCGAGCCATCTCAATATACCCTGACTTCACAAGAGAGGTGCGCCACAAACAACTCTCAGTAAAGCGTAAGCTCCGTGAGACTGACGTATAATACACCATGCTATACTCGGCCCGCCTGAAAATTACCCACTGTAATAAGGTCACATATTTCAGTCACACAGAGAGCCAGCTTCTTCATTAAACAATTGCTTGCAAAAACCGGGGGGATTGAGGCCCTCCTGGGGAATACGACGCTACGGTAAATACACGGAGTGATTTGGAATAAAATGAATATTTGAACAATCGCTGTTTATGCCATGATGGACTAAAGAGGCTAGCACATGCTGACACCGGGGCAAGTGATGCTGTCAGTTTAGGACCACAGCCATGGTAACCCATGAGTAAAGGTTGGGAGGTTGCTCCTGCTATTGACAGCAATGCCTGTTGTTGCCATCATATGTACACTGACACCGTGTATGGTCCATCGACAGGCTGCCGCCTGGGAAGGCAGAGATCACTGAGGAACGCCGTGCATGGTCCAGAGAGGAGGACTGGGTATACTTGTGGCTGGCCAACAAATTGCGATCCTAGCCCAGTGAACACCCCCCATTTATGGCGAGGAATTGTGCAACCGGCATTCTGTATGTCCCAAAGGGGTAACCCTCACATTGTTCTTCATTGTTACACTTAGATTATGGATAGTGTTACTAATGGCATCCTGTTGGTGTCAGTGTTGGGACATCGTGGAGGGGTATGGGTGGGGTGATGAATGTTATGTCGCAGACCATGTTTGTCACTACTGGAATGGATTGGTAAGCACGACACACTCAAAGAGATGGTCCCTTTTCACCTTTTTTTGTTTCCAGCAGACTACTGTGTCTGATCCCCACTAATCCATTAAGATCTATAGTTTGCCTACAATTACCCTATGACGCAGATGGCTAGCATCAGACGACCTGATGCCACACCATGACTTACATTTCTCACGTAGGATGTGCGCGGATTGGATAATCCCCGGAAGACCAGACAAATCTTATCCAACTTAGGCAGTTATCGAGCCAATGTAGTGTTACTCCAAGAGACCCATTAGAGTGCAAAAGACTAGCCCAAGTACATTAATTAAATGGAGTGGCTACACTGCACTGGCCTCATACTCCTCTTATGCAAGAGGCAAAGCAATCCTGGTGAGGCGAGGGATCCATTTCCAGCTGCTAAATGAGACACAGGACTCCCAAGGATTATATAACATATCTCAGGCCATGATCCAGGGTAAGCACTTAACTACAATTAACACCTATGGCCCTAACACAGATGATGCAGAGTTCCTTAAATAGGTCTGGACTGCATTCACACATCTTTCCTCGTGGATAGTACTGGGCGTGGGGAGATTTCAAGCTGGTGCTCGATGCACGTTTTGACTGCTCCAATGCCACAAGTCGTAGTCACCGAACAGCAGCCACTGTGTTACAGAACAATATTGCAACTTGAGGGGCTGGTATATATCTGGCGCCTGCAAAATCAGGTGCGATTTAAGGACACTCATATTTCCTCAACATATGGTACTTGGGCACACTTAGATTATTGGTTGGGGATTCGAGATATATATGCATGGGTGAAGGGGATTGATCATCTTCCTCACACATTTTCTGATCATGCCCCAGTCCAGTTAATCATAGAGATGCCCGCATCCCAACACCGCCCATTAACATGGCGACTTAACCCCGTGGCCTTGCTGAATATGGCGTTTCGTGATGAAATACGATCTGAGTTCCCTATATATTTTGATACAAATGGCAAGTCAATAGAGTTGATAGGAACAGTCTGGGAGGCCTTCAAGGCATATCTGCGCAGCATGTGCCAAGCCAAAAAACATGGGATCCGTAAGGCATTGAGAGATCGCCTAGATGTGCTGGAGGCTGAGATAAAGGGGCTGTAGTCTGCTGCACTGAAGCCGTGATCTGATCATTCGCTGGTGGAACTCTGTACAACCCTTGATGAGTTTATGGCAGTGCCCAACCAAGAAGTCAAACATCAGCAAAAATTGTGGCACAATAGAGTATATGGGGAGGCGGAGCACCCGAGCAGGACTCTGGCCAGGCTACTGAGGTGTGATCGCCCTCCCCAAGAGATCCCCCAAATCGCAAAGCTACAGTGCACAAAGCAGAGGGTATCATGGAAGAATTTGTACAATTTTATTCTCACTTATACACCTCCTGCATGGGTTCGGATCCCGCTGCATATACCGCATTCTTTGACCAACTGGCCCTCGCATGGATAGAGGGCCTTAAGTGCCACTTCCTTGAAGCCCCAATCACACTCGAAGAGATAGTGACAGTATTCTCCAGTCTCTCCATGTACAAAGCCCCAGAGGACGAAGGATTCCCCATTGAATTCCATAAAGCCTACTCGTAAATCCTTGCCACAACACTGCTGCAAGTATATAATGAGGCATACACTGGGGGGTGTGGCTCTTCCAACAACCTGCAGGAAGGCCGTGCTGGTCGCACTCCTGAAACCAGGTAAGCCACCCACTCAGTGCAACACCTACCTTCCTGAATGTGGTTAGAAAAATATTAGCCAGGGTTTAGCTTTTATTGCTCCTCCCAGATCAGGCAGAATTTATCCTGGGGAGATCTATGTCCCACAACTTTAGAACGCTATTTGCAGTGCTACATCAAGTAACCCCTGAGTTAAATGCGGTAGAGGTTTTCATCGATGCCACGCAAGCATTCAATTAATTAGTATGGGCCTACATATTTGCCAAGTTGGACAGGATAAGGCTGCCACACAGTTTTATCAAATGGATCAATTTTTTTTTTATCAGAACCCATTAGCTCAGATCTGCTTAAATGGCCTTCTATCAGGGCCCAAGAGGCTTGAAAGGGGCACGTGCCAAGGCTGTCCTTTGCCATCCATACTCTATGCCTCTGCTTCTGAACCGCTGGTGTGTGCCATTAGAGAGCTGCTACCAGAGGTCTTGTGTCCAATTTGCACTGGGACACAATCAGCACATTGCACTAGGGTCAGGAGGGATCCTGGACCCAGCACGATAACTGCTGAATCCGCCCTGATCTCCCTCTTTTCTAGACCATACCTTCATTGGTCAGTCTGTCAAGATAACACAAAAACAAACAGGGAATGGAAAGAGTGTGTGAAAGAAAGATATAGAAAATAAACAGAGGCTTAAGAGAGAAAAGTGAAGGACAAAAAAGGAAAGATCAGAAATCCTGTGTAATCAAAGGCAAGTTAGGGAAAAATTAGAAGGATAATAAGTGAGTTTAACTCCATCCCTTAGTATAGGGTCCACTGCATGCAGGACCATACAATCTGCAGTATGTTCCTTTTCCCATATCACTTTGGGCTGTCCCTCTTCAACTGCACATATCTGCAATTCACCACCTATGGATCTGACTGAGCAGAGAGCTCTGCTGCTCTCCATTGCAATGTGTTGTGCGGTTCCCTGGAATTTCTGCAACTGTCCAAGGTTGAGGGGGACATGCATAGATATTGCCTATGGATTGAATTATTTAGTGACAACAGCATGCACAGCAGATGTCCGTCCATACTCTACCTGTTTTGGCCCCCATTACAAGTTCACTGTAATTGGTGGGATTCCAGAAACCAGAATCATAAATTCCAGCTGATATCCCAGCCCTGAAACACAGGGATTAAAAAGTTATTTTTCCTGGAATAAGAATACCCTTTGGACTCTGGAAAAACAAATAAAATTGGACCCAGTATTCCTAAGATGAGGAAAAGATCAGTCCTAAATCTGCATCCATTTATCACTTGCTTGGAGTAGGTCTTAAATGAGCGTACAGCTTTCTTGAGGCCTCTGGTGCAAGTGGTGGAGGGGTTGGTGAGAGTGAGACTGGGGGTTGGTGGGGACATTTTCAGCTACCCCTGTTGTGCAGAGCTGCATGGTGGGAAATGTGGGTGAAGCCCTGAGTAACGCACATGATATACTGATAACCCATGGATTGGTATTTAACGGAGACAATAAACTAATTGTTATGTAGGGCTCGCGCCCTTCACACCCTTGGTGTGGTGGACACGCGTCCTGTGTACCTCGAGGGCTCGAGGACGCCTTCGTGCCTCGAGGGCTCGAGGACACTAGAGGTTTAGAATGCGGGAGGGCATTCATATGTGGGGAGGCGGTTGGCTCTAACGTTGGTGGTTTTCCTTGTGCCGGCCAAGCAGAGAGTCTGTTCTTCCCTGTGTGCCACAATAAAAACTCGTACCATCTCGAAACCTTCGTGCAGTGTCCAGTTCATTCACAAAAAGTTTGGCGACAACCTTGGCCGGTGTCAGGACCAGTTCCCTCAGTGTGGGTACGAGCGGCAGTGGTGCTCAGAGCTCTGCGGCACCTCGATGGTACACAGCAGCAGTTTGATTCAGAGCGGAGGAGAGTGACGAACCCCGTGTGGCAAAAGTCCCCGAAAATCAGAGGCATCCAATCAACAATTGCGGCTGTATGGTGGGCGTACGGCGGTGTCACACCAACGTCAGCGCTGTTCCGCCCAGTAGCTAAGGAAGTCTGCAGCAGCTGTGTGATGGGCGTAGGGCGGTGTAGGACCCGCATCATTGCGGTTCCGCCCAGCTGCTGAGAAAGTCTGCCCCGCCCATCGAGCAGCTCACACCCAATAAGTAAGGCTACCGGAAGGGGTGCCTTTGTGTTTTCCTCACGGCGACTTGATTCCTTACTGGAAGCGGTGGTGTACGCTTCTGTAAAACCTGCGCTGTTCTGGAGGCCGCAGCGATTTATCGTACTCTGCTGCCGCTTGCTGCAAAGTACAGCAGAGGATCAGAGCATTCCAACGTGGAATGCCACGGTGATGTGCACACCCAGTAAGATTATTCTTTGTGCACGCACAAGTTTCTGCGGTGATGTGCACACCTTAATTACTCATTAGCAATTGCACTGTTTTGGCAATTCGTTTGGCCGAGTTTGCCTATTAAGTACTATACCTTTGGTGATGTGCACACCTAGTTGACTCTTTGTACTTACACAGCTACAGCGGTGATGTGCACACCTTGATTACTCACTGTAAATCATTTTGTGAATTGGTCTGGGAGATATTTGCCAACTTTGTTTTAACCTCTGATGTACTTTGTTTACGCTTTTCACATAATTTGACTATCTCTTATTCTTTGTTTTCTTGTTTCTGTCTATATCTTACTCTTTAACCATGGAGGCATCAGGAGATCGTCATAGCGAAATAGTACCTGCGCCTGTTATACCACATGTTTCAGTAATTCCCCCACCTTCCTTTTTGATGCAGCCTGGCACACCATCCATGCCTTGGGATGATTAGATTTTAAAGTTCGATAACTACTTGGAAGCATTAGATGGAGGGGAGTTTAAGCCATCACGCAAAAAAGCCTTGTTATTGAGTGCTTTAGGAAAGGAAGGCCCAGAGGGTGTTCAGGTTTTTGCCGCAAGCAGTTGGTGTAATAGTGTAGTTATCCAGGATGTGTATATGGAGGCCAGACGCAGATTAGCGATACGTTTTGCCAAGGAGGAAAACTTTTATGTCCAGGTACAAGTTTTACACACAACATCAGAAAGTTGAGGAGAGTATTGATTAATTTGTTTCTAGACTTCGTGAGTTATCCACTAAATGTAGTTTTGGGGCAATGATGGATGAACTCATAAGAGACCAGCTTATTGTACAATGTGCCAACAAAAAAATCCAGGAGAGATTGTGGGCAGCAAAAAATCCCATCTTGGGTGATGCTATAGAGATAGCTAAGGTCCTAGAATAATCAAACTTGTGTATGAAGGAACTAGAAAAGAAAGAACAAAAGGTTGATATTTCAGAGGTGGGTGCTGTAAACAAATTAGCCCAGACTACCCCCTCATCTTCCAAACCCTTTGTCCATAAAGGAAGGACATTTGCCTCTTCTGCTCCTGGCAAGTGTAATCGTTGTGGCAGCCTCAATCGTGGTTCTGACTCTAAGTTTTGTTTTGCACAAAACAAGGAATGCAGGATATGTGGTCGATTTGGACATTTTGCGAAGATGTGTAGATTAGCTCGGAGAGGGAAAGTTGCCTGTGTTATTGAGCAGATTCACATCCAATAATTACCAAGTGCAGTAAACTCTGTATATCTTGTAATTGTGACCCTTGAAAAAACAAGTATTTGAGCAGAGGAATTTGTAATCACAGACTGTGACTTTTTGCCTGCATCTTTGAAAATGGTTTTTTAAAATGCACAATTTTGACCCATTTTTCAGAATTTTCATGGGCAGCCCTAAAAGGAAGGTCAACTTCAGTAGGTTGTCTTTGTAACTCGTTAGCCAATTTCATTAATAATTGTGATGTAAAAAGCAACATTTGTCCCATTCTTTAATAAAAAAATCCCTGGGACAGAATTTCCTCGACCCTGACTAGAAAGGACCATCTTTGTTCACTTGGTTAGCTGTGTGCCTTTTGTGTTATATTTTAGAAGTAGGGGATGTTTATTAATTTGGGCACTCACTTGGTGCCACTCCTGGTGAACTACTGCTGTAGATAAAAAAGAGGAAGACCAATCCCAGATATGGGCACCTGGAAACCAGTTTTTAATGGCTGGATTGGATTGCCAGCGGTGATGAAGAGTATTTAGGGGATTATGGGTTGGCTGGAGCGTATCCCAGGGGCCACCACTCTTGCCAATTCTGACTCAGAATTACTGGGTTTGGGAGTAATGTGACCACTTTCACCTGATGTACTACTACACCAGGTAAAACCATCAGCATTTCTGCACACAAATTGAAAGCAGGTGGAGTATATGTGCAGAAACGTGCCTGGGATTGGGACGCCAGATGCGGTAAAGGAACCGGTAATTCCAGCCACCGCATGATAGTCACAGTTCTGCCCCCAAAACTCAAATCACTGTGGTGCAGGGAAGAATTGGCAGTCATAATCAGTAATTCTGGTTCCAGCAATTGCAGCCTCCGAAAACCGCGCTATTCATAATCGGAGCCCTAGTCTTCATTCTATAATGGACGGATTTGTTTTGCGTTTGTGAGACAAGGCACTCGCGTCATCAACTCTTAAACTCCATATCGTGTAAATTAACAACACTGAACTCAATTACCAATGTGCCTTGCTGTCAGTAACTGCAGAGCCTGTGAATCTGACAGAGTTGAGTATTTTCAGTTCTAAGCCAACGAGCACTGAAATTCCTCCAGATGTTCTATACTTCTAATAACCTGGTCAACAGAGATGAAATACATGTGCAGGGCTTCTGGCGAGTGCCTGATCATGGGTATGACAGAGGGCCCCTCAGCGGGGCCCTCTAAGGTTATGTTGTGCCACTACCCTTACCTCCCTTTACCACTACCTGCATCTAAACCCTTTTTTTAAATAACATAACTATGTTATTTAAAAAATAAATACATCCCTGCATGGTAAAGGCATGTGTGGTAAAGGCACAAATACTTAACTGCGCAGTATTACCTGCGTGGTAAAGACTTTGTTGTAAAGGCTGTTTCCCTTTAGCCCATTTCGAGCGGACCATTTCCAACCTCGACGACTTGCATTGGGCCACCTTAGGTAAGATCCTGCTCCAGGTGTGCTTAAATAGTGCGAACCTATCAGGGGGAGATGGTGCACTGTGAACATTAATGACTTATAAAATGATATAAATGGTCTCTATGTGCTGTCTAAGGTTGGAATTAGGGGTGGTGGACAAAGTGTTTCTTAAAAAATGAGTTTTCATCTTCTTTCTGAAGACGGGCAATGCCAGGGAGAGTCAGACAAGCAATGGAATGTTACGTAAATTCTAGGAATATATACTGACGAAACATGTTTTCTTGTCACCTCCTTTTTGAATTTTCAGCTTGATTTTATGACCTGAAGTATTGCATTGGCCATTTGAGAGGTTTATTTTTCTCCTAGATAGGGAGGGGTGTTAGAAGTAATTGATTTGTATGCTTTGTTCAACAGGGCTTGAAGGGGATATGTGGTGGGTGAAGGAGTCAGTAAACTTCTATCAAGGTGGTGTGTAGCTGTGATGTGTGCATACTTTTTTAATCCTCGAGTCTAGCTGAATAGCTGGTAGCTGAACACAAGGTGTTTTAAGTGTAATAAGAAGAGTGTAGGGGATCCGGATAGGCAAGGTTTTGCCACCATCGTTGCCAGGCAGACACCCAGAGCTGGGTGTTGTTGTACTGGTGTATTTTGATCTTGAGATGAACCAGGAACATGCAGTGTTTTTTGATGTAAAGGTGAGAGATAATGGGAGATAGGATGGAACACGCCACAAGTTACTGGCATCTCCTATGATGGGGACAAGTCATCTGATATTTGTTGGATACACAGGACATAAACAATTTCAACACTATAATTATCGACACTCAGGACTGGGTGGAAGCTGTTTAGTAGTGTTTGATGGTGGGCTGCATCAAAGGCAGCTTCTTGATCCAAGAGGGCCAAGGAATGTGGGCTGCATTGTGGGTAAATAGGATGGCATTGTCTGCGCTCTGCAAAAGGCGAACGCCGACCCCGACTTACCCTCCAATTATCGGCCAATCTCCTTACTACCTATTTTTTCCAAAATCTTAGAGAAACACATCCACTTTCAGCTCTCAAACTTCGTCGAAACCAATAAACTCCTTCATTCATCACAATCTGGTTTCAGAGCTGGCTTTTCTACAGAAACAACTTTATTGGGGGTAACGGAAAGACTGCGGCGCTATCTGGACGCTGGTGATACGGTCGCCCTCATTCTACTTGACCTGAGCGCGGCTTTCGATACTGTATCCCACATTATACTAGTAAAAACGTTAAGATCTTTAGGCATCAGCGGCCCAGCCTTGAACTGGCTTGTTTCCTTTCTTGCCAACCGTACCTTTCAAGTCCTTTCCTCTATATCCAGCTCTGACACCCATCCCTCACCCTATGGGGTACCTCAGGGCTCCATTCTTAGCCCTTTACTCTTCAACCTATACGTGAGACCTTTAGCCGACGTCGCGGAAGAGGCAGGGCTGTCCCTGTTTTCCTACGCTGACGACTCCCAGATAATTTTTCTCTCTCTCCATGGGAAGTGCGGCTGGGTCCTCCCCCCTGCAGCTTGGCCTAGGTAATATTGCATCACGGATGCAAAAGAATTACCTTAAGCTTAACGGAGAGAAAACTGAGGTCCTGATTCTTGGCAAAAGCAAAGATCTCTGGGGCCCACAACACTGGCCTGGTGAAATGGGAGTACTCCCTCAGCCCTCTAGTCAAGTCCGCAACTTAGGTGTCATCATCGATGACTCGCTCACTATGCACCATCAGGCAGTCAAGGTAACCGCAACTTGTTTTACCATCTTGAGGTGGCTAAAAAAGATCATCTGGATGCTGCCCGAGTCCACTCAGAGAACAGTAGTCCAGGCTCTTATTACCTCGAGACTGGATTACGGTAACGTTCTCTACCTCGGATCCAACAAGGAAGTGACTCATAGGCTGCAGATGGTGCAGAACTCTGCGGCGAGATTACTCTGCAGAGTCCCTAGAGCCACCTCTGTCTCTAGTCATCTGCGGGACCTACATTGGCTCAGGGTTGAAAACCGAATCAAGTTCAAAGCTCTGAGTTATATGTTTAAAATCAAAACCGGAGTTGCCCCACAATATCTGCAGTCTCTGGTCACCCCCTATGTGCCTTCCCGGTGCCTTCACTCATCCAATCAAGAGAATTTCTCAGTGCCCAGAGTCAAACTGTCTCGGATGGGAGGTAGATCGTTCGCACACCTCGGTCCCTCACTATGGAACTCACTTCCCATAGCCATTCGAAACGAAACGGTATACACACTATTTCGCAAATCCCTTAAGACTTGGCTTTTCAACCAGTAACCTAATTAAGCTGCGTTACTTTCTTCTGCTCCGCTCCGGCGCCGGGAAACCCTTCTTGGGTAGCTGCCGCGCCTTACAAATTTAATTTAATAATAATAATACGGCCTGGACGATGTCTCTGTGCTACAGTGTGATCAAAAGCCCAATTGGCGCTCATGAATGAGGGAGCTGGGTTGATTTTTCAAGGCACTAGATGAAGACTTTTTTAATTTCCTTGCAGAGAAAGGGTAGGTGTGATTGGGTGACAGGTTGAAAAAGGCCATCTATGTGGAATGTCTTTTCAGTAGAGGGATATCTGTCGGTATTTAGAGTGTCAGATACCATGGCTTGTGTGTGGGAGACTGTGAATTGTATTGAGACTAGCTGTGCAGGCTTTTCATGAGTTGTGGTTCATGCTGTGGAGGTATTCCCTTCTCTGCATGAACCCCAACTCTGGAGAAGCCTGCAGGTTGCCTTTTCAAGCAGCAGCCTTGAGGGAGTCACGGATCTGAGATGCCTCCAAGAGTGAGTTGTTTGAAGGTTTATCACTAGGATGAGATGTGCAGATGGATTGGAATAGAGTAGTTATAAGAGAGATCTTGTAGAGGGGAAATTAAATATTTGTTGGTTGCAGTGCATTTGACAGTGGATTGTGGTATTGAGGAGCTAATAAGGGGCACTGTTGATGCAATGTTTGATGGTTTACAAGAGATCTCTGATCCGGTTTGAGGTCTCACTGATGGATGGGTACTAGCCAACTTTTGATGCAAATAATTAGGCTTATGCATGTGGAACATAGGATTTTTAAATTGGCAAAGTTGTCCTGGAGCACGGATTTTAGTAATTCTAGTCTACAGAAAGCACATTGGCTGTCTAGATTTTTGCAACTATCATAGTGGGGAGGGTTTGGTTTCATGGTGAGTTGTTTCAGAGGTGGGTGTAACTTATAGCGTGTGATTTAGCAACTCAAGTTGGGCAGAGTCACCCGTGGATGTCACTGTGGGACTCAATGTGGAAATTAGCACAGCTGTCTAGATGGCCAAACTGAGTGAGTTCTAATTTAGGGATGTGCACTGATAATGTAGTGTTGTTGAACCGACCCTGTGTTATTGGACAGTGGTTGATAAGAATCGGCATGGCGATGAACACGTGGTTGAGTGTGTTTCTTTTAGTATGAATTGGTTCGGAGATGCATAGTTTAATGTTAATGGCAGATACGGAGCTTTTATTATGAGCTTGTTAGAAGAGTCTCCTGGTGGGTTGAAACCTCAAGCAACAACATCAGAGAAAGGAAAGAACCTTTGATCCTAATACGGAGTTTTCCTTGAATACATACATTGGAATTTGAAAGAAGTCCTCTTACTTCCCAAAGAATACTGCCTTAACTACTGTCACCAGAAAGCGGGAGTATTTGAAAACTCGTTACCACAATCTGAAGGCAGCCTGAGCTCTCGCAACTGGATGGTGTGCTGATTTTGCATGGGTCCTGTAGTCCACCCTTTCTCGCACCCTTCGTCCCTCGCTTTATTTCTCTTGTTCCCCATATCCCCAGAAATGTATGTAATGGCCATCGCTTATACTTCTCTCTACCACCCGCACCTTATTGTGTAATATGCTGCGATGTCCCCTGAAGCGATAGCAGTTAGCTGGGTCTGGTAGCTTAGTAGATAATGCGTCCACTGTAGGGGCCTGTGTTCGACCTCATGGTCGCAGGTTCAAAATCCCAGCGGGTCCACTCAGCCTTTCATCCTTCTGAGGTCGATAGAATGAGCACCATTGAGTTGGGTAACAATAGACATCTGTTATTCAGAGCCAAGATACCCGTGGGTGAACGTGCACTTTACAAATACACATGTTATGTTCACACAAAAGAGGATGATGATTGTGTTAAAGGTTCACTATTGAAGGATTAAGGATGAAGTTTTGGGACAGGATGAAGTCCTGAACTTGTACCACAAAGAACAGGTTGGAAAACCTATCTATATTAATGTTTGATGCACAACAGTGTATGCCTCATTGAAACTTTGGGAGAGGAAATGACAGGGGAAGGGAAGAGTGGGCAGAGTGCCCAGGCACATTTGACTGCCACTTTCCCTGCCCATCCTCTGCCCTTTTGCAATAAAATGAAACCTTTATTAACACTGTTTGTAAATAGTTCTTTCCACTGATGCAAACCACCCTTTGAGGGGAAGTTGTGAAATCTTGCACTTTCTGTATGAAGCCGCCTGAGGGGCACGGCTGCGCGTGATCAGGAAGTATGTGGGTGCACGAAACACATCAGATGATCGAGAAATTCTCAGGTCGTATGTAAGAGGGTACCGGAGCAGGTCAAGGTGCAGCCCACAGATTGAGAGTTCAGTTGATGGTAATCCAGTATATGGTTAAGGTTGTCCCGTGTATGCATTGGTAATGCATGGGCACGCCACCTACCCCTTGCAGACTTCTTCGTGGGATGCACCAAGGCACTCTAAGGCATTGTTATGAGATTCTAACGGGGTACATTTGCCTCACCCACAAACGCATCCACATACAGCTTTCCAACACCTAAGCAATAAGATAAAGCCCGAAGCCCAAGGCCAGTTCTCTAGACTCTACCAACCATTACTTACAGCAAATCACTGCAACACATTCCAAATCCGAAAGTGGGTGCTGTTGTGCAGTTTCAGAGCCTGCTCTGTGAAGCACGTCCCCCAGACTGAGGAAACCCACCTGGACTTCACAAAGAAATACCAACTGTTCTAACACACGAGCCATCAGCAAAGAAGTGCTGTAAAGTCATTCAGTTTGCGTTGCTGGCAGCTCCTAGACAAGATTCTAATTCATTCGTCATTTGCTTCCTGTCTTGCCCTAGTCTACACCTACGCAGGCCCACACGGGAGGGCTAATTCACAGACAATGGTATGACCAACTTAATCAAATACTCCACTGGCAGTGTGGGATCCACCAAAGCCGAGGAAAAGCGACCCTAGCTGAGACCACACAAATCACAACAAGGTCTGTCATAGACCATGTTCTACTCGTGAGAGGCACCACCTAAATCACAGGACCTCCTTCCTGACACTGCAGATGAAGAACTCTAAGTTCTATCATCCATCCAGTAACTCTAGCTTTATCTTTCCAGGGACAATAGAACTTTCAATCCTCTACCATCGCCCACAACAAAGAAACAACTATTCACAGGACGCTTTTTGACAAGAATTGGAAACCAGGAGAGGAATGACTGCCGCTCTTAGGATGTGGTCACATGCAAGATCACGCTACTCTCAATGGTGAATACCAAGCTGGGTGTCAGCTGTGGTAAGTTTGTGCTTACACCGCCCGCACCCCTCCTTCGGGGAGGATCTCCCACTGCCCTTAGCGTGCACCCACACTGCGTGCTGCCTGTGGTTAACCACATCCTGCCTCATTCCACAATCAGGGCTTCGTGACCTTCTGCCACTCCCTGGAGGTCAGCCAAGGGAGCTCGGATGTTGCCAACATAGAGGAAGGGCAGGGTGGAGTGAGCGGAGACCACACCACTCGCGTGCTCCTGCCAGTCACGCCACGGCATGGTCACAGCTGCCGCCTCTAGACAGACTTACTGCTGCCCACAGAGTAAGAAACACATAGTATTGGGATTATATGTAAAGCAGCTGCCTGCGGAGAGCAACAGCACAGATTTCTGATGGGTTCTCAGAAAGACACCACATGCTCAGATCGTGCTCAACTGTGATAGGTCAACACGAGGACCTTGAACAATGTGATTCACTTTTAGGGATTGGAGCCAATTGGTTCTTATCCCCTAGTGGGCGGGTTAATTCTGTCCTGAGCTACAGCTGGTGATCCCCGTGTTGTGCTGGGTGGCATGAACAGTAGATGGAATAGAATGTATGATAAGAAAGACGTGCACCTGCCAATTGCTGAGAGACTGTAAAAAAACACAGAATCGTTCTAGGAACTTCTCAGAACAGTGAGTACACAATAGAGGTGTGCAGCAAGGCAGAGAAGATCTCTATAATGAGATCTTGCACAATATGAAGTGTGATGCTTTCACACAGTACTCTCCAGTTAGAGTACGGGGCGGTGAGGTTCACAGTCCACCTGTAGCCCCTAGCATCTCAAATTCAGACCTCAAGATCAGACACAGATGAAAAGAATTTAGGGGTCCATTTAGAGGATGGTTCCATGCAGATTCAGTGAGACTCAGAGGGCTGGATGCGGCACATTAAGAGGACAACTGAGCGCAGAATCTGCGGACGTAGAACCTTAGACATAGCACTTTGAGAACACAGTTCACCAAAATCATCACTAATTCAGGCACCGCAGAGGAATATCGGAGGACAGGGCAGAATCAAAACAAGGTGCAATCTGACCCATGGGCCATTCACAATTCAATGGTACTCCTTTTGTACAAAGTATATAGAAATGCAAAGCATAACGAACAAGCATTGGCAAAGCCAACAGGTCGGGCGTTGGCAGTCAGCCTTTTGGCAACTCTTGTTTCTCATGGTTTTTGTAAAACTTTATTGTTTAAGAAGCTGTCAGGCCCTCATCAATGTTTCTTTGGTCTAAAAAACAGCAATAAAACAATACAATAAAACTCCCTTGCACTGAAGGTAACTACTTTGTATGCGGATGTGCTTCTATGAAAGGGCAGCATGCCATAAGCTATAGTGAAGCAAGCCAATGGCTGATGCATTGCCACTTGACGCATGCTGGAGTGGATGGAAGAAAAATGTGAATGACATAACCAGACACTAAAGATAAAGTCTGAGTGAAAACCCCTATACGTATCTATGTCATACACATAATTTTAGTAAAATCAAAAGATTTTGGCTAACATGGACCTAAAAAAGTCAATCATTCTGGCATTTGCTGCCAGCCTCCTCCTTCTGAGAAAAAAGACAAGAAAGAAAGAGAAAAGGAGAGAAAGAAATCAAAAGCGAGAGAAAGAAAGCAAAGGAGAGAGAAAGAAAGCAAGAGAGAGAAAGAAAAATGTAAAAAAATGAACTAAAGAAAGAATATAAGAGAGAAAGAAAGAAAGCAAAAGAGAACGAAGGAAAGGAAGAAGGCAAAGAGAAGAAAAGGAACGAAGGAAGGGAAGAAGGCAAAAAAGAATAGGAAGGAAAGGAAGGAAGGAAAGAAGGCAAAAGAGGGAAGACAGAAGGCAAAAGAGGAAAGACAAAAGAAAAAGGAAAGAAAGAAAGGAAAAAGGCAAAAGAGAAAGAGAAAGAAAGAGAAAGAAAAAAGAAGAAACATCTGGTATGTGTTCACAGTAATTACCAAGGAAAAACAAAAAAACTGGCACTCAAGGGAACTACCCTGTGTGAGGATGTGCTCCTTGTGAAAGAGCAAAATGCAGTTATTCAAAGTGAAGTTCGCCAGTGGCTTAAGTAGGCTGACACAGCCCCCATGCTTATGCTGTAATGGGCGGAAGCAAAATGTGAATGACACAACAGACCAATAAGTGAAGAGAGGTGGCTGAATATTACACATATAATGTTTGTAAAATCAAAAGATCTTGGCTAACACCAGACTTAAAAATTAAATCACAAGAATGTTCTACAGGTCTTGGTATGCTATGGTATGATATGCTATTAGAGTGGATCATGATGCCCCTCCTCTCCCTCAATATGGTAAAAATAGCTTATTATTGCACATGTGCATCTATGGGTTATGTCAAACCATTTTTCTTGAGTATTTGATGTAAAAAATACATTTAACCGAAACTAAGATGCAAGCAAATAAATATGTATAGTAATGCAAAATCACTTTGAAGAGGCCTCTTGACAATTTGGAGGGTTGTTTCTATGTGTGAAGTAATCATAACATGTAATCTACGAGGAAATAAACAGTGCTTTCCCCACGTCACTTTTCAGCGTATTGTGCCACTATCACCGAATTTGACCACTGCACCGTAGTAATGAAAGTAGAGTAGTGCTAACTAATATGTTAATTGGGTTACATTTATTTTTACTGCCAAGGCATATGCATATTACACAGTGGCAGTTACTATGGTGTAGTTATAGTTAGGCAAGAGTTTTCATAGGAAGAGTGTTTTTTATTTTGCTAATAGCTTTGTAGCCATTTGACAAGGGTGCATGAAACGTTACCAAAAAAATCCAATCACCTTGGCTCCTTCATGGAAAGTTTAGTGCTGATCCGTGAAGCAGGGGCCAAGTAAATGGGTGTGAGGGGTGACTTCCCATTCCATAGGAAGCTTTGCTCTCCGATATATAAAAAGTGGCTGAATGGAATTACATAAACATTTTCCTGAGCCAGCGTCCTTTGTGTGATTTAATGTGAATACTTTCAGCCGTTTTCGAGAAAGTAGCATTTGAAGAGGGGCTCGGGTGGGCATAAAAGGGTTAAAAAGTTAGGTGTACCTGGACCATTGGTGACCAGATATGCTCTGATGGGCCAATTTAAATGGGACTAGTCAATTCATATTGACTGGCCACAACATGAATAATATATTGTGGAAGTCATTACAGGACTCAGGATTATGGTCCCTGCGTACTGAAAAGGAATGAAAAATATATATATGTGAGGGGGTCCCAAAGTGATTGGCTGTCCAACACATGGATTGCATGTTGTGACAGCCTTTACAGGGCTCGGGGACATGGTCCTCATTGAAATGCATTGTAGCGAATGCCAGGTTTTAAGGTTCACAAAAAGGAGCACATATAATGGGTGATAACAGATTTTAGATACAATATAAATTTGTTGATGGTACCATACTAATTTTAGGAATTGTAGTGTGATCTAAGATTTTTTATCCTGTGAAAAATGCTGACCCCTCTGTTGGTATTTGATGAACAATGTTTGAGAGAAAATTGTTTTCTCTCAAGATATTCTCCGAGGATAGGGAAGGAATTCTGGACGACAAACTGAGAGCACATTTTCTATAAGTTCACACTATCTTCCTCAGTAATGTGAGAATAAAGTATGATATTCTGAGTACTACATTTACTTCTAACAGCAGTAGCAGCCTATCAATTGATTACCCAGTGTTCTACAACAGCTTCACCAGTGCTCTAATGAAGAACTAGAATGTATTTATGACCCAAAGCCCTCTTGATAGAATTAAACCTGTAAAACTGAAAGTATTTCTTTTAGAAATCAACATAATAGTAGGGATTCATTTTGTCATAAAAAATTATGGTCAGTGTTCATTGTATAAATTCTCAAATATCTTCCTCATCAATGTCAGAAACAAAGTGTGATATGCGGAGTCAACCGTATTTCATGTCAATATGGAGGCTAGCATTTTGCATTAATCTTTTATTGCCACTTCATGCAGCACTTTGAAGCAAACGTTTAACCCCACTTAAAATTCTAGAACGAATACTAGAGTCTATATAACCCCAAGCCCAGCAGCCATCTTCCTCTTTTGTTTGCAGTTCTGTGTCAGTTATGTATCCGTCACCTCTGTTAGAGACTTGCATGAGATTTGTTATAATGCATTTGGATTATATTGTTTGAGTATATTTGATATGGTAGTAGTGTTTAAGGATTTATTTAAGTTAATTTCAGTGTTATTTAGGGTAAAATATTCCAATTTATGGGAATAGTTTGTTTTTTGTGCGATTTTACTGTTATTAATAATTGATAGATAATTTTTTACCTGGGCAACCTTGTCAATGTAATAGCTAAGTCTGGGCGGTGAACTCCGCTCCACTCGTGGAGTTTGTGGAGTTTTCCGCACTCCGCGTTACGTGGAGCTTGCGGAGTTCCGAAAAACTCCACTCAGCTATGCGGAGCAAAGTTTTTTTCCTCGCTCGTGCTCGTCAACATTAAGTTGGTGAGTGCGAGCGAGGGAAATTAACCTCTCGGCAAGATTTCTCAATGCGGGAGGTCGAATTTCTCAATGCGAGTGGCCGTGTATGTTCGCGACCGCTCGTGTTGAGAAACCGTCTGTTCGCGTTGAGAAAGCTGCCGTTTGGGTAGAAAATCTACTCGAGCGGCAGAAAGGAAGCAGCGCCCGCTTGCGCTGTGCATGGTGCCATTCGCAATAATTTCACAGCGCGGACAAACACCCGGGCAGAAAATTACAGCGAACAGCATTTTTTCTAACTCACTCCGCCTCTTGCGGAGCTCCGCGTAGCAGAGTTTTTTTTGCACTCCGCCCAGGCTTAGTGATAGCATGAATTGGCGGTTAAGTAGAAGTTAATAACGGTCTTCAGCGCAAGGCGTCTCTGTTTGCCTTCCCGCTGAGGTGGTAAGCATGCCTGAGCACATTCCTTACAGGTTCTATCTTGCATAGGGTGTGCATGTCTTCAGGCTAAGGCACTCGAGGAATTTCAGGCTTAGGGCTTTCTGGACGTTCTATCTTGCTCAGGGTGCGTGTGTCTCCAGGCGAAGGTGCTCGAGGAATTTTAGCCTCAGGGCTTTCCGGACCTGCGCAGTGACGTTGGCACACGTGCGTGGTGACGTCACTGCGTAACGAGCGGCCATATTGTAAAAGCAAGATCTTTAAAGAGGAAAGAAGCCACGGGCAGACATTTCGAATAGGTACACAGTGCATTATGGGCTCGTACTCGAAATTCCTGTCATACTAATGGAATTTACAAGACAAGCGGCGCACAACGAGTTAAAAAGGCAATACTAAGGGTTTTTTAGGTGAAAGAATAATACAAAAAAAATAGAGATAGTACGGCAGTGCTTAATTTGTAAAAAAAAAAGAAGTGCCAGGGCTCTCATCATGAGGCCACTGCTGCTTGCACCCCACATTGCCCCTGCCATGCTGCCAATGATAGTAACAACACAACTACGAACCATCACACTACTACAAGTGTCGCAATTTTGACTATTCCAGGCTCCCAAAGCTAGAAGAATGGCTTGGGCTGCAGGCAATAGTAATTTTTAATGTATATTGAATTGATAATTAACTGTTGTTATGGTCATCTTTAAAATAGCGAGACAGCACCACCTTGTGGCATACTGTCACAAGCTCTGGTGTTGACAGTAAGTGCCAGAGCTGAGCACCGGAAGCCACCTGCTCAAATTAAGCACTGTAGTACGGAGATATTTTAAGATATATTTATAACAACAGTAAGTATAGAATTTGTACATTAAATATGAATGATGAAGGGGAGCCTTTTGGTTCGTTTAATCAGGATGACCCATAGAATATGGCACAAAAGGGAGTGAGGGCTTCTGTTAAAGAAGTTTTAGAATCAGTTTTGAGGAGAAAAAGAAAGGCTCAAGATTTGTCAGATGAAGAGTGTTATACTTCATATAGGTACCCCGATATAGGTCTAGGTAACATCATAACCCTTCACCTACATTCTCTCCCATACTACTTATATAACGGATTTGAAGGACTGACCTTTTACCCAGTTACAATACTACACACAAGTACGTAGGGTTTTTCCCTGGACACTGGCCTCAAAATATGCATGAGGATTCTTAGTTTCTTGGAATCACAGCAGGACCATCCTCTCCTGCATAATAACTGTGTATAAAGTTAATTCCCAACGTCATCCTAGGTCCGACACTGTCACAGCAAGGTAGAACCCCTGGGGATACCTTAGGGTATATAAACACCACATCTTGCTGAGATAGTTAGAGGAGATCAGGACTTCCTGGCCGACACACTGACGCAAGACGCTGAGGTTCCTGCATGCAGATACTCCAGCTTGCAGTGGTCTGACATCCCTTGCGGGGTGTTCAGCTCGAGACCAGAACGGGGTCCCACAGTCTCACATCAGGTAATGGGGTTGGCTTTATCCTAAAGGGATTCTTGGCTTTATACCTACTCACATGCTAGGTACACTTAGGTACATCTAGTTAGGGTGCATCATAGGAGTACACATTTTATTGCCATGTATTCTATATACTTGCCTGTATTTATGATTTTAGCAAAATGGGAGAAACCTACCACCTGTTTACTTTCTTAGTGCTTCTACTCATTTATTTATGCTACTGTCTACTGGTGATTTCAGTGCACTTCTTTTACGCTAGAATAACGACTGTTCAATAAATACTTATTGAAAACGTCCCAACCGTTTATTCTGTGTATCTCTTTGAGAACAAGTGAGCACGAGTGACTGAGCGAAAAGTAAGTTACTGTTTCCACGGTCCTGAGGGATCAGGGTTGTCATGTTCGATAGTTGCCAAGAACTATTCTCTCCTTGGTAAGAAGAGGTTATAGTGGCATTGCGAGCTAGCTGGTACACAGGACAACATACCCGGTTGGGGTCTCTGGGATCAGTCTGGACACCAGTCCCGCAGTGTATGTTGTCTAAACGCGCAGATCCTATATAGGTCTTATAGGAACTACACGACATGGCGCCGCCAACGTTGGTATTGGCACTTATTTAACAGTCAAATCTGAGTAGTTCAGTTGTGCTATTCTCAGAGACCCCTACTCACAGATCTTTAAAGAGGAAAGAAGCCACCGGCAGCCATTTCTAATAGGTACACAGTGCATTATGGGCTCGTACTCGAAATTCCTGTCATACTAACGGAATTTACAAGACAAGCGGCGCACAACGAGTTAAAAGGCAATACTAAGGGTTTTTTAGGTGAAAGAATAATACAAAAAAATAGAGATAGTACGGCAGTGCTTAATTTGTAAAAAAAGAAGTGCCAGGGCTCTCATCATGAGGCCACTGCTGCTTGCACCCCACATTGCCCCTGCCATGCTGCCAATGATAGTAACAACACAACTACGAACCATCACACTACTACAAGTGTCGCAATTTTGACTATTCCAGGCTCCCAAAGCTAGAAGAATGGCTTGGGCTGCAGGCAATAGTAATTTTTAATGTATATTGAATTGATAATTAACTGTTGTTATGGTCATCTTTAAAATAGCGAGACAGCACCACCTTGTGGCATACTGTCACAAGCTCTGGTGTTGACAGTAAGTGCCAGAGCTGAGCACCGGAAGCCACCTGCTCAAATTAAGCACTGTAGTACGGAGATATTTTAAGATATATTTATAACAACAGTAAGTATAGAATTTGTACATTAAATATGAATGATGAAGGGGAGCCTTTTGGTTCGTTTAATCAGGATGACCCATAGAATATGGTACAAAAGGGAGTGAGGGCTTCTGTTAAAGAAGTTTTAGAATCAGTTTTGAGGAGAAAAAGAAAGGCTCAAGATTTGTCAGATGAAGAGTGTTATACTTCATATAGGTACCCCGATATAGGTCTAGGTAACATCATAACCCTTCACCTACATTCTCTCCCATACTACTTATATAACGGATTTGAAGGACTGACCTTTTACGCAGTTACAATACTACACACAAGTACGTAGGGGTTTTCCCTGGACACTGGCCTCAAAATATGCATGAGGATTCTTAGTTTCTTGGAATCACAGCAGGACCATCCTCTCCTGCATAATAACTGTGTATAAAGTTAATTCCCAACGTCATCCTAGGTCCGACACTGTCACAGCAAGGTAGAACCCCTGGGGATACCTTAGGGTATATAAACACCACATCTTGCTGAGATAGTTAGAGGAGATCAGGACTTCCTGGCCGACACACTGACGCAAGACGCTGAGGTTCCTGCATGCAGATACTCCAGCTTGCAGTGGTCTGACATCCCTTGCGGGGTGTTCAGCTCGAGACCAGAACGGGGTCCCACAGTCTCACATCAGGTAATGGGGTTGGCTTTATCCTAAAGGGATTCTTGGCTTTATACCTACTCACATGCTAGGTACACTTAGGTACATCTAGTTAGGGTGCATCGTAGGAGTACACATTTTATTGCCATGTATTCTATATACTTGCCTGTATTTATGATTTTAGCAAAATGGTAGAAACCTACCACCTGTTTACTTTCTTAGTGCTTCTACTCATTTATTATGCTACTGTCTACTGGTGATTTCAGTGCACTTCTTTTACGCTAGAATAACGACTGTTCAATAAATACTTATTGAAAACGTCCCAACCGTTTATTCTGTGTATCTCTTTGAGAACAAGTGAGCACGAATGACTGAGCGAAAAGTAAGTTACTGTTTCCACGGTCCTGAGGGATCAGGGTTGTCATGTTCGATAGTTGCCAAGAACTATTCTCTCCTTGGTAAGAAGAGGTTATAGTGGCATTGCGAGCTAGCTGGTACACAGGACAACATACCCGGTTGGGGTCTCTGGGATCAGTCTGGACACCAGTCCCGCAGTGTATGTTGTCTAAACGCGCAGATCCTATATAGGTCTTATAGGAACTACACAACATGGCGCCGCCAACGTTGGTATTGGCACTTATTTAACAGTCAAATCTGAGTAGTTCAGTCGTGCTATTCTCAGAGACCCCTACTCACATTTCCCCAGAGGCGTCTGGAGTGGGAGGGAACAAAATCCGCCGCAGCCGAGTAGGAAAATTCCTATGTATTGGCTGTTGGTTTAATCAAGCTTGAAGGATACAGTGTTCCTAATTGTGCTTAACACCTTATCTCAGTTCCCTCAGCTCTCCTTTCTAAAAATAATGACAGAGCAGGGAGACGTAGATGAAGGGAATGCACTAAACTTCACAACAGAAGAAAATGATGCAGATGCAATATATATTGCAGAAAATGTTAGAAATGCCGTAACCCTAAAACTAGTAGCATATGGTGTTACAATTAGGGGTGGGCAAGTGACTTTCGTGATTGAGGCACACAAATCATATAGAACAGAGGTATTCTACTCATGAATTAGATTCCCACAGGCAAATGCTTTGACAAAAACATTTCACTACTATGTCCAAGATGACATACCAGACGAATATAGTCCATATGAGGACATTGAAATTCCACTCACTTACCATGAACATTTCTACTCGTTTAAAGGCGCCCTCCCCCATACAAGAAATAGAGTAAGACTCGGCCCGCTCGGAAGAGACGGAGCAACTTGGCCAGTTTTAGCAGCCTACACACCACATCCTGACATTGACACAATGCCAGGAGGAGACTTACTCGTACAGCATAAAGAATTAATAAGACTTTACAGAAACATGACAGTTTGTGATGAAAAAACTCTCACTTCAGCCAACACCGGCTACACAACATGGACCAGTCCAAAATAATATAACCAAAATCACACCACAAACACTGCACGCAGTGATGGGTAAAATGCCCACTAAACGTGAACAAATGCCCTTGTGGATAGCATAAAAAATAACACAGCTGGAGGCAGTGTTTCCGCACACTGGTCCTAAGGAAAAGCATAGAATACTGACAATTTGCTTGCCGATGGGGATAGCTCCCTCTATAGAAGATTGTACTTCTTGGGGTACGGTTTTCGCTGCAATATATACCAGGACTCATGGTATCCCTTCTTTAGCGGTGATACCAGATGTATTAAGACAAATACAGAACGAGTATGGAGCAGAACCTGCTCTAAACTTAGGGATGAAGTTGTTAAATAACTTTGCCCAGGTATCTGCGATAATATTAGCAAATATTAAAGGGGAAGCAGCATCAGTGGCAATATGCCAACGTCTGAGAGATTTCACTCCATTAAAACAGTAGAAAGAGCTACCTAAAATAATTGAAACTGCTTATGCGGAATTAGGTAGACACATTCTGGGAGCTAGACCTGTAAAACCTCAACTAGCGGGAGGTACAGATAAAGAACAGGCAAAGCAAACACCGGTTTCTTCAAAAAAGAAATGGGACAATACTAAACAGCAAAAGAACAGATCTCACTCCAGGGGAAGGTCTCCTCAACAGGAGCCCCCAGAAAGGAGATATAATCTTAGGAATAGAGATAACATTAAAAAACCTGACAGGTATCAGGACACTGATACACGTTCCTCTCGTTTCTTTCAGGGTTCATCAAAAAACTCGGAGAGGGAAGGACGGTCAGAACAGAGACAAGAAGAGCATACAAAGCCCAGAGACAGGCAACGCACTTCGGACTACGCTTCAAAGAAAGAAGAAAATCCCAAAGCAAAACCTCAATTTAAAAAGAAGAAGGTAGCAGGTCTCAAAGTTAGACATGCCCAGAATTCTGAGGACTCAACTACTGAACGGGGAATGGGCTCTGACGAAGCTAGACAGCGCAGCAGAAGTAACAATAGCTCGCCAGAACCTGATGGAATTTCTGGTGACAGCGGAGTTGAGTGAGTATATGAATGAATGAATGAAACAACACTTGTAAAGTGCATGGCTACCCGAAGGCATCCCAGTGCATCACGGTGGAAACACCTGATACTAGGGTGAGTGTCCCACACAAGTTACATGAAATAACACTCCAAATGGAGGGGGACAAGCCCAGACGAGTTAAGGGTCTCTTTTGGAAGAACCTGACTACGACATCCTATTAGCAGAAAAAGATTGGCCGCCTACTATAGTTATGGAATGCCCAAAGGGAGAAACAGTGATTTTACCAGCTTTCTCCGACCTAGTCCCCGCACACCTAAGACATACATATGCGCAGGAGTGGGCGGTAGCCCTTGCTCCAGCATTATGCCACAACCACGTAGGGTGGGATGAAGATTCACCCCACCACGTAATTCCAATAAAAACAAACACAACTCCACAAAGACAGTATCCCATAAAACAGGAAGCTAAAAAACAGGTCAGGGAGATCTTAGATCAACTTGAATACCAAGGTGTAATTGAACCATGCACCTCATCAATGAATAATCCTTTGTTTCCCGTAATGAAACCCGACAATTCATATCGTCTAGTTTTAGACTATAGACACCTAAACTCATGCACGAAAACATTTGCAGTCCAGAATGCACATAGTGCCGCATTATTGAATAACATTGTGGGGAAAAAATACAAAACAACATTAGATATCTCAAATGGATTTTTCTGCCAAAACATAGCGCCTGAAAGCAGATATTTGACAGCCTTCTCAGCGCTGGGGTCACAGCGTCAATTTTGTCGACTCCCCCATGGGTATAGGAATAGCCCGGGGTTATTCTCAAGAAGGGTAACAGAGTTACTACAGAATTTGGATGAAGAAGCATTATCCTATGTAGATGATATTTATCTGACGGATGATGACTTAGAGGAACTCTTGACCAGGGTGAGCACCATAATTTTGGGGTTCGCCTCTGAGGACTACAAATTTAATTTAAAAAAATCGAAAATAGCCCACCTCAATGTCCTATTTTTGGGATATGAGCTTTCAAGTGAAGGCAAAAGCCTGGCAACACACTTTTTTAGAAAAGTGTGCCCTGCTACAACCTCCAAAATCATTAAAAAATTTACAGTCCATACTGGGATTTTTGAATTTTGGCAGAACATACATTTTAGATTACGCAGAGAGAGTAAAACCTTTCTACGACCTAATAATACCTGACTTTTCAGTTAGACAATGGACACAGGAACACACAAATATACTTTGTTCCCTACAAGCTGATATATCATCAAAACACTTACAGACACGCGTAAACGTACGCAACCTGGTGATCCGCGTAGTCGCAGGTCAATCAGGGTACACTTACTTAACCTTTAATGAAGGTGAAACAGTACCAATTGCATATAAATCGCATTTGTACACTAGCGCTGAAATGCGTTTTGCACCAACAGAAAAAATTCTGACAGCAATACAGACTGCTGTAGTGAGAGAAAGAGCACTGGCTCAGGGGAAACAAATAATTGTCGTGACCCCGGTACCGGCCTTAGAGGCTGCCACAAAGGCAAGCGTCCCAAATGCTAAAGCGATACATCCAAGATGGATACAATGGGCTAATACTCTCACTGCAACAGATGTAGAATACAGATATGACCCTAGTCTAAAAACACAAGCATTCCTGCAATATGAACAAGAATATCCTCTACCAAATGAAAAAATGCCTCTAGATCAGTATGAATACATTATTTATACTGACGGATCTGCTCAACGGCCATAGGGAGTAAGCAACAATACAGTGCAGCATGAGCTATTGTAAAAGGTAGGATGCAGGATGGCAAGATCCATCCCAGCTGTACAAAAACGCAGTCTCTCGGAGACTGCACGACTCACTTTGCAGAATTAAAAGCACTATTACTGGCACTGATACATATGGATCCAGAATTCCCCACACTGATAGTGTGTGATTCCTTTTACTGTGTCCAGTCATACAACGAATACCTCCACTATTGGGGACAAAATGGGTTCAGAGATTCAAAAGTAGCACAATTAAACATAGGAAACTATGGGAACAGGTAGCAGAGTTGAAGAACGAACTACCAAGGGCTCACGTAATACACACACTGAGTAATCAACGTGATGGCGTTCACGTTGAAGGGAATTCATTGGCTGATGAAGCCGCGAAGGGGGCAGTACGCACTGCGTCCCTAGCTGCAATCACCCGTTCAAAAATGAGGGTAGACGGTAGCACAATGGTAGCTGTGATTGCTTCGCGCAATAACAGCAAAGAACTACCTAAAGGTTTTCCACTCAAGTACTCCTACAAGTTAGATGCAAATAACGTTCCATTTGCTCAGATTCCTGGAGTGGGGGATAGAGTAATACCAAACATGGATCGCAGGTTAGGTTTAATCTTGGCAGCACACGAGGGTCTGGGTTCTGCGCACGCAGGAGTTACGGTGACAGTTTCTTTACTGAAACAACGCTATTGGTGGCCAGGGTTAACAAAGCAGACCAAAGACTTCGTCTTAAAGTGCGATATCTGTCAACAGATAAAAGGGTCCACCGTAGCTCGCCCAGCGCAGACACCATTGTTAATATCAGACAGACCGCTCGCGTGTATTTACCTGGACCACTGCGGCCCCTTACAATCTGACGGGGCTTACAAGTATATCATGGTAGCAGTGGATTCCTGTTCAAGATTCTTATGGGTATGGCCTCAGCGCTCGGCTGACGCCCGAACTGTTATAAAAGATGCGCGAGTCTTTATAGGGACATACGCAGTTGGCACATTACATTCTGACTGTGGCCCCGCGTTCAGCTCTAGGGCTTACAAGGAAGCCATGGGAAGTTTGGGTGTAGCATTGCAGTACTCCTCGCCGTACCATCCCGAGGGAAATTCGGTTGTGGAGAGGAAAAACCGGGACTTAAAGCAATCTTTAACAGCTAGGGTATTAGGCTCGGGTGGTAGTTGGGTCAATGATCTATATGGGGTCCAGCGAGCCCTTAATAACCAGCCAAGAAGCTCTCTAGGGGTGCCACTCCTTACGAGGTCCTGTTTGGGACAAAAATGTGGGTCCCTGATCTCGATTGTGGAGGCACAGTGGCGGATGAAAAACGATTTGACATCAATAAACGTTTGGCTGTTTTACAGGATCTGAATGAATCCAGAGCCTCCTTAAGTAACGTCGAGACAAAGAAAACCGCCACTGGGGAAGTCAAGTCAGCCACGGCAAGACATGCCTGGATTCCTAAAGTTGGGTACCTGGTCAGAGAAAAGATTGTGGACAAGAAAGAATTCGGGCCATCCTATCGAAAGCATGTACCTGTCCTGGCAGTTGAAGGATCAAGAACTTCTACCGCCTCTTGCCGGAAAAAAAAGAGATTCGTCTCAATCGATCTGATCAAACCACACTATGTGGCCGATACTAAATAGTAGGCCTCGTGGGCTCCTGAGTAGCCGACGTCCTCCTCTTGCTACAATACAAGAAGTTCAAACTGAAAGACTCATAACATTTGAAGAGTCACCTTTACAAAGCAATGGAATCAATAACAATGCAATGGAACTAGTTCCCCATGACACTAACTCTC
Source organism: Calotriton arnoldi (assembly GCA_963921515.1). Lineage (NCBI taxonomy): Eukaryota > Metazoa > Chordata > Amphibia > Caudata > Salamandridae > Calotriton > Calotriton arnoldi. The sequence goes on from CAWUFW010004688.1 coordinate 1,458,401, forward strand.
AAAATCAAAATGAAAGACAAATTTCAATTCAACCTAAAAAGGATGTCTACGTCAACATGCCTCTTCAAGAGCAATCTACAAGTTCAACAAAAATGGCTGAGCTACCAAAAATAGATCGAACTGCATCTGGCTATTTCATCGACTTCGATACCTTTTCATTGGATCCAAGTGAACCTGAAACAACGCCAGCCCAAATTTCTCGCAATCAACGGATCAAAGACTTTTTTAACCTTCTTTGAAAAACGTATTTAGTATCACCTTGGCTAGAACTGTGGATAATCACCGGTATTTTCTTTTTTCTTTTCTGGTTAGGATTAGTAATAACTTTCCACTTGCTCATCAATGGAACTTATCTTCAACAGAGCTCTGCAACGTCAGAAGTAAACTTAATTTTAAAACCTCATGTTTCAACTTATCGTGAACAAAGAGACTTGTCCTTCGTGAACATTTCAGCAGTTCCTTTACCGGATGGTATAGTATGGGACAAAGTGAATTATGATATATTTAGACCGACCGAGCTTTTAAAAATTCCACATTTATTTAAAATTTCATTGAACTATATCATTACCTCCAGTACATTTTCTGATAATTGGGATTTTGACACTGTTAATAACTTATTGTCTGATTTGTAACAATCTGCTGCATTTTCTAGCTCTGAAATGTTAAAGGACAGATCAGATTTTGACAAAATGTATTGTTACCAACATTATGGTCATCATTTCTTGCATAAATCTAGCAAACCCAGAAATGTTTTCACATACCACCAGTGGGAACATTGCCCTACACCACCGAACGGTCGTTCAAAAAACTTTGCACAGAAATTCTCTTATTTTTCAGGGTTTAACACTTCTGACCCAACCTCGTACTATTATAAGGTTGCACCTATATCTGCGCAGAAAAATATGTTACCAAACAGATTTATTCTGCTTCCTTTATTACCCAGCTGTCTGAACAGGGTTTTGACTTATGGATGGACACTGTAGACTTGAAATCAATCTGGGGTTCTAGGGACTGTCAAGTCCAGGGAACAGAAGCACTATTTAGAGCATGCCTCATTCCACAGCAGATGATTTTTCTGAATGACACTGTGCAATAGACTTCCTGTCTTGGAATAGCCAAGAATAAGGACTTGAACACGCCTCAAATTCCAACACCTTTAAACACCATGGGGAATTTTACATCAGAAAGAGGGGCTAAGTTGGATAACATTTTGCAATACAATATATCAGACCCCAATTGGAAGGGATGGTTGGTTTAGCCCACAGACACGAACTGATGTCAGGAAAGATTCAGGGGTACCACCGAAGGGTTTAGTATCCATAGGCCAGACCCACGTTATGTACAACAAGAACATCCAGGGGTAGTGACATCATACAGTGTTGGGAAGTTGTGCCTTGATTGGCTAAAGACCTCAACACTACCCCAGGTAAAACAACACTTGTCCTTACTCACAGAGAATGTGGACCTATGGGATTTTTTGTTAGGTCCCAGAAAACCACGTCAGAAGCGTTTTTTTATGCTGTCTATAACGAAATCTGGAAAATCTCCCAACAAGAAGCTGCAGATAGATTAAGAGAAATTGATAGAGTTAACCTAGAAAAGGCGTTAGCCGTAGTTGACAATGGTATGACTACATTAACATCCAGGATATATTCACTGGGCAACATTGTATCTTCTGCTATCGATGTAATAGAACAGGATTAGTCCATATTGCAACACGGACAGTCGCAGTTATGTTCTATTATTTTGTTAAGCTGGACGCTACAGTCATTGCGCGCCGGTTATGTGCCTTGGCGTTTATCAACAGTACGTCCTTATCATGGATACTATCACACAGGTTTGTGGACCTACTGTCCCCCCAGAGCCCAAGCGATGTCTCCTCAACGTTTGGGAGCCGACAGACCTCAAACATGCGGCTCAGGACTGGGCGACCTTGGGTATGATGCTGGCTAAACGTAATATAGCTCAGCTTTGGGGTGCGGAGACAGTCCCCACACGTAGGCAGTGGTGCGGAGACATGGATAGTGCAATGGTGGCAGAGAAGGTAGTTTTTACCCACAGAAAATGCCCCAAGAAATGGACATGGGTGTGGGGCAAGTGGAATGCCTACAGAGGGAATATCTGTACCCCGCCACTCAAAGAATCGGACCCGGACCTGAGTGACTAATGGACACTATCACCATCGGTGTAACTTATGATAACGATGTCCTTACTGTGTACACGGGAAGGGGGGCATGCGGGCAATGTATATTTCTGATGCTAATATTTATGTGTTGGCACGGCTGTGCTCGCTGTGTGTATTCACAAGTTTTGGATTTCTGTAATCAGTACCAATTAATGTAACAGAACAATAAAAATGTTTCAAAAAAAAAAACAGTATGTCCTTGTTTTCTGCATACAATCTAACAGAAAAACGGATGTAAACGGCACAGAGGGGAGCAAAATATACAATGCTCAGGGACTGGAACGATGTACTGAATGTGGCTCAGGACAGGATGGGGTTTGGGGATGGCCACAGGCGGGATACACAGACTAAACTGCATGCCCTGGTGATAGGAATGGATTGGGTCGACACATGGCGGCGTGCGCATGGCGCGGCTCGGGGCTATACCTACCTCTCAGCAGTCCACAAATCCTTCTCTAGACTGGATTATATATTTGTTCCCCGGGCAATGGCAGGTAGGGTGGTGGCGGCGGAGATACTGCCTCGTGGTCTCTCGGATCACTCCCCCGTGCTCATAGAGTTGGATACCGGCAGGGGAAGGCAGCCGTTTCGGTGGCGTCTGGCGGTGTGGAATCTCCAGAATGCGGAATATACCGCCCATATGGGAGAATCCATTGCTCAGTATCTGACTGGGAATGTGGGATCCGTGTCCAGTGCTGCCACTTTGTGGGAGGCGTTGAAGCCCACTCTGCGAAGGGTGGACATTTCTTGGTGCGCGGCGGCTCGCAGGCAGCGTAGGGAGGAGCTGACACGCACTGAGGCGAACATAGAGATGCTTGAGCGACAGAACCGGGAGTCAGGGAGTGACCTGGGAGTGAGGCAGTTGCTCTTGGCCCAACAGGGGTGTGCAGCTCTGCTGATGGATGAGGCACGTCAGGTCTGGTTGGCAACGCGCAGCAGGGTGTATCAATGGGGGGACAAGTCGGGTAAGATGCTGCATCGCCTTTGTCAGGGCACCTTTCACGCCCAGGCCCTACCGGGAATTCTGGATCCGGCGGGGACTCCAATTACGGACCCTCCAGCTATTGCGGAGAGTTTTGCTACGTATTATGCGGACCTTTATGCCCCCCGGGAATGTCTGGCGGCGGACACAGTCGAGAAATTTATCACAGATTTGCCACCCAAGGTGCTCTCGGACGAGCAGCGGGACCAGCTGGAGGCCCCCTTGTCGGACGAGGAACTGGGAGCGGCCCTGGGAGAATTAAATCCCGGGAAGGCGCCCGGACCCAACGGGTTTCCGAGCGAGTTTTTCGTCGGTACAATGTGCAATTGGCCCAACATTACCGGGCCGTGGTGGAAGAGGCTCGGGACAAGGGTGTGCTTCCCCGGACTGGAGACACGCGGTAGTGGTGGTGTTCCATAAGCCCGGGCGTCCCCCGGAGCACCACGCCTCTTATCGCCCCATCTCCCTCTTAAATGTGGAGGCCAAAATCCTGGCAAAGGCGCTGGCCAATCGACTGTTGCCTCATATTGCGTCGCTTGTGCACCCCGATCAGGCGGGATTTATGCCCCAGCGGGCTACCCGGCACAATATCAGAAGGGCGCAAGTGGCGATTGCGGAGATTCAATGAACTGGGGAACCGGCGGCGTTACTATTGGCAGACATGGACAGGGCATTTGACACCCTGAGCTGGGTCTACCTGTTTTCTCTGCTTCCTAGACTTAACCTGGGTCCGCGATTTCTTTCCTATGTGAAGCTCCTATATACGGGCCTGACAGCGTCGGTGCGAATTGCAGGCGCCGCCTCCTCCACCTTTGCTATTCGGAGAGGCACACGGCAGGGTTGTCCCCTGTCGCCGTATCTGTTCGCCTTGGCCATGGAGCCCCTGGCGGCCTGGGTACGCATGGACGCCCAGGTACAGGGTTTTGAATGGGCCAAGGGCCTCTCCGATAGAATAGCGTTGTATGCGGATGACGTTCTCTTCTTCCTGACGGCAGTAGACAGAACGGGGCCTGGCTTCTGCGTATAATGCAGAGCTTCGGGGAAACATCGGGTCTTTACATGAATCCCCGCAAATCCACATTGTGGGCACTGGGTGGGCAGACTAGGGTGGGCGCATGGGCGACCGCGGTTCAGTCGGCTGCGGGTGGGTTGAAATACCTGGGGGTGGTGCTCTCAGATGTACCGGCCGTTGCCTGGGAGCGTAACATGACACCGGTGTGGGAACGGGTGCGAGCGGACATTAAGTCCTGGTCCCGTATGCCCCTGACGCTGTTTGGTAGATCGGCGATCTTCAAAATGGTAGCGCTCCCCCGACTTCTCTACCAGCTGCAGAATCATCCGTACCCGATCCCGGCTAGATGGTTCCGACTGGTGAATTCTGTGCTGGGGCGGTTTCTGTGGGAGGGAGGGAGAGTGCGAGTGGCCGTACGTACATGCTTCTTATCCACCTATTCCCCGGATCTTCTCTCGTATTATCAGGCCTCGCATCTTCTGGTCCTCAATGAGTGGTGGTATGGGAAAAGGGAGGACCCGACGTACGCACTGGAACGCTACCTGATGGGTCATCACACACTACACACGCTTTTGTATTCAGGCGCAGCTGCGGAGCGCGCTGCCGTCAGTTACACGAGTGGTGTTCATGGTTTGGAGGCAGGCGCTGCGGCGCATGGGCTGGTGGGGCGTCCTGACCCGGGAGACTCCTCTGTGGAACAATGGGCGCCTGCCCCACTTGGCGGCCCTCCCGGGGTTCGGGGATGGGACGCCATTGGTATCTCCACCCTGGGCGATGTACTGAGGGGCACGACCCTTAAATCCTTTCGGGATCTCCAGGAGGAGTTCCATATGCCCCAGACACAATTCTATCGATACCTACAGCTGCGTCATGCGCTATCCCCTAGCCTGCAGGGTCTGGAGTCCATTCCTGAGTTTTGTCCCATCGAAGCTAAAATCTTTATGGGGGACTTAAAAGAAAAAAAGATATTGCGTATTTACCAGTCTTTGGTCACACATTGCTCCCATACACTTCAGAAACTCTGTGGGGACTGGGAGGCAGATGTGGGCGGGCTGGAAGAGGAGGACTGGACGGAGGGCCTAGCAGCCCCGCGGGGGGCGGCCATAGCTGTGCGGCTTCGTCTAGTCCAATTCAAATACCTCCACAGGGTCTACTTTACTAGGACGCGATTGTGGCGGGCGGGGATGATCGCCTCCCCGGAATGTCTGCGCTGTGGCCGGGCGGAGGGTACATTTATTCACACAGTTTGGCAGTGCACATCGCTGGATCGCTTCTGGAGGGGGGTATTTGCTTGTCTTTCGGAGGTTCTGGGCTGGGAGCTCACCCGCACACCACAGCTGGCACTGCTGCATGTTATGGAGGGGGTGGGGGGCAATGCCTATAAACGACACCTTCTGCTCCTAGGCCTTACCCTGGCTAAACGAGACATCGCTAAAGCCTGGAAGGCAACGAGGGCTCCCTCGGTGGCAGCTTGGAAAAATGGCCTGGACTTTTGCATGGGTCTGGAGCAACCCATCTTTGTGGCCAGGGGGTGCCCGCGCAAACATTATAAAATATGGAACCGATGGGCGGAGTATCGGGGCCTCTGGCTGGAACCCCCGGTGATAGAGGAGTCTTTGCTGCCGGTTTAAGCCGAGGATCCCGTATAGGGGGGGGGGGAGGGAAGGAGCAAGGGGGGTGGCAGGCTTGGATCAGGACCTGCTGAACATCTTCCTTTTAATGCTGTGGCCGAGGTAATATGGACTAGTGCGATCTTTGGGAGGGAGGGAGTGGGAGGGGGGTAGTTGGGGTGGGGGCGTTACTGTCCAATGCTACTATGTCTTGTATGGTTGCTCATGGGGGGGGGAGATAAAACAACAGTCGTTAGCTGTCATTGATGTATTGGGTATGCTTTGGAAGTTGACTCTGGTGAGCAGAGCCCTGCATGACATATGTGAATTGACAAATAAAATTTGTTTAAAAAAAAATATATATATACAATGCTGAGTATTGAGAAACGGGATAGGTTACCCTTTACTGTGGCAGAGTCACCGCCCACAGAGTGGTTAATCCACGGCCATATAACATTACCAGTCGCAACTTTTCAGTTTCAATATTGCCTAGAACAACAACAGGCAGGCAGATATGAGAAGACGGTTAAGGAATTCATTAGGGAATCCTGGGATTTACCATACAGATTTCGAAGCAGGAGTGGGGATCTGGAAGTGTTTCTAAGCGGAACTAACTGCGAGAACGCTTTAAGTGGATCTCTCATATGCCATGTTATTATGCTACAAGGGGCTTGTAATGGGTCTGTGGCGAAGTTGTCCTGTCATTTGAGGGGTACCCCGGCAGCTGTGATTAATCCGGTATTCAGGCTTCTCTCAAATGAGTTACTTGATGCTGAATGATCAAGGTTGTTGTGGGATGCTTCCGGGCATCGCATATCTAGTCACCGTGAGCTCCAGGGTTACTTGCTGTATGCAAGTATTGTTTCTACCAACACACACAGTCAGGGAGGCGCAGTTATGGCCTTCCCTAAATGTTTCCTTTATACGGTTTGATACTCTGAGCAGAATGAAAGCCATGCTTTTACAACTAACCGTGCCCTTAACCCTAGCCCGGGAGACTATTGATCTCCAGATCGCAAGGTCCTCGGCTGAGATACAGGCACCTATACGTACAAACTGCCCCTTCCATTTCACAGAAATGGTAAGTCGTATTTTTAACATGTCTGATACGATGGGTATTGTACACCTAATCTGAAAGAAACACGTAGTTATAGATTCCTTACCTTACCTTAGAATTACCCCCAGGCATCAGGCTGGATCCGGAAAGTTTTTCCGTCAGCAGTACCTCTGCGCATCGGAAGGTGGCGTCGGTCGGCTCCGCGTCCGTCGTTGGCGTCGTGGTCGTCGGGATGACGTTGCGGTAGCTACGATGCCGCCCTCGTGCGCTGACGTCAGTTCTTTCTTTTTCCGCGCCAGCCAGCGCAGATCCAGGAAGAGCGGTACCTCCAGTCACTTTTTGACTGACTTTTTTCTCGACTTTTGTCAATTTCTTTTTCGAGTCTTCGACTCCTGGTGCACGAGGGATGGCCGGCTTCAAGCCCTGCGGTTCCTGTCATCGGATGATGTCGGTGACGGATCCGCACCGCGTGTGTCTCTTTTGCATGCAGCGCGACCACGACACCAAGTCGTGCTCCGACTGCCGGTCGATGGCGCCGAAGGCTTTACGGGAGCGGTCCCGAAAGCTGCTTGAGCACCGGCAGTGGGCTCCGTGCCATTCGAGGTCCCGGTCGCGAGGGAGGTCGAGGGACCGGTCGCAGAACCACCACCATTCGCCCAAGTCTTCGAAGTCTTCGCACTCGGGGTCGGGTAAGTCGAAGCATAAGAAGAAGTCGAAGAAGCATCGTCGCTCTTCGACTTCTCCTCGTCGGTCGGCCGACCCGACGAGGGACGCGGGTGGTGCCCCTCCCGCGGTTTCGCGCGCGGAGCCCGAAGCGTCGACTCCGCGTTTCCCTCCCTTTCCGGGACCCGGAGCGACTCCCGCCCAGCTTCGTACGTTCTACGAGGCGATGCATGCCATCTTTGGGCGGTCCGAACCCGCCGGCGTGCCTTCAGGCCCCGCGGACTCGGTTTGGGGGCCTAGGCCTTCTCCGCCGAAGGCTCCGGCCCCGGCGCCGCAGGCCCCCCTTGGATCCAGGCCAGGATCCGGATCGGCGCCGGTTGACCTGATTACGCCTCCACCCGCGCCGCTTCCTCCGGCACCACTACCACGTTCGACGCCGGTCGGCCCGGATCCGGCGCCGAGTGGGGTTTTGTGCCCCTGTTCACTCCTAGGGTACCTTTTTGACCAGAATGGCACCCAGAGGATGAGGAGGACTGGGAGGGGTCAGGTGACCCTCTGACTGACCAGTTGGACAGTGAACAGGACTGGAGAGAGGAACTGGGGGATGCCAGTGGTTTGGACACCTCCTCTGACCTTGACATGTTGTCTCCTCCTACCGTGGCTACGGAGGAGGGAGCGTCATACGCAGTGGTGTTGCGTAGGGCGGCCGAGGCTCTCAACCTCGAGCTTCCTACGGTGGCGGTCAGGACTAACCTCCTGACGGAGGTGCTTCAACCGGCTGCGAACTCTTCGGAGACCTTGCTGCCGTTTAATGAGGCCCTCACCGACGTCCTTTTGGGCACGTGGTCCAGGCCCAACACGGGGGCTCCCGTGGACAGGATGATTGCCCGACGCCACCGCCCGGCTCCGGCCAACCCCACTTTCCTCTCCCAACACCCCACCCCGGAGAGCTTGGTAGTCCAAGCCTCCACTTTCAAAAGCGCATTCCCTACCGCTCCACCGGAAAGGGAATCCAAGAAGCTGGACCATCTTGGAAAGAAAATTTTCTCTTCCGCCAGCTTAGGACTGTGGTTGGTAAACACTGCATGTCTCTTGGGCCGTTATTCCCACTCGGTGTGGGATACGGTTGCGCAGGTGCTGCCTCAGTGTCCGGAGGAGGCCCGGGCAGTGCTCTCCCAGGCTGTCGCCGCCGGGAGGGATGCGGCGAAGTTTACCATCCGTTGTGGGCTGGACACCGCCGACTCTCTGGGCAGGACCATTTCAACGTCAGTAGCACTTCGTCGATATGCCTGGATGAGGTCGACTTGCTTTTCAGGGGATGTCCAGAACACCTTGATGGACATGCCCTTTGATGGCCGTCGCCTTTTTGGCGACAAAGCAGACAACGCTGTAGAGCGTTTCAAGGACTCACGGGCTACGGCCAAGTCCTTGGGCCTCTCCACCCGCCCTGCGCAGTCTGCTTTTCGCCCCTTTCGTGGCTATGGAAGGGGTGCCCCGCTACGTCCCGCCCAGAGCCACAGGCCGCAGCAAGTTACCCAACCTTCGCGCGGCCGGGGACGTGGGAACAACCGTCGTGGTTCAGGGGGCCAGCGGGCGGGCCAGTCCACCCACCCCCCCCCCCTCTGCAGCAGCCTCCAAACCCTCCTAGTCCGACCTTTCAGGCCCATCAAACGCCAGTGGGCGGCAGGATTCGCCATCTCCTCCACCACTGGCTCACCATCACGTCGGACAGGTGGGTTTTGCAAATAGTCTGAAGGGGCTACTCCCTCCCCTTCGAGACTATCCCTCCAGCCATGCCACCGAGATACCACTGCATGTCGGAGGATCATCTGGCCCTTCTCCAGCAGGAAGTTACGGCTCTCTTGGCCAAGTGAGCCATTGAGCGCGTTCCTGGCCCAGAAGTAGGTCGTGGTTGTTACTCCCACTACTTTCTGGTCCCCAAGAAGGACAAGGGCCTGCGTCCTATCTTGGATCTCAGGGACGTCAACCGCTTCCTCCGGAAGGAGAAGTTCAAGATGTTGACGCTTGCTCAGGTCTTGTCTGCCCTCGACCCGGGAGACTGGATGGTAGCGTTGGACTTGCAGGATGCTTATTTTCACATCTCCGTCCTGCCGGGCCACCGGTGTTACCTACGGGTCACGGTAGGCCACGAGCATTTTCAATTTACCGTGCTCCCCTTTGGCCTTACCAGCGCCCCTCGGGTGTTCACGAAAGTGATGGCGGTGGTCGCAGCTCATCTGCGCAGATCAGGGGTTTCAGTCTTCCCCTATCTCGACGACTGGCTGTTGAAGGCGGGCTCGCCCCAGGCAGTCGTCTCCCACCTCCAGACTACGGCCGACCTCCTGCATTCGCTGGGGTTCTCCATCAATGTGCCGAAGTCACACCTGATTCCCTCTCAGAAGCTCCTCTTCATCGGAGCGGTTCTGGACACAACGCGGTTTCGGGTCTATCCTCCCGAACAGCGAGTCCGGGATATTCAGGCTATGATTCCGATCTTTCAGCCTCTATCCCGGGTTTCGGTCAGAATGACTCTGAGGCTGCTGGGCCTCATGGCCTCCTGCATCCTGCTGGTCGATCATGCCAGGTGGCATATGCGGGCTCTGCAGAGGGACCTGAACTTCCAGTGGGCGCAGCATCGGGGGAATCTGTCCGATTGCGTCCAGATCTCGGAGGGCACTGCACGACAACTGCAGTGGTGGCTCACGAACCAGGATTGGGTCAGTGGCAGATCCCTCTCCCTTCCCCACCCAGACCACACTGTGGTGATGGACGCATCCCTTCTGGGATGGGGCGGCCACATGGGAGAGGCGGAGATCAGAGGCCTCTGGTCTCCGGAGGAGTCCGGGCTCCACATCAACCTTCTGGAGCTCCGGGCGATTCGTCTTGCACTGAAAGCATTCCTTCCCTCTGTCCGGGGAAGAGTAGTGCAGGTGTTCACGGACAACACCACCGCCATGTGGTACTGCAACAAACAGGGCGGGGTGGGGTCGTGGACCCTATGTCAAGAGGCCCTCCGCCTCTGGACATGGCTGGAACATCAGGGCATATCCCTGGTGGTTCAACACCTGGCAGGTTCTCTGAACGCCAGGGCGGACGAACTTAGCCGCAGGTGCATGATGGATCATGAATGGCGTCTTCACTCGGAGGTGGTGCAAGGTCTCTTTCATCAGTGGGGAGAGCCTTGGTTAGATCTATTCACCACCGAAGAGAACGCGCAATGTCAGCAATTCTGCGCGTTGGAATTTCCAAGGCGTCACTCGGTAGGCAATGCTTTTCATCGCGAGTGGAGTTGCGGTCTTTTGTATGCCCTTCCGCCTATACCACTTCTGCCCAGAGTGCTGAAGAAGATCAGGTGCGACCGGGCCCAAGTCATTCTTGTGGCTCCGGATTGGGCACGAAGAGTCTGGTATCCCGAGCTGCTCAACATGGCCATCGATCCTCCGATCAGACTGCCTCTTCGGGAGGATCTTCTGTCGCAGCAGCAGGGGACGGTCCTCCACCCGAACCTGTCCAGCCTCCACCTCCTTGCATGGAGATTGAGCGGTGGCAGTTGACATCTTTCGACCTGCCTCCTGAAGTCTGTGATGTAATCTTGGCAGCCAGACGTCCCTCCACTAAAACGGTACACGCCTGCCGGTGGAACAAGTTTGTGGCATGGTGCACAGCAAAGGCTGTGGATCCCCTTTCTGCCCCTCTTTCTGAGGTTCTCTTGTTTCTTCTTTCTCAAGCCCAGCAGGGCTCTGCTCTGGGCACTATCAAGGGCTATCTTTCGGCCATCTCTGCCTTCCTTCGGCTTCCAAATCAGCCTTCCCTTTTCAAGTCCCCGGTTGTAAGTCGCTTCTTGAAAGGCGTAACTCATCTCTTTCCTCCTATTCCCTTCGATATGCCTCAGTGGGATTTGAACCTGGTTTTAACTTATTTAATGTGTGCTCCCTTCGAGCCGCTTCACAACTGTCCTTTACGTTCTTTCCGCCTCCGCATCTTTCGAAAGAGGAAGAGCGGCACCACCGTCTGGACCCAAAACGTGCGCTTTCTTTCTATCTGGATCGCACAAAACAGTTCCGGGTGGATGACCAACTCTTTGTTGGCTACGTGGGTGCCAAGAAAGGTCGGGCCGTACACAAGCGAACCATTTCTCGATGGGTCGTTTTGTGTATAAAAGCATGCTATTCTCTGGCTAAAAAGGAGCCTCCAGTGGGGCTACGCGGCCATTCCACCAGGGCGACGGCCACCACTACTGCCTTGGGAAGAGGAGTTCCTCTGAATGACATCTGTCAGGCAGCTACGTGGGCATCGCTGCACACGTTTACCAAACACTACTGCCTGGACAGCCAAGTCCAGAGAGACGGCTTCTTTGGCCGTTCTGTTCTCCAGGACTTTCTGGTGTGATCTTGGTTCGCAGACCCATCACCGGGGTTGGTATTGCTGGGGTATCTATTCTAAGGTAAGGAATCTATAACTAACGTGTTTCTTTCAGATGAACAAGTTACTTACCTTCGGTAACGATATATCTGTAAGAAACATTAGTTAGTTATAGATTCCTTACCGCCCCACCCATCCTCCTCGTTCTGCGAACTGATTTCTAGGGTTAAGGACATCCTTTCATGGCGCTGGTTTTGTGCACCAGTGGTCAGTGTCTTGCATGGCTCTGCGTTTCTGGCGCAGAAAGTCGTGTACAGAACTGACGTCAGCACGCGAGGGCGGCGTCTAAGTAGCTATTGCGACGTCATCCCGGCGACCACGACGCCAACGACGGACGCGGAGCCGACCGACGCCACCTTCCGACGCGCAGAGGTACTGCTGACGAAAAAACTTTCCGGATTCAGTCTGACGCCTGGGGGTAATTCTAAGGTAAGGTAAGGAATCTATAACTATCTAATGTTTCTTATAGATATATCGTTACCGAAGGTAAGTAACTTGTTCTTTAAGACCATAGGTTCCGGACTGTTAAGCACCTTTCAGACGGTCCTCGGAGTTATACCGAGCATTATACACTCCGTCTTTGGAAGCATTTTTGGAGGGCTTCTGCTGATCCTGTTTCTAATAGCAGGAATCCTGATTGTTACCTTTCTGCTACTCAATGGATGTCCCAGCCATCAAGGAGATAGCAACAGCTCTCCTGGAGCGTAAATACCGTGATCGCATGGTACAACATCTGGGCACACCTCGCCTATGGGAACTGAGCGCCTCTTGGTTCCTGTCATTTAGACCAGTCTGGATGGACTGTGTCCTACCTGTTCTCCGATGCCTGTTCTGCGGAGAAGAATGCATGTTGGACCTCTGTCTGACACATCCATCGGTTGCGCCACCAGACGTTGATACTTTACTGGACCAGATAACGGCACATGTTCTGCAGTGTCCTCAGCGCATTCCCATGTTGTTGGCAGCATTCTTAGAGCCACCACAGGTAGTTTCTGCTCCTGTTGGTATGGACATCGGCTCCTCCAACACTCAGGCCTTGGATGTAGCACAGGCTGCCCCGGCACCTGCTGCAGGCAGTACGGAAGATCATCTGTGCTCAATTGACATTCTTTGTGAGGTGTTACAGAGATCGTCAGCTGCATATGCAGACAGCAGCAATGTTGCGTCTACCAGCAAGGACACAAACATTTGGCATGTCGCACGCTGGGAAGATTTGGCTTTTAACTTTTTTTGAAATTCCAAATTGAAATCTTTTGACCTGAATGGCTTTCAAATGCTTGTAGTTGTTCGGACTATATAAACGGACACCTTAGAGCCACTACTTGAATGATTTTTTTAAATAGAACACTTTTAAAGGTTTTTTTTTTAATGCTTTTAACCTCTTAAAAAATGTTTTTATTATTTGTTGCGTACAAACCTCTTGACGCCTTGGTAGTACGCTAGATCTTAGTAATGTCGTCCAGTCAGATGAGGAGTGGGTATTATATTTCATATAGGTACCCTGATAAAGGTCTAGGTAACATCATAACCCTTCACCTACATTCTCTCCTATACTACATATATAACGGATTTGAAGGACTGACCTTTTACCCAGTTACAATACTACACACAAGTACGTAGGGTTTTTCCCTGGACACTGGCCTCATAAATTATGCATGAGGATTCTTAGTTTCTTGGAATCACAGCAGGACCATCATCTCCTGCATAATAACTGTGTATAAAGTTCATTCCCGACGTCATCCTAAGTCCGACACTGGCACAGCAAGGTAGAACTCCTGGGGATACCTTAGGGTATATAAACACCACATTTTGCTGAGATAGTTAGAGGAGATCAGGACTTCCTGGCCGACACACTGACGCAAGACGCTGAGGTTCCTGCTTGCAGATACTCCAGCTCGCAGTGGTCTGACATCCCTTGCGGGGTGTTCAGCTCGAGATCAGATCGGGGTCCCACAGACTCACATCAGGTAATGGGGTTGGCTTTATCTTAGAGGGATTCTTGGCTTTACACCTACTCACTTGCTAGGTACACTTAGGTACATCTAGTTAGGGTGCATCGTAGGAGTACGCATTTTATTGCCATGTATTCTATATACTTGCCTGTATTTATGATTTTAGCAAAATGGTAGAAACCTACTACCTGTTTACTTTCTTAGTGCTTCTACTCATTTATTTATGTTACTGTGTACTGGTGATTTCAGTGCACTTCTTTTACGCTAGAATAACGACTGTTCAATAAATACTTATTGAAAACGTCCCAACCATTTATTCTGTGTATCTCTCTGAGAACAAGTGAGTACGAGTGACTGAGTGAAAAGTAAGTTACTGTTTCCACGGTCCTGAGGGATCAGGGTTGTCATGTTCGATAGTTGCCAAAAACTATTCTCTCCTTGGTAAGAGGAGGTTATAGTGGCATTGCGAGCTAGCTGGTACACAGGACAACGTACCCGGTGGGAGTGTCTGGAATCAGTCTGGACACCAGTCCCGCAGTGTATGTTGTCTAAACGCGCAGATCCTATATAGGTCTTATAGGAACTACACAACAAGAGTTTTGGTAATTTGATGAGGGGTAACTATCTAGCAAGGAGGAGTCCGGTAAGAAAAAGATGACAAGGAGGAATATTGAGAGAGAGATAAATGATGATGTTTTTTCATGGCAGAGGGTGGTCTAGGCACCACAGAGGAGGAGGGTGTCAAACGCGGCACAATAGAGGGTGTCCCTTGTGGCACACATAAGATTCAGGCTAGACTTGATGATAAAGATTCACAGAATCAAGATGGGGATAGTTACGATGAATTCGTATTTGACAATTATGAAGATTGCGGTCAGGACCTAGATTATGATATGGTAGAGAGGATGCAGAAAGGGACTGTAAGAGACCCACAAGAGGCTGACATATTTAGCCCAGATATGATAATACACCCGAGGAATGCTGAGTGGTGGCCTCTGGCTCATGTGTCTGAATTCATAAAATTGTGGATTAAAAGACCTTTTGAAAAGGAGGCAAGGGCATTGATGAGAGTGGAATGCTCTTGTTCAGTTATTGAAGACAAAGCCTGTATAACACCAGATCTAGACCCAGATCTCATTAGTTTTCTATTTAAATTAGGACAGGATCCTAGGAAGGGTTTAGAGAAGGCACTTAAACAGTGTCAGGATAGACTGCTCAATGTCATTGGTCCTTTATCAAGGATCATGGGCATGGCTGAGGAAGCCAAATCTAAATCAGTATCAATGGATACAGAGTTGTTACGAGGTTGGCCATAAAGAGCGGTTTGTTTCCTTGGAAATGCAAACGAGGCTTTGATGGCTGAAAGACGAAAGGCAATTCTCATGCATATTAGTCCTAAGTTAGGGGATTTCGCAAAGAAGGAGCCAAGTGAGGATCCTAAAGGATTTTGTTTTGGAGATGGCCTAGTAAAAGGTGCTGGGGAGTATGTGGCTACCTTCACAAGTCTAGATAAAGCTCAGAGCTCTTTGAAAAAAGTGTTTGGAGGATGTGTTTTTGACAGGGCTGGACCAATTGGACATTCCTCTGGCTGGTCATACAGCAGGGCCCATTATCAATCAGAGGGACGTGTTTTGTTTAGAGGTTTCTAGTCCGCTACGATGTTCTACCCTAAAAGAGGAAGGGTTAACAGAGATCACCAGCCCAGAGGAAGAGCTCATTTCACGCCTTTTGGTTCTTTCCTAGGAAAGGTGGCGGGGGCTCTGGGTCATGTAGATAAAAGCATCTGCCACTGACCCAAGTGTGGTCAAGCAAGACTGTGGTGGTGCAGGTCTTTCGCAGTCTATTCAGCGATCTGGAAATGGTCAGAAAGATCTATTGATATTGAGCCCACTAAGACTTCAGATCCTACAGCCGGCTTCATAATCAACCAGGCATGCCTGATCAGCAGGTTGCAGAGTCAACCTCACTGAAATCCAGGACAGAGGTTGAAAGATCAGAATTATATAGCCTGAATGTTTTTTGGGGAAAGACATCAAAACCATACTGTATCCAGAATGGCTCCAATGAAAGGGAGTGTCTGAGAAGCAGTCAGGTGCGACTACGGAATGTTGACAATTAATATGGAGGATATCATTAAGTTTGCTGTAGTCTGGAGGTGTGTGACAACTGCTTGGGGCGTACCAGTCATCAAAGCCAAGGAAACACTGGGATCCTTGACGTCCGAAGACGTGTTGCCACCACTGTCATCACTTTTATGAACACCTGAGGGGCGCTGATGAGACCAGAGGGGAGTACGGCAAACTGAAAATGCTCCTGTCCCATCATTAACCGCAGTTAGCACCTGTGGGCCCATAGAAAGCAAATGTGAAAATAGGCATTCTGCAGGTCCAACACTATCATACAGTCTGCAGGGCAGAGGGCAGAGTTAACATCTTGAATTTGTCCTTGCGAAGGAAGGCATTGGAAGAGACCAGGTCTAAACTGGGGGGAAGGCTTCTGGAACTGCCCTGTCTCTAGCCTTATTTTGCATAATTTATGCAGCACTCTAAGCTTGTGAGTGTTTAATTTGGACCAATACTGTGTGCCATCTTGTATCAGGACAAATATACACTGTTAGGAGAAGCTCTAATGAGAGCAAAACACGCGTCAGGAGTTGATTTTATTCACTCAAAGTTTGCTTCGATGGTACTGTACTAATTCGAAGCTGTAATACTGTACCTGGAGCAGTAAAATACTTATGTAAATTTTTAGCTTGGCGTGGATAGCACTGGCGAATTCTAAGCTTAAAGACTTTGCTTAAAAATTACAAAAGGCTTTGTCTCTTTTCTAGGTCAGCATGGACAGCACTGTTCCAATCCTATGCTTAAAAACTCTGCTAGAAAAACAGACATTTGAAGTAGGCAGATTTAGAGTCGCTGGTGTTGTAAATGCATGCCAACAAGAGCAACTCTCCACCTAAACTTGGAACTACCCAGAGTTCCTAGCCTTTTTTTGCATAATTTATGCAGCTCTCTAAGCTTGTGAGTGTTTGGTTATGACCTATACAGGTGCCACTTTGTGTCAAGACAAAGCTATTCTTTTCTGACAAGCTCTAATGAGAGTGAAACGTGTGAGGAGTTGCTTTTATTCATTCCAAGATGGTTTGGGTGGTATTTTACTAACCCAAAGCTGTAACACTGTGCCTGGGGCAGTAAAAGGCTTTTGTAAGTGTCCAACTCAGTGTGAATAGCATTGGCTAATCCCATGCTTAAAAACTCTGCTAGAAAACCAGGCATTTAATGTGGGCAGATTTAGAGTGTCACCCACCTTGAGCAGCTCTCAATCTAAACTTGGGAACTACCCAGAGAGTGTGTGAGTGAGTGAGTGAGTGAATGAGTGTGTGTGTGTGTATATATGTAGATATATATATATCTCCAAAATGTAACATTATAGTTAAGTTTAGTGCAAATACCTTAACTTATGTTAAACTCCCTGACTCCCTAGCAATGCAATGAAAAAACATAACAGTTAAAAGCAACAGTTAAAGTGATGCTATATTTCGGTGTGGGAATGATACACGAGCTAAGGTTACAAAAAAAAAAAAAAAGAAAAAGAAAAACAAACACTGAAATACGTCAGGCATAGTTTAGTGAACGAACTATAAGTTAGTCCCCTGCCATGCACTGCTTATGATCTCACATATTACATCACTCATGAATATGTAAACATCATTATTGATGATATCACTCATCACATCTCATTCATAGCCTTTGGCCAGACCCTTCACCCCATCCACATCAGAACTTGAACCCAGTGCCTATGCTCCAGCAAGGCTCTGCAACTAACCCTTCGCAAGCATTAAATCTTCATTCCACACAATTTTCAGCCATATCTAGAGCAAGTTTGACACAGGGCTTAGCCTGTGGCAAGGGTTTGCATCCAACCCTCCACAAGCAGCCAACCTGCACTATGCACAGACCTTGGACATACACAATGGAGGTTGTCTACAAGGCCTGGTGTCACACCAGGCCCTGCATACAACATCCAATAGGAGTTGGGTAGGGGGACTGCCCTATGGCCAGAGCCTGTGCTCAACCCTCCATATATGCAAACCTTCTGCTTTCCATGGCTTTGGGAGGGGGGTGGTGGGGTTGGCTGCAGGGCCTCGCCTGTGGACAGGCCCTGTACCCAGCACTTCATGGCCACTTAAGATCCAACTTGCTCAGCCTTCAGCCGCTCACAGCATAGGTAGACCAAAAGGTCTGCTGTTCAATGATGATCAGCGAACAGCTCTCCACAAGTGACTAACCCACACTGATGATAAATCTTTATTGTCTGATTAATAAAAATCATTACAATCGAAGGGAAGCGTAAGACTGTATGTACATTAATTCATAAATTAGTTTAAAAGAGAAAATGTAAAAGCAAAATCAATTAAAAGGTTCGATGACTTAAAACAATTAAACTGTAAATATTATGATGATTTAGGGATAACATGACGTACTGGAACATTGATGCCACAGAAACACATCATTACAATAGCATTTCAATTGTCTAGAATCACTTTAAATTCAGTGGACAGATGGATGGCCAATAAAGTGCCTCTGTGCTTACATCTCCTTATAACGTTTCACATTTGTCTGTAACTTTTAATTCCACTAAATCACATACCATCAATCAATCAATCAGGGAATTGTAAGCGCGCTACTCACCCGTGAGGGTCTCAAGGCGCTGGGGGGGGGGTCCGCAGATCTGTTTAGCCGAAGAGCCAGATCTTGAGGGTCTTCCTGAAGGTGTTCAGGGAGGGGCGCGTCTGATGTCTGCCGGTAGCTCGTTCCAGGTCTTGGCTGCAATGTGAGAGAAGGATCTTCCGCCTGCTCTGGCTCTGTGGATGCCCGGGGTTTCGGCCAGTGCGAGGTTGGAAGATCGGAGGTTTCTTTTGGGTACGTGGAAGTTGATTCTGTCGTTGAGGTATTTGGGTCCGTTGTTGTGTAGGCATTTGTAGGCGTGAGTGAGGATTTTGAAAGTGACTCTTTTCTCCACGGGGAGCCAGTGGAGACTTCGTAGGTGTTGGCTGATGTGTTCGTGTCGGGGGATGCCGAGGACGAGTCTGGCGGCGGTGTTTTGTACTGTCTGGAGTTTGCGGAGTAGGGACTTGTTGATGCCGGCGTAGAGTGCGTTTCCATAGTCCAGTCTGCTGGTGATGAGTGCGTGGGTGACTGTCTTCCTTGACTCAGGGGGATCCACTTGAAGGTCTTGCGGAGGATGCGGAGGGTGTTGAAGCAGCTGGAGGTGACGGGCGTTGACCTGTCGGTTCATGGAGAGTGATGAGTTGAGTACGATGCCGAGGTTCTTGGCGTGGTCTGAGGGGGTAGTTGGGCTTCCGAGGGCGGTCGGCCACCAGGTGCTGTCCCATGCAGAAGGGGTGGTACCGAGGACGAGGACTTCTGTCTTCTCGGCGTTGAGCTTCAGGCAGCTGTTGGTCATCCAGACTGCGATGTCTTGCAAACCTTTCTGGAAGTTTAGTTTGGCAGTGGTGGGGTCTTTGGTGAGGGAGAGGATGAGCTGGGTGTCGTCAGCGTAGGATACGATGTTGAGGCCGTGTTGTCGGACGATGGCTGCGAGGGGGGCCATGTAAATGTTGAAGAGGGTGGGGCTCAGTGATGAACCCTGTGGGACTCCGCAGGTGATTTTCGTGGTGTCGGAGAGGAAGGGTGGGAGTCTGATCCTTTGGCTTCTTCCGGTGAGGAATGATCGGATCCAGTCCAGGGCTGTTCCTTGTATGCCTGCGTCGTGTAGTCTGACGACTAGTGTGCGATGGGAGACGGTGTCGAAGGCCACTGATAGGTCCAGTAGGATGAGGGCTGCGGAGTGGCCTTGGTCCAGGAGGGTGCGGATGTCGTCTGTGGCGGCGAGTAGGGCGGTCTCTGTGCTGTGGTTGCTTCAGAATCCGGATTGGGACGGGTCGAGGACGGCGTTCTCTTCAATGAATCGTGTCAGTTTCCTGTTGACTGTTTTCTCTGCAACTTTGGCTGCGAAGGGGAGGAGCGAGATGGGCCGATAGTTCTTGAGGTCGGTGGGGTCAGCTGTGGGCTTCTTGAGCAGGGGTCTGACTTCTGCGCGCTTCCAGTCGTCTGGGAAGGTGCCTGTTTTGAAGGTGGTGTAGATGGTGCGTTGTAGTTCGGGTGCGATGGCGGCCGCGGCTCTGTGGTAGATGTGAGGGGGGCAGGGGTCGGTGGAGGCCCCCCGACTGGATGCTTTTCATGGTCGAGGCGGTGTCTTCGGCCGTGATCGGTGTCCAGTTGGAGATGGTGGGCTGGCTGGTGTTTCTGGGGGGCGGGAGCCGTCTGTGGCGCCTGGTGGATGGTCGATGAAGTTGTCGTAGAGGTTTTTGATCTTGAGGTGGAAATAGGTTCAAAGCTTGTCGCAGAGGTCTTGGGATGGGGTGATGTCTGTGGCTTCGCTGCGTGGGTTGGTGAATTCTTGAATGACACTGAAAAGTTCCTTGGAGTTGGTGGAGTTGGCCAGGATTTTGTTGTGGATGAAGTTCCTTTTGGTGGCTCTGATCTGGTTGTGGTAGTCCGTCATGGCGTCCTTGTAGGTGGTGTGGTTTTCGGTTGTCTTGGTATTTCTCCAGTTCTTCTCCAGGCGTCTGCAGGTGCGTCTGGCTTCTTGGAGAGCGGTTGTGAACCAGGCGGCTTTCCTGGGGCGTTGTCTGTCGGGGTTGCGTAGCGGGGCGAGCTCATCTGCGCAGTTGGAGATCCAGGTGTGGAGTTCTCTGGCTGCGTCGTTTGCGCTGTTTGCGTCGGGTGCCCAGGTGTGGTTGTCTCGGGTGAGGGTGGAGTTAAGTTGCTCGTCGGTAACCTTGCTCCAGTTCCTTCGTGGTAGGTGTGGGGCTGGTTTGGGTGCCTTGGGTTTGTTGATGGCGAAGTGTACGCAGTGGTGGTCGGTCCATGGCGGCTGCGTTGTGTGGCTGAAATGGACGCTGTTTCCTGCCGTGAAGATGGGGTGTCCTGCTCTGTGGGTCGGTGTGTTGACGAGTTGTTTAAGTCCGATGCTGGCGAGGTTGTCACGAAGGATAGTGGAGTTGGGGTCGCTGGGGTTGTCGAGGTGGAAGTTCAGGTCTCCAATGAGTATGTAGTTTGTTGAGGCGATCGCGTGGGGTGAGATGAAGTCGGTGATAGTGGTGGCGAAGGGTGTTCGGGGGCCGGGGAGTCTGTAGACAAGGGTTTCTCGGAGTGTGGCTTTGGGGGTGGTCTGGATCTTGAAGTGCAGGTGTTCGGCGGAGGGGAAGGTTTCGCTGGAGGTGGTGAGGCGGAGGGTGATCTTGTGGGCGATGGCGAGGCCCCCTCCTGGGTGGTTGGGGCGGTCTTTCTTCTGGATCTTGTATCTGTCTGGGATGGCGGTGCTGATGTCGGGGGCGGAGGATGCGTTGGTCCAGGTCTCTGTGAAGAAGGCGATGTCGGGCGAAAGAGAGTCGAGTAGGTTCCAGATTTCCATGGCGTGTTTGTGTACGGAGCGTACGTTGAGGAGGATGCATTTTAGGGTGTCACCGGTGCTGGCGTCGGCGGTGTTGGAGGCCGGGGTGGCGGTGAGGGTCTGGCGGCAGTGGAGGCAGGAGAACTGGCCGTGGGTCGTGTTCGGCAAGGCCTGCTGGCATTCTCTAAGTCTTCCAGGGTTGAGTGCGAGGAGGGTGGTGGTGGCGTAGCGATGGGTAGTGGGAGGTCCAGGGTTCCTGGCGCTGGCCGCGGTCGGGTCGCGGATGGGCGCAGATGGGCTTGCCTTTGGCGCGCCGGCAGCGCGCCCGCTGCGCACGTCCGCTGCGCGACCGCGCAGCGGCCACCATTAAGTAGGGGAGGTGGGAGAGAGGAGAGGCTGGGAGGCGGGAGCAGGGGAATTCCGGGGGAATTCCGGGGAAGTCGGGGGAATTCCGGGGAGGAGCCGCAGGGGCAGCAGCGGCGAAAGGCAAAAGGAACAGGCAGGCACGAGAAAATAAAAACAGTGGTGGAATTAGAGCAAGACACAGATGGGCACAATAACAGTGGCACAACAGGGAAAAAATTAAGAAACAAAACGGCTGAGAAAGGTTACGGTGGTTGGAGGCAGTCTGATCCCAGTTGGAGCGGGCAGCAGGCGCAGGAGCGGGCAGCAGCCTCGAACCTCCCAAGGAGGAGGTCGGGGTCTGGAGGCAAGAGACGGCACAGCGGAGCAGTGGGGAGAGAGTGGACCTAGACCGAGGGTCGGAGGTCTTACCATGTTGGGGATGTCTTAAAATCACATTTCATAGTCAAATAATGCTAAACACTGTAAATCTATAAAAAAATAATATTCAATAGGATGCTCATAGCATATTATAAGGTGCCTCAGTGCTTACTTCTCCATACTGCCTACATTATTAAAATCACAATACATAGATCAACTAAAACTATAATCGGTAATTCAATAGGCTCTTAAAACTTCAGGAGTAAGTGCTTCCGTGCAATAAGGAATCGATAAAGGGTCAAAGAAAGGGCTTCTGGATAAATAAAGTGCCTCCGTGCCAACATCTTAACCCCTTCGGTGCTTATGACGAGCTGGACTCGTCATGGCACACAGTGCTCGTGTGCTCATGACGAGTCCAGCTCGTCATAAGACCAACCACGGGGAAGCGCTGGCGCTCCCCGTGGGAATCCGATCGTCGTTTTTTTTGGGGAAGGCAGGGGAAGGACTTCCCCTGCCTCCCCCGCCCCCATCAATGATGTCAGCGCGCGGCGCGCTGGCGTCATTGAGGTTTCCCTTTCTTCCCGACGCGCTGGAAGCCATTTGCTTCCAGCGCGTCGTGAAATAAGGTGAGTTTTGGCTCGGGGAGGGGGTTTGATTGGAAAAGAGACATCGAGGGAAAGGAAAGGGTTTTCCTTTCCCCGATGCCTCTTTTGTGCATTCCTGCTGCACGATCATGTGATCGTGCAGCAGGAATGCTCACGAGGGTGTTTTATGCAGCTGTAGTGTAGGAAAGGCACTATACAATTCCCCAACGAGGTAGCATTTACTGATTAGCCGGTAGAAAGTACTCCAGTTGATTAGAGGTATTGCACAAAACGGTGGCATCTTCGTGGATAAATATGCAGGGCAGGTGTAATCCTCGATAGAGGTCTCTGCATCCTTGATTTTCTCGAGCGCAATCATCATGTAGAATTCGTGAGCGTGGTTAAGCAGATGTGCCTTCTCTCCATTTCCACCCTGAAAAGTGAGCTGTAATCCTCGATGGAGGTCTCTGCATCCTTGATTTTCTCGAGTGCAATCCTCGTGTAGTTCCTGTGACCAGGAGGTTCCCTCTCCTCGTCTGCCGGTGAGATCCTGCTCTGACCCTTTCTAAACAAGAGGCATGTGAACGGGCCTAGAAGCCCCGCTCGTTTGGCCCTGCCACACATTCGTGAGCGTGGTTAAGCAGATGTGCCTTCTCTCCATTTCCACCCTGAAAAGTGAGCTGTAATCCTCGATGGAGGTCTCTGCATCCTTGATTTTCTCGAGTGCAATCCTCGTGTAGTTCCTGTGACCAGGAGGTTCCCTCTCCTCGTCTGCCGGTGAGATCCTGCTCTGACCCTTTATAAACAAGAGGCATGTGAACGGGCCTAGAAGCCCCGCTCGTTTGGCCCCGCCACACATTCGTGAGCGTGGTTAAGCAGATGTGCCTTCTCTCCATTTCCACCCTGAAAAGTGAGCTGTAATCCTCGATGGAGGTCTCTGCATCCTTGATTTTCTCGAGTGCAATCCTCGTGTAGTTCCTGTGACCAGGAGGTTCCCTCTCCTCGTCTGCCGGTGAGATCCTGCTCTGACCCTTTATAAACAAGAGGCATGTGAACGGGCCTAGAAGCCCCGCTCGTTTGGCCCCGCCACACATTCGTGAGCGTGGTTAAGCAGATGTGCCTTCTCTCCATTTCCACCCTGAAAAGTGAGCTGTAATCCTCGATGGAGGTCTCTGCATCCTTGATTTTCTCGAGTGCAATCCTCGTGTAGTTCCTGTGACCAGGAGGTTCCCTCTCCTCGTCTGCCGGTGAGATCCTGCTCTGACCCTTTATAAACAAGAGGCATGTGAACGGGCCTAGAAGCCCCGCTCGTTTGGCCCCGCCAGACATACTCTCGGTATGCTACGTCTTCCCGCCCTTTCCCCACTATGATGGACAGCTTACTCAAAGGACCCCGGCGCTTTCGGCGCGGTGGCAAAGTTACAGACACACAGGTCACTGGAGACAATTCTTCTGGTCCTTTACGCAGCTGTAGTGTAGGAAAGGCACTATACATTTACCCAACGAGGTAGCACTTACTGATTAGCCAGTAGAAAGTACTCCAGTTGAGTAGAGGTATTGCACAAAACGGTGGCATCTTCGTGGATAAATATGCAGGGCAGATGTGGCTTCTCTCCATTTACACCCTGAAAAGGTAGCTGTAATCCTTGATGGAGGTCTTTGCATCCTTGATTTTCTCGAGCGCAATGCTCGTGTAGTTCCTGTGACCAGGAGGTTCCTTCTCCTCGTCTGCCGCTGAGATCGTGCTCTGACCCTTTATAAACAAGAGGCATGTGAACGGGCCTAGAAGCCCCGCTCGTTTGGCCCCGCCACACATTCGTGAGCGTGGTTAAGCAGATGTGCCTTCTCTCCATTTCCACCCTGAAAAGTGAGCTGTAATCCTCGATGGAGGTCTCTGCATCCTTGATTTTCTCGAGTGCAATCCTCGTGTAGTTCCTGTGACCAGGAGGTTCCCTCTCCTCGTCTGCCGGTGAGATCCTGCTCTGACCCTTTATAAACAAGAGGCATGTGAACGGGCCTAGAAGCCCGCTCGTTTGGCCCCGCCACACATTCGTGAGCGTGGTTAAGCAGATGTGCCTTCTCTCCATTTCCACCCTGAAAAGTGAGCTGTAATCCTCGATGGAGGTCTCTGCATCCTTGATTTTCTCGAGTGCAATCCTCGTGTAGTTCCTGTGACCAGGAGGTTCCCTACCTCGTCTGCCGGTGAGATCCTGCTCTGACCCTTTATAAACAAGAGGCATGTGAACGGGCCTAGAAGCCCCGCTCGTTTGGCCCCGCCACACATTCGTGAGCGTGGTTAAGCAGATGTGCCTTCTCTCCATTTCCACCCTGAAAAGTGAGCTGTAATCCTCGATGGAGGTCTCTGCATCCTTGATTTTCTCGAGTGCAAGCCTCATGTAGTTCCTGTGACCAGGAGGTTCCCTCTCCTCGTCTGCCGGTGAGATCCTGCTCTGACCCTTTATAAACAAGAGGCATGTGAACGGGCCTAGAAGCCCCGCTCGTTTGGCCCCGCCACACATTCGTGAGCGTGGTTAAGCAGATGTGCCTTCTCTCCATTTCCACCCTGAAAAGTGAGCTGTAATCCTCGATGGAGGTCTCTGCATCCTTGATTTTCTCGAGTGCAATCCTCGTGTAGTTCCTGTGACCAGGAGGTTCCCTCTCCTCGTCTGCCGGTGAGATCCTGCTCTGACCCTTTATAAACAAGAGGCATGTGAACGGGCCTAGAAGCCCCGCTCGTTTGGCCCCGCCACACATTCGTGAGCGTGGTTAAGCAGATGTGCCTTTTCTCCATTTCCACCCTGAAAAGTGAGCTGTAATCCTCGATGGAGGTCTCTGCATCCTTGATTTTCTCGAGTGCAATCCTCGTGTAGTTCCTGTGACCAGGAGGTTCCCTCTCCTCGTCTGCCGGTGAGATCCTGCTCTGACCCTTTATAAACAAGAGGCATGTGAACGGGCCTAGAAGCCCCGCTCGTTTGGCCCCGCCACACATACTCTCGGTATGCTACGTCTTCCCGCCCTTTCCCCACTATGATGGACAGCTTACTCAAAGGACCCCGGCGCTTTCGGCGCGGTGGCAAAGTTACAGACACACAGGTCACTGGAGACAATTCTTCTGGTCCTTTACGCAGCTGTAGTGTAGGAAAGGCACTATACATTTACCCAACGAGGTAGCACTTACTGATTAGCCAGTAGAAAGTACTCCAGTTGAGTAGAGGTATTGCACAAAACGGTGGCATCTTCGTGGATAAATATGCAGGGCAGATGTGGCTTCTCTCCATTTACACCCTGAAAAGGTAGCTGTAATCCTTGATGGAGGTCTTTGCATCCTTGATTTTCTCGAGCGCAATGCTCGTGTAGTTCCTGTGACCAGGAGGTTCCTTCTCCTCGTCTGCCGCTGAGATCGTGCTCTGACCCTTTATAAACAAGAGGCATGTGAACGGGCCTAGAAGCCCCGCTCGTTTGGCCCCGCCACACATACACTAGCGGTATGCAACGTCTGCCCGCCCTTTCCCCACTATGATGGACAGCTTACTCAAAGGACCCCGGCGCTTTCGGCGCGGTGGCAAAGTTACAGACACACAGGTCACTGGAGACAATTCTTCTGGTCCTTTACGCAGCTGTAGTGTAGGAAAGGCACTATACATTTACCCAACGAGGTAACACTTACTGATTAGCCAGTAGACAGTACTCCAGTTGAGTAGAGGTATTGCACAAAACGGTGGCATCTTCTTGGATAAATATGCAGGGCAGGTGTGCAGAATTCGTGAGCGTGGTTAAGCAGATGTGCCTTCTCTCCATTTCCAACGTGAAAAGTTAGCTGTAATCCTTGATGGAGGTCTTTGCATCCTTCATTTTCTCGAGCGCAATTCTCGTGTAGTTCCTGTGACCAGGAGGTTCCTTCTCCTCGTCTGCCGCTGAGATCCTGCTCTGACCCTTTATCCCCTTCGGTGCTTATGGCCAGGCTGGACTCGTCATGGCACACAGTGCTCGTGTGCTCATGACGAGTCCAGCTCGTCATAAGACCACCACGGGGAAGCGCTGGCGCTCCCCGTGGGAATCCGATCGTTAGGTTTTTTTTTTTGGGGAGGCAGGGGAAGGGCTTCCCCTGCCTCCCCCGCCCCATCAATGACGTCAGCGCGCTGACATCATTGAGGTTTTCCTTTCTTCCCCGAC